>OY992538.1:96113510-96713510 GCA_963921195.1 Pegoplata infirma | reverse complement strand
ATTTATTTTTTTAAAAGTTTAGATGTTTGTCCATCCACACAAAAAAAAAAATCAGAAACACGTTCATCTTTTTTTTCGAGAAAATCGCATTTGAACTTTAAATTTCATAACAATTTTGTTATTTGCTTGTATTTCTTTGTTTTAAAGTTGCGAATGAGTAATATTAATTGCATAAATATTCGTCATACGCTCTGTTGACACAAGAAAATACAAGCAAATTACTAAATTGTTATGAAATTTAAAGTTCAAATGCGATTTCCTCGAAAAAAAAGATGAACGTGTTTCTGATTTTTTTTGTGTGGATGGACAAACATCTAAACTTTTGAAAAAATAAATAAAAAAAAAAAAAAAAAGTGGCCGGATTTTTGATAAATTGACTTTTTTAAAAAATGGAAAATTTCAGAACGGGTTCTGAAAATTTTCAAAAAAAAAAATTTTTAATCGATAGCCCATACAAAACTATATAAGAACGTAAATTTTTGACATTGTGGTGCATTCCGTTTTAATGTGATATATATTTAATCAAGGCAACTCGCCACAAATTTGACCATTTTTCCAATATTTGATCACGCCTCCTAAGCCCAGTTTTTGAAAAATTGAAAAACCAAAAACGCAATTTTCTAAGTTCCATACAGGGCTATCCATATCACCTATTCAGAAGTTTACGGTACACATGTTTTTTTTCGCTGGACATTTGGTGTGGAATGCCTCATATATGTATGAAGTTGTTAAATTTTTTTGGTTTTATTCTTTTTGGTTTATATTTATGTTTTATGTTTTATATTTTACAATTTTTATCACTGTAATAAAAAAATATAAATAAACTTTAGTTATGGGGTTTTTGAAATAACAACTTTCATAACTTTAATTACAACGAAAATTGTTAAAAAATTAAAATACAGAGAAAAAAACTTAAAATTATTTGCTATCAAAGAAAACCTTTTAATTAATGTTATTTTAACTTTTTTTTTTTTATAAATATTGTTAGGGATTAAATTTAAACAATACAAATTCAAACAATGACAATATTTTAACATTTACCACACAATTAATCATTGTCTTAATTTAAGACACCCGACATTGTCATTTATTATTTAACTCGTATGATATTAAAAGAATTTTAAAAATCATTATATTATTTGATTTAAGTAAAAATTTCGACATAGGAAATATCTTTAAACCCTTAATATTATGCTACTGTTCTCTGTTATTTTCCATTTAAACAACCCCCTTATAATATTTTGATACTTTAACAAAAACAACCCTCTTATTTTCCTAGGAATTACTTCAATTTTTGTCAAATGGAACTTCCTCACAGTATGATGTCTTTTTTTTGAAATTGTGGAAATTTTTTCAAATATCACACCAAACCAGAAAAATAAAGAAAACACATTATTTATGAAAATCTAAAATAATGATGATCTAACAGTAGGAAGCCACAAAGAAGTTGAAATTGTGCTACTACGCATTTTGTTTAAAATAATATTGACTTATTATATAACAAGTAGAAAAGTTAAATTCGACTTTGCCGAATCTATGAATACCCTCCACAATGCCTTTTTTAAAGGATAGTACATTTTAACGTGAAAAAAATTAACAATTTTGATTAGAAATATTTTATTTTGAGTAAAAAATTCTTTTTTTGTCATTTAAAAGAAAAATTACTATTTTTTTTTTTTGCGTGTAAAACTTTTTTTCGAGTGTAATGTTTTTTTTTACTGTAAAAATATTTCTGAGTGAATGCACGTATGTACACAAAATGGTGACATTTTTGTAAAAAAACTTAATTTTTTTTGAGTGTAAAATTTTTTTTGAGCGTAAAATTTTTTTCGAGTGTAAAATTTTTTTCGAGTGTAATTTTTAAGTTATCAATGCTTTTAAAACTAAAGTTTAAAACGCATTGCTTTAAAACTAAACAAGTTTGAAAAGCATTGCTTAGTTACCACCAATGCTTTTAAAACTTGTTTACCAGGTGGCATTTAAGATGAACAAAATCTGAAATTCGGGGTTTTGCTTATAACTTTTGAACCACTTGACCGATTGAGCTGAAATTTAATACCAAATACACCTGAGGAAAGGCAAAGATACATGGCACGTTTCAGCAGTCTCATTATTGTTTTTCGAAAGTTATCGTGTTTTTTATCTCGTAAATTTGAGAAAACCCCTTGCCGAAATTTACTCTTTTGCTCATAACTTTTGAACCACTGGACCGATTTGGCTGGATTGCAATACCAACCTGACCAGGTAAATGACCAACATATATGCCAAACTTTAGTAGCCTCTGTGAAGTCTTTCAAAAGTTAGCGTGTTTTCTACGGACAGACAGACGGACTGACGGACATCGCTAGATCGACTTAAAATCGATCGAGGATCATGAATATATATAGGGTCCTAGACCAATATTTCGATGTGTTACAAACGGAATGACAAACTTATATATACCCTCTATCACTAGAGTGGAGGGTATAAAAAATATAATGATGTTTTTTATTTTCTTAAGCTAAACTATTTTTAAGGCCAGTGACGATGTTAAAGTCGGCTGTGTTGAATCTTTTATACCCTCTAAAGTGGAAAAAAATTAAAGGGTCTTTGGAGGGCTGGGCTGTTTGACACCTTCTCCCTAGCTATAAATGCTATCAAATTCATTTACCATGATTTTAGCACTTAAGTAATGCAATATTATCGTTACATATTTAAATTAATTTTTATATATTTTGAGTAGGTATATTCTAGCTCGAGGTCATTATTTCCTTTACTAATTAAAACTATGATATTCTCGTAGAATAATTTTCAAGAAATTTTTTTTTTTTCTGTTTTAAATTTATTTGTGTTGGTCAATTTAGCCAGATTTAATCGACACGTATATCGGATTCCATTGTCAAGATTATTTATCAAATAAAAAGCCCTGTACTTTAAGTAGCAAAGTGAATTTAAAGGTGACAGGACATAATCTCCACGGATATTATCCCCATAACGGAAATGGGGATTATGACCCAATGCCCATTAATATTATGGGGACTAAGTCCAAAACAATTTCGGTGATAATCCCTTTATTTTGCGAAGAGGGTTGGTTTAATGCATGGAGTTTGTAATCCCTAAGCCCGGCCGAAGGCCGGCTACGCAGAAAAACTTTTATGACAAAAAAAATGTCACATAATTAATGGGATTATGACCTATTAGTATAGTAGACATAATCCCTGTAATGGGGATTATGTCCACTTTTTACGTGGTCATTGTCCCCATAAAACTGGGAATTATGTTAATTTTTTATTGGGATTATGTCCAAATTTTTTTCGGACATAGTCCCCACTACCGTTATGGAGATTATGACCAAATTCGTTTTGGTCACAATCCCCATAACCAGTGTTGCCATATATCAAGATTTATCTTTTTTTGCAAGTTTTTTGAGGTGCTAAAAAGATTTTTTTTCTGAAAAAAAGATTTTTGGAAAGATAAAAACAAAAATTAATTTCTAAATAAGCTCAAATTACCTCAGAAATATATTTTTTTTCTAAATTTAATATTATTTTTTCATTCTACGCTATACTGTAACTTGGTTTTTTATTTTAAAATTGAATTTAAAATCAGGGTTGGCAACCGATACCCACCTAGAATAACGGTATTTGGCTATTGTACCGCAACCAATAAAGATATGGACATTTTCAAAAGCGATTATGAAAGCTGATGAAATTTCCAGTATTTTAAATGTGTCACTTCGTGTTTCTACCGATTCGTTTTAGTTATATAGGCCAATACCGTTATAATACCGTTTCAAACGGTATTATAAAGGTATTGACCTATATTTCGAAAACGAACCGGTAAAAACACGAAGTCAAACATTTAAAATACTAGAAATTTCATCAGCTTTCATAATCGTTTTTGAAAATGTCGATATCTTTATTGGTTGCGGTACAATAGCCAAATACCGTTATTATAGGTGGGTATCGGTTGCCAACCCTGTTTAAAATACAATTTGTGAGTTTTTTTTAATGATTTTATACCTGTTTCAAAAAAAAAGTTTTTTTTTACAAAAAAAAGATTTTTTTTCAGAAAAAATAAGATTTTTCAAAAAAATATATGGTAACACTGCCCATAACGGAAATGGGGGTTATGTCCGTGGGGATTATGTCATATCACCGAATTTAAATGAAATTCAATTTTTCTTCTGCATTTTTTCAACTTGAACCCTTATAACAAATATAATTAGAGCCCGTGCTCAATCTGTACTTACAGAAAAAATCAAATAAAATTACTGACAAAATATGTCGCCATTAGGCACGTCTCCGAAATTGAAAATGCAAATTCCTTCATTTGTGTCTGCAATTCCAGATCATGTTGGTAACCCTTGCGAAATAATGTAAGAGACCAAAAAGTTGAAAGAAAGTATGAAGTGAGGTTGAGATTGCTAGAAATAGAATTGTAGTGTTGGAAACTGTCAAAATTTATTCTGTAGAAACTATAAATATTCACATATATAAAAAACAGTTTTCATTAACAAGACAAACCGACATTTAAAATCCTACTGATGATGACACTAACTGGGGTGTTTGAAACCGGTATGGGAAATACCAGAAATGTCTATAATTTTTAGAAATTCAATTTTTCTTCTGCATTTTTTCAACTTGAACCCTTATAACAAATCGCTATTGTTAAAACAAAAATAATAGTAAAAAGGGTAAAAAACTGTATTTTTGGTACCTTTTATATTTCCTTAAATAATGGTAATAGAAACATAAAATTTGCAATGTAGGTTCACCCCCGGAAAAAAGATCCAAGACTGGGTTTTTGCCAATGTTGATTCTACGGGGGTAAAATGGGAAAAAAGTGTACTTTTGCTACTTTTTTTTACTTACTGAAATAATGGTACCTTTTACCTTTAATAAAAAGTACCTTTTATAAAAAGTACCTTTTATAAAAAGTACCTTTTATAAAAAGTACCTTTTATAAAAAGTACCTTTTATAAAAAGTACCTTTTATAAAAAGTACCTTTTATAAAAAGTACCTTTTATAAAAAGTACCTTTTATAAAAAGTACCTTTTATAAAAAGTACCTTTTATAAAAAGTACCTTTTATAAAAAGTACCTTTTATAAAAAGTACCTTTTATAAAAAGTACCTTTTATAAAAAGTACCTTTTATAAAAAGTACCTTTTATAAAAAGTACCTTTTATAAAAAGTACCTTTTATAAAAAGTACCTTTTATAAAAAGTACCTTTTATAAAAAGTACCTTTTATAAAAAGTACCTTTTATAAAAAGTACCTTTTATAAAAAGTACCTTTTATAAAAAGTACCTTTTATAAAAAGTACCTTTTATAAAAAGTACCTTTTATAAAAAGTACCTTTTATAAAAAGTACCTTTCATAAAAAGTACCTTTTATAAAAAGTACATTTTATAAAAAGTACCTTTTAGAAAGAGTACTTTTTATAAAAAGAATCTTTTATAAAAAGTACCTTTGCTAAAATGTACCTTTTATAAAAAGTACCTATTATAAAAAATACCTTTGATAAGCTAAACACAAATATTTAAAAAAAAATTTACAAAATGTTAACCTTTAAAAATTTGAAGCCTTTTTAAAAGGAAACAGGATCACGATATGAAAAACGATAAATGCAGTTTTATTCCATTTGATCTATACTCTCAGACGTATATCATCCGGTTCATGTTTAATATTGGCTGTCGTACACTCAAAAAAAAAACTGTAATGTTAGCAAAAAAAGCTTGTATACCTACAAGAAAATTTTCTGATTTTGAACCCACAATTTTTTTGGTAAAGTTAGAAAAAATGTTTTGCCAAAAATTAGTTAACTGAATTTTTTTTTATTTCAACTTAGTTCATACACATTTGAGGACTCCATTGGGTTCGGATCTGATAGGTCCAGACCCCGATGGGCATAGACCTAGTTGGGTTCCTTAAAAATCTCCATAGTTTTTGATCCAAAATTTGTGTCCGTTTCGCTCTACCTTGCTTAGTTTTTGAGATATGTGATTTTTGAGAATTACAAAACTTGATAACTTTAAAAATATTACTCGGAGAGCTTTTGATTATTTTGCGGTCTTGCTCTACGTGTTAAGAGCTACAAAACTGCTTTTGGACTTTTTGTTGTGTCGGCAATATTTACCGAGATATTAGCATTTTAAAATTTTCGGGAATGCTAACTTTTTTGAATCCAAAGCTAGGACCCATTAGGGTCCACACATGTAAAGAGGACCAGCGATACCATGGAGAGCTCGAGAACCAAAAATGGTCTCTATTTTGCTCTATCTGGCTTACAAGGGAAGTCTCCCTAGTGTCACATGCGGATCTTTATGGAATCGGTTTTATTTTGTAGAGCAGAAAAAATAAAGGGACACGTATTTTTTTAGCGGCCCAAATTCATATTTAGGGGGTAAAAAGGAGGAGGGAAGAAAAGGCCATTTTTCAGTTTTTTTCGTTTATCTCCCATATTATGCAAAGAACCCAAGTCATGTTACATACCAAATGAAAGGTCTTTGGAAAACCTATCTACTTGTGCTAAGAAAAGTGTCCAAACATGCACAACTTTTCGTCATATTGAATAAAATACCAAAATTTTAGGACATTTTCGTTAATAAGTCGAATAATATTAACTTCTTTGGCCCGTTGTTAGCACCACGAGATAGGTATTTGTAATACCTTGAATCTGATACCACATCAGTTTGGGCCGCTAAAAAAAAATACGTGTCGTATTAATTTTCGTTCTTAACAACATATCCAAATTTCACGAAGATCGGAGGGTGACACCAGGGAGACTTCCCTTGTTAGTTTCCGAGATAGCGCCATTTTAAGTTTTCTGAAAATAAAAAAAATTTACCATGTAGTTTTGCTAATATTAGCAAAAACGCTTGTAAAAATTTGGTCAACTCAATTTTAAAATTAGCAAAAAAAATTAGTTCAAATTTTGTTTAAAATTGCTAATGCGCTAAATAAAGTTTACAAAATATTTTTGCTAACATGCTAATCTCAACTAAAAATTTGCTAAAAGTTAGCTAACCAGCATTAGCAAAAAAAAAATTAGTAAATCTACTAATGTATTATTTTGAGTGTACGGTGTTATCGAGTTTTACAAAATACCTAAAAATTTGTTAAATTTCCAATGAACTTGCCCGTATAAATTTCTGCAGCTTTGCAGATTTTTCGGCTGAATCGACCGGTCGTTTAGTTAAAAAATATTTAACTAAAAAAAAAATGTGCTGCGAGTCATTAGGTTAAATTCTATGCTTTCAAATATAAGTTAATTAATACTTAAAACTTCTATATCATCTAATAAATCTAATTAATTAAATATTACGAGTATAAATTAATGTACAACAAGTTTATAATTGAATGCATACATTTTTTTTTCATTAATAAAATCAGCAGCATCATCAGACATTCAAACATACTCGTAGACAGACACTGCAACATGTAGTCAAATGTAAAATTGTAAAGTACATACTTGAAAAAAAAAAACAACACAAGTAGAAAAGTTAAATTCGACTTGCGCGAATTCATGATACCCTTTATTAAAATTTAATAATTTTGGATAAGAAATATTTTATTTTGAGATAAAATTTTTTTTTTTTATTAATTTTTGCAATAACAAAAAAAAAAATACTAATGTGTTTTTGAGTGTACAAATTTTTTCGACTGTAAAATTTTCGAGTGTAATTTTTTTTAGTGTAAAAATATTTTTGGGTGACAGAAATACTTTGTAAAATATTTTCGTGGCTTCACAATATTTTTAAATCTTTTTCAACACGTGAGTTTAAGGTGAAACCAATCTGAAATTACACTGGACCGATTTTGCTAAAATTCAATACCAACCAGACCTGGGGAACTACAAATATATGAGTCAAGCCTCAGCAGCCTCAGAGTTGTCATTCGAAAGTTAGTGTGTTTTAAAACTCGCAAATTCGTGAAAAAACTTTTGCCCAAATTCACCCTCTTTGTTATAATTTTTAAACCACTGGACCGATTTCTCTGAACCCAACCTGCCGAGGTGAATGACAAACATATCTGCCAAACTTCAGGTGTCTTTCGAAAGTTAGCGGGTTTTCTACAGACAGACGGACGAACAGACGGCCATCGCTAGATCGACTTAAAATCGATCGCGGATCATGAATATATACACTTTATTTCGAGGTGTAACAAACGGAATGACAAACTTATATTAACCCTCTACCACTCGATTAAAGGGTATAAAAAAGAAACAACCAACTAAAATTAAATTAATTAATTAATTAAATGAACATTCATGCATTCATTTAAACTCTTAATACAAACAGCTGTGGTAAAAAAATAGCAGAAATGTAAGGTGTCCTTACACTTTCGTTCATAACTTTTGAACCGCTAAACCGATATCGCTCAAATGCAATACCAAACTTCTCGGGAGAGCTTCCAATAAATATGTTAAGTTTCATTCATCTCCGTGTAACATTTTGGTCGTGATCACCATTTCCACGGACAGACAGACGGACATCGCTAGAATGTCTTAAAATCGATTGGGGATTATGAATATATATGGGGCATTCCATTTCAAATTGGACACTTTGAAATTTTTTTTTTTTATTTTTCCAATATGTTTACAGTTTTTAGTAACCTTCGAAAACTCCTTTGTGGTAAATTTTCAGATTTTTTTGATGACCCGTTCAAAAGATATCGAATTTTTAAAAATTGGTAGTTTATTCCTTTACTCAAACTTCTTTTACTCATAACTTCTTCAATAATGGTCCAAATTTCAATTTTTTTCAAAATTTTTGTTTTTTTACGTTTTAAAAAAAAAAATCCCAAAAAATTCTTAAAAGCGCTCTAGTATGCTATTTTTAAGTTTTAAAATATAAATCTCATTTTTGAAAATGTTTGTACTCTTCGATTTTTTTGAAATTTTTTTGTGTAACACTTCTATCGATTCTACAAATTTTTTGCCCAGAAGGATCGTGGGATAACGATTATTACTATTTTTTTAATTTTTTTTTAAAAATTTTATTGTAATTTTTTAATCTTAAAATCATTTCTACTGCTCCAATGGTGCGTCATAGAGGGGTCATTTATAAGACCGGGCCCCAATAATTTTTACGTCTTAACATTTCTTTGGAACAAACTAATACCCTATCTCCAATTTCTAAGGGACTCCCACACAAAACGACATTTTTTAAAATTTTGCTCCAACCGCTCTAACTGCCCTAATAGTGCCCTTAGAGCAAATTTCATTTTTTTTTTTTCAAAATTTTTGTTTTTTTATGTACTTTAAAAAAAATCCCAAAAAATTCTTAAAAGCGCTCTAGTATGCGATTTTTAAGTTTTAAAATTTAAGTCTAATTTTTGAAAATGTTTGTATTCTTTGATTTCTTGAAATTTTTTTGTGTAACACTTCTATCGATTCTACAATTTTTTTGCCCAGAAGGATCGTGGGATAAAGATTATTACTATTTTTTTAAATTTTTTGAAAAAATTTTATTGTAATTTTCCAATCTTAAAATCATTTCTACTGCTCCAATGGTGCGTCATAGAGGGGCCACTCCCCTCTATGTCCGATTTGACATGGAATGCCCCATATACTTTATGGGGTCCCAAACCGATATTTCAATGAGTTACAAACGGAATGACAAACTTATATATACCGTCTTTCATTAAGTGGAGGGTATAACAAATTAAAAAAATTATTGGGTCATAAAAGCGAAATCCGAACTGACTTTGGAAAACCCTTTGGTGATTTTGTCTTTTTCATGATGATCTAATTTTCGTTATCTATTAAAGCTCAAGATCATTAACCTTAAAAATACCCAGCTGGTGCTAGTTTTTTGACCGCCACTATACTTCCATCATTTACATATAGTATGCTTTTTATATGTAATAAATTCATATTCATACATAAATTGTATGTTTGTGGTTGATGTGTTTTTAAAATAGTGTTGATTAAATCAAAAACCACTTAATCATTAAGTTTAATAGTTAATTAGTATGAATTTTTTCTGCGGGTACTTTTTTTTTAATTTATGAATTAAACTTTTTTGTCAATTTAAAATTAATATTTAACTGAAACATAATCTTTTTCAAATAAGTTTTAATTACAAATTAAATGAAAATGAAGTCAAAGAATTTTTGCTCAGTGCACTGCACAGAAAAAAATATGTGGAAACAAATTTGAGTAATCACTTGTTTAAATTTCAAAAAAATTTGTATTTTTTAATTGACTTAATTAAAAATTTACTGAAAAGATTTTAAAAAGATTTAAGAAAATAATTTAAAAAATTTTAATATTTTTTTTTATTTTTTTTTTTTGTTTTTTGAATTCTCATTTGGTTTATAGTTTTTCTATATGTATATGAAAATTTAAAATTATCTTTATGAAATTTTTCTATGTCTACACTCAAAAAAATACGTTAGTAAAAAAATTTGTAATGTGGTTTGTATCTCAACTTTACTACTTTTTTACTAAATTCTACTAAAAAATCAATTTTTAGTAATTCTTTTTAGTAAACTCGCTTTACAAACTATTAATTTTATACTGATTTTTTAATAATTTTTTCAGTTGATTTTTTAAAAATTATCGTACTAACTTTTGATAATTATTTTGTAAATTTTACAATATTAGTTAGTAAATTTCGTTTTTTTTTCTCTATTAAAAAATTAAAAAAAAATTAATTTTATTAAAATATTTGGAAATTAAAAAAAAAATAAATAAAAAAATATATTATTAGTTATTTTTTTAATGATAAAACTGCACTTTGATGAGTATGAATATGTTTATTATTTTTAATATTCATTTACGCTTCATTAGTTTTTTTTTTTTTTTTTCAATTTAAAAAAAATATATATATTAAAAAGAAACAAAATAGAGACAAGAGAAGACATGCAAAATTTACAAAACAATGCCGACCTTTTCAAATGGAAAATTTCCATAATAAAATCAGTTTTTTTTTCTTTCTTCTTTACTTGCGGAATTTTTTTGTTTATGCTATCCACGAATATTTTTTTTCTCACGCACATAAAGGCACTGATGCCAACTATTTTTCAAAAAATGTAGCTAGATCGGACTAAAAAATAGCTAGAAATAGCTAGATTTATAAACAGTTAAAAATTCTAGCTATTTTGTAGCTAGATTTGTATAAACAGTTGAAAAATCTAGCTATTTTATAGCTAGATTTAGGATTTGTGGTTTTTAAAAGGTTTTATTTTAAAATAACCGGTTCAACCGATTTTTTGTCAATTTAAAAACCGAAACTGTTTTTTTTTTTAAGTTAAACTCTATTCTCTGTGGTTATGCCTATACGATACTTTCTTGATTTTGAATAATTTATGTAACTTCATCATGTTGAAAATTTCGATAAATTCTAAACTTTTGTTTGAAGTTATAGTAAATATCAAATCGTTTCACGTAAAACGAAACGATTGACATCAAAATACATATCCTTTGGAGGGAAATTTGAAAGTTTTACCATACTGCCATTCAATTTTAAACGCTTTATATGCCAAAATAAATAAATGAAGTCAGCTGTTATCTGTTGATTTAACGGAGCCTTATGTCAAAATTTGTATGAAAAAGTTAAATTTAATGGAGAGTTATTTTATAACGGAGCATTGAGTAATCCAGCCCGAATTGTATGTATGTGGAAAATCAACAATTAAACTAGTTAAAAATGAATGGGAACACCGATTATGCTTTATTGTAAGAGTGTTGTCTAATCTAGAAACATTAAAAAAATTTGTTAACATTTAATGAAATGTCAACTTTGAAATATGTCTAAGGGTCGAACCAGAATCAAATGCGTAGCGCAAGACGTAAAAAAAAACAAAAACAAACACATCAAATTTGAAATTTTTACGTCAGTTTGATTTAGGTAACTCACATTTAAATATCAGAAACGAAAAATTATTGGGCGTTACGCCTTACGCGACGTAATTTGATTCAGGTTGGACGCAAAAACGGTTTAATAAGACAACTTTTTTACAAATGGTGCGACCAAAAAAAGTAGCTAGATTTGTAGCTAAGAGCTAAATGCCTTTTTTTGTCGCTAGATGCAAAAATAAATAGCTAAATCTAGCTACAAAATAGCTAAATTGGCAACAGTGCATAAAGGGTTGATTTTTGTGTAATTTACTTTATGCCTTTCTTTGAATATTTTTAGTCACAAAATAACATTCGATCGGTGAACATCGCGCGACGGGTAAAATTAATAAAAAAATGTACAAAAAAAATATTACAACAAAAAAATCATAGCAGGTAACCAAATCTTAAAGTATTTTTTGTTTAAAATTATGTAACTCGTTTTTTATTTTTAGAATAATAAAGCAAAATAGGAAATGATGACAACAGGTAACAATTGTATATTTATGTGATTTATTTAAAACATTATGTTGATATTTTTATTTTAGTTCACCGTACACCAATTTATTCAACATCAATCTTCAAAGAATAAATTTTATATGGTAGTATGTATACTTTGTATTAAAAAAATGTGTTCAATATTTTCTCTTTTTTAGATCGAAAATTCTAACAAAAACTGACTTGCATGGAAATAGTTATTGGCGACAACAAGCGCAATTTACATGATGTATACAAATACCAAAAATTAAAAATACACAATTTACAATTTTTTTACAAAAAAAGTTAATATTATTTACAAACGCGTTTTAAAATCCATTTTACAAAAATTGTACAGAAAAATTTAGTAATACTAATTTTTTTAGTATTTTTAAGATTACTAATTTTTGAAAACCAAAGTTTGTAATGGTAACTGAAAAAGTTATCGGGCACAAATTGAAAACTTTATTAGTAATAGTAACAGACTTTTTTGTAAGGAATACTAACAAATTTTTATGAGTGTAGACATAAATATATTTGGTAAAAGTTTGTGTCAATTAAAAATGTATTCAAATTTTTTGCCATACGTTTAATAAATTTCTATTAAAAGTTTACTCAATACTATGAAATCGTTTACTGGTGCAAAATTGAGTATTTTTTTATTCAATAGTATTAAAAATTTACTCAACATTATGGTCAGCGATTGCATTTTGAATGAGACCAAAAAAGCAAGTAGCAGTCTTAAATTTGGCTGTGTCGAATCTTTTATATCAGTGGTCAGACGAATATAATAAAATTTTATGCCCAACATTTTTGTAGAAAATTTTATCACCGCCCTCCCTCTTTTACCGGGTGGTTTTTACGATCCACACTGGGCCGAGATGGTAGTTTTTTTTGGCCAAAACTAAAAAAAACAAAATTATTAAATTAAAAAAAGCGAATGCACTATTGATCAATCTAAGATAAAATACGTATGTTTAAATCTCCATATACCGTAATCAAAAAAGCTAACAAATTTATACATTATTAAGGCGGGACCTTGTTTTTTTTTTTTGTGGTATTAATTTATTTGACAAAGGGAAGTACAACATGTAAATGGGTATGAACAGCTCTTTTTCCCTATTTTTTTTATGATTTTTTGATATTTTTATGTAAATTTTGAAAAAAATTTTCCATTTGATATAGTTTTTCCAAAATGTTCCGCGACGTAATCCAAAAGTTAGGATGCCAAAATGTTCATTGGTTTACTAGCTTTCAGACTGACCTGCCCGCTTTTGCCCGTTTTTTCATCTGCGTATAAAATATCAATAGAAAGGGCGATGAACAAATCTAAAGTTGTTAAAATGAGCCTTTTTTAAATGAATTAAATTAATTTTATGAATTAACAATTTTCAAGTTTTTCCTAAAGTACATACTTAATGTTTTTCTATATTAATACGGGATAAAATGAAACCCGGTTACCCAAAACCCCGAATACACAAAAAAATCGGTTACGAGAAAAACCCGGTTACACGAAAAATATTTTTTTTTATCGTATTAAAATATGTTTTTAATACAAAAAAAAATATAAGTACCCTGGTAGGCGGTCAAGACAGTTTTTTGAAAGAGTGTGGAACTTTTGACAACGATGAGTTAAAAAAAAGAGGTTTCACAAAATTTTTTTTATAATTTTTTTTTTTAATTTTTGGTATTTCAATTCCATTTGTGTAAACGGGCAAGTTTTTTGTAAGGTAGGAAGAAAAAAGATAATTCCGGCCCAGACAGTTTTTTGAAACGGCGCGCCGCGGCGTGAAACTTTCTGTAACGATTAGTTTTTAAAAGGGGGTTTTTCAAAAAAAAAAAATATTTTTTCTAATTTTTTCTAAATTTTATTTCAATTACATTTTTTAAAACGGGCACAAGCTGGCAACTATTATGGTAAGTGTGGATAGGAAGGAAAATTCTGGCCCAGACAGTTTTTTGAAAGGGCGTGGAACTTTTGATAACGATGAGTTTAAAAAGGGGGTTTTCATAAAAAAATATTTTATTTTTTCAAATTTTTAATATTTCAATTCCATTTGCCTAAACGGGCACAAGCGGGCAACATTTTTGGAAAGTAGGGATAAAAAGGATAATTTTGGCCCAGACAGTTTTTTGAAAGGGCGTGGAACTTTTGATAACGATGGGTTTAAAAACGGGGTTTACAAAAAAAATTCGGTTTTTTTAAACTCTTATTTCAATTAAATTTTTGAAAACGGGCACAAGCGGAAATTTTTTTGAAAGTGCGAATAAAAAGGATAATTCTGGCCCAGACAGTTTTTTGAAAGGGCGTGGAACTTTTGATCACAATAAGTTTAAAAAAGGGGGTTTTCACAAAAAATTTTTTATTTTTTTTAATTTTTGGTATTTTAATTTCATTTGTGTAAACGGGCACAAGCGGGTAAGTTTTTTGTATGGTGGGGTTAAAAAGGCTAATTCTGGCCCAGACAGTTTTTTGAAAGGGCGTGGAACTTTTAATGACGATAAGTTTAAAACGGGGGTTTTCAAAAAAAGACAAATTTTTTCCAACTTTTTATAAACTCTTATTTCAATTCAATTTTTGAAAACGAGCACAAGCGCAAAAGTTTTTTGGAAAGTGGGGATAAAAAGGATAATTCTGGCAAAGACAGTTTTTTGAAAGAGCGTGGAACTTTTGATGAGTATAAAAAGGGAGTTTTCGAAAAAAAAAATAATTTTTTACAATTTTTTATAAGCCCTTATTAGAATTAAATTTTTGAAAACGGGCACAGGCGGGCAACTTTTTTGGAAAGTGCTGATAAAAAGGGTAATTCTGGCCCAGACAGTTTTCTGAAAGGGCGTGGAACTGTTTATGACGATGAGTTTAAAAAGAGGGTTTTCAAAAAAAAAAAATCCAATTTCTTATAAGCTCATATTTAAATTAAATTTTTGAAAACGGGCACAAGCGGGTAACTTTTTTGGAAAGTGCTGATACAAAGGATAATTCTGTTCTAGACAGTTTTTTGAAAGGCCGTGGAACTTTCTATAACGATGAGTTTTTAAAAGGGGGTTTTCAAAAAAGAAATAATTTTTTCCATTTTTTTATAAATTTTATTTATTTTCCATTTTTGAAAACGGGCACAAGCGGGGAACTTTTTTTGAAAGTGTGGATAGAAAGGATAATTCTGGCCCAGACAGTTTTTTAAAAGGGCGTGGAACTTTTGATAACGATGAGTAAAAAAGGGGGTTTTCAAAACAAAAACTTAATTTTTTCTAATTTTTTATAAATTTTTTTTTCAAATTAATTTTGGAAAACGGTATATTCACGTGATTTTAATGAAAATCACTCCCGCTTACGCGTGAATCACGTAATTTTTTAAACTCTTTTTTCAATTCAATTTTTAAAAACTTTTAAATCACTTGATTTAAATGAAAATCACTCACGTTCACGCGTGAATCACGTTATTTTTTTGAGTCACGCAAATCACGGGACCAGAGACCATCTTCAATTCAAATACATAAACAAAAGACAAGTGTTCCTTCATTTGTTTCATCTATAACATCCGCAAATTTTATTAAAAATGAAGTGTCCACCCTGAAACAGTTTCCTTGTAGGTCCGATTCCAAAAAGTTTCAAGTCACTTATTTATTACCCTAATATAGGCTTATATTCTGAATTTCAACAAAGTCGATTAACATTTACGACCTGTAGAGACTTTTGGCCAAAAAACCTACCATCTCGGCCCAGTGTGCGATCTATTAGACAAGAACAAAAAAATACCGTTTTGAGGGGGAGTTAGAGGGTTAACATGTTACACAAAAATATTTTCCATAATATTTTCTACAAAGTTGCAAAGCATACCATACACCTCAGGTATAAAGAAAACAAAGTTTTATGTACCGGTATGTTGCAAGAAGAAACCAAAGCTGCACTCAAAATAATACATTAGTAGATTTACTAATTTTTTTTTGCTAATGCTGTACCCGATTTCTGTAACTATGCGAGAAGTTTTCGCATCGAAAAAAATAAAATAACATCATAGTCATCCAGTATGTCACAGAGTGATTCAGAAAAAAGCTTTGATTTCTTTTTTGTATTCGATGTTTTTAACACTAGCATCATTGTACTCACCCTGTAGAAAACTAAATGATTACAATATTATTTATTTTTTCTCGATGCGAAAACTTTTCGCATAGTTACAGAAATTGGGCACTGGTTAGCTAACTTTTAGCAAATTTTAAGATGAGATTAGCATGTTTGCAAAAATATCTTGTAAACTTCATTTAGCGCATTAGCAATTTTAAACAAAATTTGAACTAATTTTTTTTGCTAAATTTAAAATTGAGTTGACCAAATTTTTACAAGCTTTTTTGCTAATATTAGCAAAAATAAATTTTTGGTTCTCTGGCTCGCCATAGTATCGCCGGTCCTCTTGACATGTGTGGACCCTAAGGGGTCCTAACTTTGGATTCAAAAAATTTTGCATTCCCAAAAATTTTAAAATGCTCATATATCGGTAAATATTGCCGAAACAACAAAAAGTCCAAAAGCATTTTTGTAGCTTTCAACACGTAGAACAAGACCGCAAAATAATCAAAAGCTCTCTGTGTAATATTTTTGAAGTTATCGAGTTTTGTAATTCTCGAAACGCCAGTGGTCCCTAAGATCACGTATCTCAAAAACTAAGCAAGGTAGAGCAAAACGGACACAAATTTTGGGTCAAAAATTATGACGCTTTTTAAGGAACCCTGCCAGGTCTAGGCCGATCGGGGTCTGGAACTATCGAGTCCAAAATCAGCAAATTTTCTTGTAGGTTTACAAGCATTTTTTGCTAACATTACAGTTTTTTTTTTTGAGTGTACACTCAAAATAATACATTAGTAGATTTACAAATTTTTTTTGCCAATTCTGGTTAGATAAATTTTAGCAAATTTTTAGTTGATATTAAAACAAAATTTGAACTAATTTTTTTTGCTAAATTTAAAATTAAGTTGACCAAATTTTTACAAGCTTTTTTGCTAATGTTAGCAAAAAATAAATTGTAAATTTTTTTTTTATTTTCAGAAAATTTAAAATGGCGCTATCTCGTAAACTAAGCCAGATAGAACAAAATGAAGGCCATTTTTGGTCATCTTCACATGTGTGGACCCTAAAGGGTCCTAACTTTGGATCCAAAAAATTTTGCATTCCCAAAAATTTTAAAATGCTCATATCTCGGTAAATATTGCAGAAACAACAAAAAGTCTAAAAGCATTTTTGTAGCTCTCAACACGTAGAACAAGACCGAAAAATAATCAAAAGCTCTCTGTGTAATATTTTTGAAGTTATCGAGTTTTGTAATTCTCAAAACCCCAGTGGTCCCCTAAAATCACGTATCTCAAAAACTAAGCAAGGTAATGCGAAACGAGCACAAATCTTGGATCAAAAATTATGACGATTTTTAAGGAACCCTGCCAGGTCTATGCCCATCGGGGTCTGGAACTATCGAGTTCAAAATCAGCAAATTTTCTTGTAGGTTTACAAGCTTTTTTTGCTAACATTACATTTTTTTTTGGAGTGTAGGAAACTTTAACCGTCTCTTTTTTGTCGGACCTTCGTAATTTTGGAAGTATTTTGAAATTGTTGTACAGTGTAATTACAAGAAAAAAAATTTTGAATTTTAAATTTCGAAAGGATACCAAAATTTTAACAATTAGATGAATGGTGCAAAAGTACTCCCGAATTGAGCACATTTTTTTAAGGAACGACATAAATGTCCAAAATTTTATATCAATAAAAATTTGCTGACTAAAACATTAACTATTTTCCAGGCTTGGGAACCTTTTCTTTTGTTTCTAAAACTCATTCTAACTGTTTGTAAAATTAATCGTTGAAATTTTCTTATATTTTTTGCAGTAAACTAAAAAATTCCAATTTATAATCATCACTTGAGTTTAATTAATATTTGAGATTTTCAAATAATATTTAAACTAAAATCAAAAAATCATTGAACTGCACACACAGATCAAGTGTAAGTTTAATTAAATTTTAACACCATACGTCACTTATAAAAGGCACACACTCACTCGTATACATGCATATTTTAGAATATATTGAAATATATACAAAAGGATGGATACTCAGAATGATTTTGGAAAAAAAAACAATATTCAATTTGGAGAGAATTTATATATGCAAAAGGATTTTCTAAAAATAAAGGAAACACTTCAAGTGCGCTAGTATTTTACATTAACACAAAAAACATAGACAGTGAAAGCAGTTACAAACGAATGGCAAACAATTGATGAAGGAGTTAATCAACTTGAATAACACAGTGCAACAACCAAAATCGGAATGGCATGAAACCAATAGCAAATGAAAGTTGACATTTTACATAACAAAACTCTTTAGGATTTTGCTAGTTCAGCGCTAGATTTTTTTTTATATGCATTGGAAGTTGTTGAACTTTAATTATAATTATAATAATAATTGCTTGAAAACTGTATAAGGCGTATAATTAATTTTGTTATTGCCTTTAAATAACAATCATAAGCAACGGTGAACAGTGGATTATTTTTAATAATTTGGCTTTTAGTAAGTAGGTACGAGACCGATAGCAGCGAAATTCATACCGGTTGTAGCTAATGTAATTTCGAGCTTAAATTTGGGCACTGAACCCCACATGTACAATAAGGCCACCACCAGGAGCCCCTAATGTTGGATATGTTTAGTACACAAAAGCTTTAAATGCTTTAAAATCACCAACTTTAAATGCGTGTAAAAAATAATCTAGCGCTGAACTAAAAAAGCGAAAGAGCTTTGTTATGTAAAATGTCAACTTTAATTTTCTTTTGGTTTCATCCCATTCGGGTTCGGAAAGTTCAATTTTGTATCACTGTGTAAGGGGACATATTAATAGTGACAGCCAAGCTATTTGTCACTTACTAAAAGTTTTTACTGTTTTTATTTATATTGAACTATGATAATGTGTGAAAGTATCTGTGTGCATTTGGATAAAGTGCATCAAGCTTAATTTGTCAGATACAGAGGTAAAAAAAATTGTTCTTTAATGTGTTTTTATGAAAGAGGATATAGTGCACATTATCTGTTCCAAATCTGATAACCGGGATGAATAATATAATAAAATAAATTTAAGCATTTTGCCGTGACAGTCACGGTTGTCTACTATCAAATCGTATTACCAGGGCAGTGCCGCTGATCAAAAAAAATTTAATTTTAGCAAAAAAAGCTTGTAAACCTACAAGAAAATTTGCTGATTTTGAACCCACAATTTTTTTTGTTAAAGTTAGCAAAAATGTTTTGCCAAAAATTAGTTAACTGAAATTTTTTTTATTTTTTTCTATTATTTTATGAACTCATACACATTTTAGGACCCCCTTGGGTTCTAGACCTAGTTGGGTTCCTTAAAAATCTTCATAGTTTTTGATCCAACATTTGTGTCTGTTTCGCTCTAACTTGCTTAGTTTTTGAGATACGTGAGTTTAGGGGACCACTGGGGTTTTGAGAATTAAAAAAACTCGATAACTTCAAAAATATTACTCGGGAGCTTATTGTGGTCTTGTTCTACGTGTTGAGACCTACAAAAATGCTTTCGGACTTTTTGTTGTGTCGGCAATATTTACCGAGATATGAGCATTTTTAAATTTTCGGGAATGCAAACTTTTTTGGAAGACGACCGACGAGAGCCCGAGAACCAAAAATTGCCTCCATTTTGCTCTATCTGGCTTAGTTTCCGAGATAGCGCCATTTAAAGTTTTCTTAAAAAAAATTTAAAATTTATTTTTGCTAATATTAGCAAAAAAGCTTGTAAAAATTTGGTCAATTCAATTTGATATTTAGCAAAAAAAAATTAGTTCAAATTTCATTTACACTCAAAAAAAAAAAAAATGTAAAGTTAGCAAAAAATTTAGTTAAGTTTAACTAACTAAAGTCGAAAATGTAGAAAATCCACCACTTTTTGTCACGTTTTTTTTTTTATATTTCGGCCTATAACAGCCAAACCATTGAGATTTTCGATCCAATACTATGACAAAAAATGTAGCCAAGAAAATAGTTAAGAACTCTCTAGCTCCTTCAAGCAGTTTTGGCCTTGTGTATGTGCAAATTTTTCGTGAAAATATTGATAAATTACCATTTTCAGCCGCTCATAGCGTAAAATCATAAAAATGTTCTATTTCTTTTGTTTCCACTTTTTTTATCCAAAAATATAACGTTTCTTTTTTTGTTTTGTTCAATATTTATTTTGAAAATTATGAGAAATTCATTTAAAGTACAAAGTAATTGTATTGGTAGAGATAAGGTATGAATCAAGAAGAAAGCAATTATTGTTTTAAATGATTTCACATCAAAAATTCCAATTCGGTGTATTTTTCATTCAAAGATTGCCTTCCAAATCTTTTCGAGATTCCACACGAGGCGCTTTCTTTCGGCCTTTTATGATTTTGCGCTATGAACAACGGAAAATGGTAATTTATCAATATTTTCACGAAAAACTTCACAAGGCCAAAACTGCCTAAAGGAGCATTCCAATGCTTTTACTAGAGAGTTCTTAGAGTTCTTCTTTTTTACTAGAGAGTTCTTAACTATTGTATTGGCTACAATTTTTGTCTTATTTTTGGATCGAAAATCTCAATTGTTTGGCTGTTATAGGCCAAAATATCAAAAAAAAACGTGAAAAAAAGTGGTGAATTTTCTACATTTTTGACTTTTTCACCATGAAAACGAAGTTTTTTCTAAGTTGAATTTAGCTAAATTTTTTGTTACTTTTCGTAAACTAAAATTAACAAAATACATATTTTTTTTACATTTTCAGGTTGACATTTTTTTTATTTCACCGAACACTTTAAACACTAAGACTTCACTTATTTTTTTCTATTTTTTCACAACATTAAGTTCAGCATAAGTAGAACTTATGAGATTTGCATAGAAGGCTACACAAGAAATTTCTTAAATAGTAATCACTATTTTCAGTTAACAAATATGTTACGAAAAATCAGCAAAAAAATTCGTTAACTTAGTTTTAAAGTCAACAAAAAAAATTAATTCAAAATTTGTTCAAAACTAGTATTTTCGTAAATTGAAATTATCTAAAAAAAGTAGTTAAAACGCTGATTTTAACTAAAAATTTGCTAAAAAGCCAGTTAATTCAACTTATCTAAAAAAAAATGTTAACTTTACAGTTTTATTTTTTTGTGTGTTAAATTGCTAATGCGCTAAATGAAGATTACAAGATATTTTTGTATACATGCTTATCTCAACTAAAAATTTGCTAAAGGTTAGCTTACTAGCATTAGCAAAAAAAAAATTTGTAAATCTACTAATGTATAATTTTGAGTCTATGACTGTTATTTTAAGGCAATTACGAAATTAAGCATACGCCACTTACACAGTTTTCAAGTATTTATTATTATTATAATAAAAGTTCAATAACTTCTAATGCATGTAAAAAATCTAGCACTGAACCTAAAAAAACCTTGAGGGTTTTTTTTTATCGAAAATGTCAACTTTCATTTGCTTTTGGTCTTATCTCATTCCGAACTTGGTTGTTGCACTGTGACATTAATTACAATTATTTTTTATATGTTTTAATATATTTTTTCAACTGATTTATTTATTTTAATATTTTTTCAACTATTAAAAAAAAAAACAATTTAGAAGACATATTTTTTGAATTTCTTGATGACATGAAGAAATGTGTTATCAGTGTTTTTTCAATTTTGATGGCATAATCATCGCATTGAAGAAAAGCTTCATTAAGATGATGAAATTTGTGTTTAAAATTTACCGTTTCTCTAGTATGATAAGTCATTTTTCATTAAATGAAGCAATGTTAAGAAGTCTTTGAAAGAATTATATACTAATTCTTTTCATAGACCAAATTAACCCCTATAACCCATTTTAAGGAGTAATTTTTGTTCATGTTGAAATAATGGAACAAAAATCTAAGAAAAAATTTATTAAAGGGTCTAAAATATTTTACGAATATATTAAGCATTATATTTCATTAGCTTTCATCAAAGGCGGAAGTTGGTCCAGCATAAAAAAGAAACCTAAAAGATTGCTGCAGGTCATCATAACATTGTTTCAGCTGATTTGGTACAGCCATCAAACATATGTAGTTATAATCACTATATGCTATTGTAGTAGTAGGTATATTGCAAATTATTTGGTTTATTTGTTGAACTTTTAATGCAATTGTACATTTTGTATATAATTGAATGTGGTATCCATGGTAAATAACTTTAGGTGTTTTATACAAAAGCCTTAAACTACCAATAATGAAATACAAAAAAAAACAGAAGTGCATAAAAGTAATGAAATGAACAAAACAGAACAGAACAATTACAAATTGATCTTTTCAATCCATTAAGTTGCTGTATTTTAAAATTATATTGGAATAGAGTAGAGTTAATTGAAATTGCACTAAAGGCAAAATTGTATTAAACAAAATGTGACAACAAAAAAAATATCGATATGTGTCAGGCAGAATAAGTACCCAGGCAGAAAAATACGAACGGGAGAGCGCTGCACAGTGGGGTGGATTATACCTAAAATGGCGATTAATACATAGAAGACTTAATTTTAAAATATTATAATTTTTTATTGATGAGTAATCTTAAACACATAAAAACACAGCATTTTCGAAAAAAAAAAACATTGGAAAAATTTTTTTTTTAACCTGTTAGGTGCTTTATTGTTTTTCGGATATAATATATTATTTCACAATTTTTGCTGCAACTTTGGAACAAAAAGCTTTACATTTATAAATAAAATGGCACATTATAGCGAACTTAATGTGCTATTAAAAACTTGAAAAAGTAAATATATCGTATGTGTTTTTATTAGTATAATTTTAATTTAAAATTCGATTTTTGTTTTTCACTAAATCTCATTAATGTACAAATTTATCTCAAAAAGTCCCGAAACAGAAGATTAAAAATTTTTTATTAATGGATAATCATAATTTAATAAAACGCAGCATTTCAGAAGAAAAATTGGAAAAAAATATTTTGACCTGTTAAACTTTTTTTTCTGTTTTTCGGAAAAGCCTAATTCACAATTTTCGCTGTAACTTTGACATCAAAAGAATAAGTAAATAAATATAAAATAAATAAATTATGTATTCAAATTCTGATTAATTTTTATTAAAAAATAAAAATTGTTTTATTCGACCTTTAAAATATTATGTTTTGAGTGGGTTTATTCTAGCTCGAGGTCATTATTTCCTTTACTAATTAAAACTATGATATTCTCATAGAATAATTTTCAAGAAATTAATTTTTCCGTTTTTAAATTTATTTATGTTGGTAATTTTTTTAAAGACTTAATCGACACGTGTTTCGGGATTTGTCAGATCCCATTGTCAAGATTATTTAGCAAAAAAAAATATGAGAATATCATAGTTTTAGTTGGTAAATGAAATAATGACCTCGAGCTAGAATAAATCTACTTAAAATAAAATATGTATTCTTATTAGTATTAATTCAATTTTAATCAATTTTTATTTTTCACTTAATTCAGTTAATGTGAACATTTATCTCAAAAATTTACAGACGAAAATTTTTAAAGGATCAGAACAGAATAATTTAAGGTCTAGTTGATGAGGTTATGTATGGTGTATCTTCATCAAAATCACTCACGCACTCATCTCTCACAAAACAAAAAACAACAAAATACCAAAAATATGGAAATTGAGAGTATTTTAACACAACAAGTAAGAGTGATGTGCCGAATCTTCTATACCATCCAAAACGTTACAAAACTACAAAAAAATTTGGGGGGCATTTTTGATAGGGGCTCGGAGGGGGACGTAGGGGGCACTTTCACCCTTGCGATTAATCATTGCAAATTAATTTTTATTGGTTTTTGCACTTAAGTAATACAATTGCATTATTATTACATATTTTTTTATAACCACGCCCCAAAAAGGGGGCGGGCGTGCGTGTGCGTGATTTAAAATAACTCACGCACCCATCTCTTATAAACAGTACACTCATGAGCTGCAGTTACAACTACCATACGGAATATAAGGACAAAATATTATGAAAACAACTTGATTTTTAGTCTTTTTTTTTCAAATAGATTTTTAGCAACTGGAGTTCTTTCACAAAAAAATTGATAAGTCAAAAACCGCAAAAAACCGCAAACGGACATTCAGGGATTTATTAGATGAAATCATATATTTAAAGACCATATAGGCGGATTTTCACTCTTTCACAGACAAAGTTGTTGAAACTCAATATTTATATCGAAAATACCCTATTTTTAGAGCATTTTTATTATTATTTTTTTTTAATATTTCCAAAACATTTATCTAAACCAAAAAATTTTTTTTATATGCTCAAATACCTAAAGTAGACTGATCCATTATGAAGCTTTCAATTTTAGAAGTCTTTATACAAAATATAATTACTTGAAATATCAAAATTTTCACTTTAAATCAATGCGCGCAAAAATAATAAAAATAATTGAACTTTAAACACACACTGCAAATAAAGTATACAACTTAGAACTTTGTTTTTTGCCATTATTGATGTTGAATTTTATCTACTTTAACCTGGTACCAAACACGGTTGTGAAAGTTAATGTTCATCTATTGAATTAATCGCCACTTTGGATGCATTTCACCCCTCTGTGCGCTGGCAAAGTACCTTTTATGGTCGCTTGTGTGCTGGGAAAGCATCACAGTTTAGTACTCTCCCAGCGTCCAAAATGATAACCACGGTAAACGGTAGGCCGTTGCTATTTTAAAGCGCTTTGAAAGCGCTTTAAAGACAAAAAATAAGGTACTATAATAGCACTTTTAGAACAAAAAAATGGGACGTATCTAAATTGTACACATAAGTCCATAAGACACAACTTTTTTGGTGTTTATTTGAATAAAGAAATTTATTAAATTAGTATACACTCAAAGAAAAAGCTTTTTCATATTGATATATGAAAAAGCTTTTTCGTCCAATGTAACTTGTCATCAATATGATGAAGCGGTGTCATCAATAACATTTTTTTATTTGAAAAATAAGAAAACAATATTTTTTTTTTGTTATTTGATTTTATTTAATTTATTTTTATTTACTTACAATTGTTTGTTATTTTCTAATTTTTAAAAACTTACATCTTTTTTTCGTATCCACCAAGATTTGAACGCCAGACCTTTTTTTTATTTTTTTAAATCTTTTTAATATATTTATTCAATAGTTTTATTTATTTTAATATTATTTTAATTATTAAAAAAAAAAAAAACATTTGAAAGGCATATTGATGACACTTTATGATGATATGATGAAATGTGTCATCACTTGTTTTTTCAATTTCGATATTGAAGAAAAGTTTCATCAATATGAAGAAATTTGTCATCAAAATTGATGAGAGCAAGTGATGAAACCGTATCATCAATATGATGAAGCATTTTTCTTTGAGTGTAAAAAATTTATTGACTCATTTATTAAGATAAAAAAATTTTGAATAAACATTGAAAAATTTTCTAAGTCCCGGAAAAAATTTGTTTGCAGTTTTCTTTGCTTTTTTGAATAAAAAATTTATTAAAAATGCTTTTGGGAAAAAATTTGGAAAAGTCCCGAAAGAAGTGGTGTATTGAACCGAAACGGGTATGTAGCCGGAGTTTAAGACACTTCCTCACGAAAGAAACATGTGTTTTTATTTAAAAGGTGTCAAGTTTGTAATATGTGTATAATTGTGTATAAGTGACATATCATGAGAACTATCAAGGACCGGTCACTTATCCTGCAGGGAAATAGACTTGACGTGAAATAGACTTTTTTTAAAAAAATTTCAGAACGGGTTCTGAAAATTTTCCAAAAAAAAAATTAATCGTTAGCCCATACAAAGCTATATAAGAATGTAAATTTTTGATATTGTGGTGCATTCCGTTTTAATGTGATAAATATTTAATCTAGGCAACTTGCCACAAATTTTACCATTTTTCTAATATTTGACCACGCCTCCAAAGCCCAGTTTTTGAAAATTTTAAAAACCAAAAACGGAATTTTCTTAGTTTCATATAGGGCTATCCAAACAACCTATTCAGAAATTTACGGGACACATTTTTTTCTGTAGCGGGACATTTGGTGTGGAATGCCTCATATACACTGTATATTATACAGTGTGTGTTCAATTTTATTAAACAAATATAAATTATCTTAAAAAATTTAATAGTTGCTTTAATACAAAAAAAAATCATAACATTTTTTTAAAAATAGTTAAAAATACTAAAAAATATCTAAAAAAAACTAAAATTTGTTCAAAATATGACCTAAAAATATGCATTTATAGCGAAATAATAGCAAAATCTGCAAAAATATGCATGTTAAGCAAATATTAAGAAATTGAAATTTTCAATTAATTTTGACCAGCAAAAAATATCGATATTTTAAAAAAAGTTGGACAGCATTTTGTTGGTATTTAAATGTGGTTTTAGAAAAAACATACATATGAAAAAAATATTTTCTCAATTCAAAACCATATATAACAAATCAAAAAATTATAATACATAATTATAATTACTTAGAGCCTGAGCTCGACTGTCTTTGCAGAAACAATAATTTAAAAATAACGACTTTAAGTCGCCCTATGTGGCAATAATTAGTATCTTTGGAAATATGGCAACACCTTACATTTGTGTCTAAAATGAAATTTATTGAAATGTTCTACTGTAATAACATTTTTTTATTCTCCAAGTTCAAATAGAATTATATGACAAATATTTTTTATATTGTGTTCTGCTTACATGTTTTTAACACTGTTTTGAAATCTACAAATAAAATTTTTATTTTTTTATTAAAAAAAAATTAAAAAAATTAAAAAAATATTACTCTGGAATATAAAGGATACAAATATGTTATTACATTAGATAATTTCAATGAATTTCAAAAATGCGACTCGTATTCCTTAATCAAATGGCATGAAACACGTTAGATGCCTGGAGAAGTTGTAATAACTTGGCTGACTTTCAACCGATTTAAGTTTTTAGTACCTTATTAGAGAGGTATTTTACTCGAAATCATAATTCTGTAAATATTTCAATTCAAACTTAACTCAAAATATCGAAAAAATTTAGAAAATAAATAAAAAGACATATTTTCCCCCGTGTAATTCGTTTTGTAAATTTCATAGCCGATGCGGCACATCTTACACATCCTTAAATAAATAATAGTCAAAAAAAGATACAATTTTCGGACTTTTTTAAAAAATCTATTTTAATTTTTAAACGTTAAAAAATAAGTGATTATTACTTCGAATAATTTTTTTATATATTTTTTCTAAAACAACGTATAAATGCCAACAAAATGTTGTTCAACTTTTTTTAAGATATCAATTTTTTTTAGTGATCAAAATTACTTGAAAATTTCAATTTCTTAATTTAAAAAAAATCGCCATTTTGAAAAAATGATTACTCAACACTAGAGTTTGCAAAACGATTAAAATCGTAATCGTAATCGCGATTAATCGCACCAATTAATCGTAACCGACAAAAAAATCATGCGATTACGATTAATCATTTTCTATGAAATACACTGTTTTTATAACGATTTTAAAACATATTATATTGGCCTACGATTCACTTAACTTATTTGCATTTTCTCTTTCGTTTTTTCTTGTAAAAGTAATTTAAATTTAAAGTAAAATTTAAATTTTCATCTTACAAGGGAAGTATCTCAACCCTTATGAACCGATTTACCTGAAACTTAAATTATATGTAAATGAGACGATTTTAAGGTTGGGGTGTCTCGGCTTTTCGGCCATATTAGTGTTTCAAAATTTCGTTGTCCCCTTATGAAACCATATGAACCTCCGGGAAAATTTCGATAACTCACGAACTAACAGGAATATCCCCAAGAGCAAAAATACGTGTCGACTTAAATTTAATAAAGATTATTTCGTATTCATATGGACATCGTAGCTCTATGTCTTCATATGAATTACCCCCAAAATTTTCACATTTTCATGAAAAAATTATTTAACGAAGCCAAACTTTTACACGGTTATGCCACCGTTGGATAGGCATTAAAAAAACCCTTCTTCTCATATGTAAACATCATATAGTTTCTTAGAAAGAAATGGCTGAAAAATCCAAAAAACGATTTTTTCGCCATTTTTTGACCCATGTTTTGAACCCCCAAATCCCCGATATGGCCGATAAGCCGAGTCACCCCAACCTTAGAATTGTCTCTTTTATATATATTTTACGTTTCATGCAAATCGATTCATAAGGGTTGAGATACTTCCCTTGTTAGTAACCCCACAATTTTGTTTTAATAATAATCCAAAAGGATTTGGGTGGATTTGGTCAAAAAATTCGGGCATGAAGTTTTATCAAAAAACGTAGTTTTTTTTCTGATTGCAGACTGAAAACGCTTTTTCTAAATTTTCTTATAAATTCTTCAATGGCCAATTGCAGGTATTCTGATACGAAATTCGAAAGATTATAATTTTCGGGACGCCCAAATATATACAGTTTTTTATGTTTATATTATAAACATAAAAGTAATTTTTGTGGAATGTTTTTTTTCCAAAGGATTCTTCATTACAAATTTGAGGAGTCTAGGATCGTTATTTCATACAATATAAAAAAGACAAAAAGTACACTTTTTTACCTATTTCACGACCCTTAGAAATTACATTTACAACAAGTACTTTTTTCAGACGTTTCTTTTTCCAAAGGATCCTGTATTCCAAATTTTATCCCTTTTTGTCCCCTAAACAATTTATCAAATCCGCCACATTTTTTTTTTAGATTAGATATTTGCCTATCAACATAAAAAAAAACAAAAATTTTTCGAGAAAATCGCATTTGAATATTGGATTTCAGAAAAATTCTATAATTCTATTGTATTTTATTGTGTCAACACCGCGTATGAGTAACGACTATTTGAGAAACCAATGAATTTTCGTTACTCATACGTGGTGTTAACACAATAAAATACAAGAGAATACAGAATTTTTATGAAATCTAATATTCAAATGCTATTTTATCGAAAAATACGTATAATGCCCTCATGAGTTTTTTTTGTGTGAATAGACAAACATCTAAACTTAAAAAAATGTGGCCGGATTTTTGAATTGACTTTTTTAAAAAATTAAAACTTTCAGAACGGGTTCTAAAAATTTTGCTAAAAAAATAAACATGAATGTTAATTTTAGCGATTGTGGTGCATTTCGTAAGTTTTATAATTGCGACACAATTTTGACAATTTTTCCAATATTTATTTAACCACGCCTCACTAGCCCAGTTTAAAAAAAAATTAAAAACCAAAAACGCAATTTTCTTAGTTTCATATAGGGCTATCCATACCACCTTTTCAGACATTCATGAGACATGTGTTTTTTTTTTTTTTTTTTTTTTTTTTAATAAAAGAAACAACACTCAGGCAATGCTGCCTATCAATTACTAATGTAACCGTGATGTTTCTTTCGGAAAGGGGATAGAAGAGAGATGAAAGATTTGAAAGATAGAAGGGCTTCAGTATGGCAACACTGTAATTGCGCGTGTTAATAATTTTGAGTACAGTTGTTGCATCGCCATCTGTTATTGATCTGGCGAATTATTTTTGAAGCTGTGTTTAATAGCCATTATTTTATTATTTTACTAAGTTGACGTTTTAGTGCTATTTATCAACGAAGGAGGGTGCTGCGATAAATATTAGTTATAAATAGAAACTAATAAATATCTGAAAAAATGTTGTTCTGCCTGAGCCGGGAATCGAACCCAGGCTTGCTGGCTAGTAGTCCAACGCGCTAACCAATAAGCCACAGCACCCACTGGTTTTATTTGTAGGACATTTGGTGTGGAAAGATAATTTTATTGCATAAAATATTTATTTTTGTATTTTCGTACATTCTGAAATTTAAATTTTAAAAGAGTTTTTTTTAAATAAACTATTGCAATTATATATATTTAAAAAACTCGATTAATCGATAATCGCGATTAACGGCTATTTTTTAATCGTAATCGCGATTATGAAATATCTCGATTATTTGCAAACTCTACTCAACACCAACTTAGAATAAAAGGCTTAAAATAAATCGAAAGGGATCGGGACTGGAAGTGTGCAATTTGGCATGAAATACCCCATATATATTTTTTACTCGAGTATCCCACTTTATCATTTTTCAAATATTTATAACTTTTACTTATCTAATAACAATTTTTTTTTTCATCAAACATAAATTATTAATTTATGTTTGATGAAATTTACAAATTATTAAATTTATAAATTTTCAACTTACCAATTTGCCTTTTAGCACGTTTCGCCGTCTAATCAAAATTTCCGTTGTATATTTTTAATTAATTCGTTTTCACTCTTCAATAAATTTCAAATTTAAACACACACATTTTATTTTTTGATTTAATTTATTATTTTTTTGATTAATTTTGGAATCTGTAAAAAAAAAATAAAATCAAATTAAATTAAATTAAACTATAAATAAAATTAACATAAAATTATGTGTTATTGACAAAAATGTTTAAAAAAAGTTATAATATTAGATAGAGTTTTGTTTATACAGTCATAAATATATTCGTCTATAAAGCCGATAGAATAAATTTTAAAAATCATAAACTCTAATTTTTTTTTTTAAATAAATTAACAAAACGAAAAAAAAATTATAATAAAAACTAAACGAATAAACCCGTTTTATAGGCTGATACATCAAAATAAAAAAAAAAAATATATATCCACCATAAAACACGTACAATTAGGGTGTCCAGTAAAGCGGCATTTTTTTAACTTTAGATTTTTCCAAGTGTCCGTGTAAATTTTTATTCTTCTAGGCTTAAGACATTTGTGGTAAAATTTTTGGGCAATTGAATTAAATTTACCCGTGATGCTCGTCTATCAAAATTTTGTATTTTTGAAAATTAAACAAAAAAAAACTTTGCCTAGCGATACATTTACGGACCCGAGTGGGTGAACCTTAATTGGCTTCACACCCGATGGGATCTTAAGGATCGTCATAGTTTTGTATTCAAAACTTTTTGTCCGTTTCGCTCTACCTTGCTTATTTTTTTAGAAACGTGAATTTAGGGGTCCAACTGGTAATTGAGATCTTACATCTGAGGTGAAGGCTTTGTTTAGAAACTTTGTAGAACTTTGTTTTTTACTACTTGTAAATAATGAAATTTTTCAATAAATTTTCCAAATTTTGAAATTCAAAATTTTTCATACACAGAAAAAATCTGAACATTTCTAAAAAAAAATCCAAACATTTTTATAGGGGAAATCTGAAAGTTGTTCAAGAAAAATTGAAATTAAATCAGAAAATATTTTGTGAAAAAATATTTGCCAAACTACCAGTTCTTATTATGAAAAATAAAAATCCCTCAGAGTCTGAGACTTTTTCTATAAGAAAAATCCCTCAGAATCTGAGACTTTCTGTAGGAAAAATGTTTCAGAATCTGAGACTTTTTCTATAGGAAAAATGTCTCACAATCTGAGACTTTTTCTAAAGGAAAAATGTCTCAGAATTTGAGACTTTTTCTATAGGAAAAATGTTTTAGAATCTGAGACTTTTTCTATAGGAAAAATGTCTCAGAATCTGAGACTTTTTCTATAGCAAAAATGTCTCAGAATTTGAGACTTTTTCTACAGGAAAAATATCTCAGAAACTGAAACTTTCTACAAGAAATATGTCTTCATAGGAAAAATGTCTCAGAATCTGACAATTTTTCTATAGAACAAATTGACTTTTTCTATAGGAAAAATGTCTTAGAATCTGAGACTTTTTCTATAGGAAAAAAGTCTCAGAATCTGAGACTTTTTCTATAGGAAAAATTTCTTAAAATCTGAGATTTTTTCTATAGAAAAAATGTCTCAGAATCTGAGACTTTTTCTATAGAAAAAATGTCTTAAAATCTGAGATTTTTTCTATAGAAAAAATGTCTCAGAATCTGAGACTTTTTCTATAGCAAAAATGTCTCAGAATCTGAGACTTTTTCTATAGGAAAAATATCGCAGAATCTGAGACTTTTTCTATAGGAAAAATATCTCAGAATCTGAGACTTTTTCTATAGGAAAAATGTCTCAGAATCTGAGACTTTTTCTATAGGAAAAATGTCTCAGAATCTGAGACTTTTTCTATAGGAATAATGTAATGAATAGAAACTGAGACTTTTTCTATAAGAAAAATGTCTCAGAATCTGAGACTTTTTCTATAGGAAAAATGTCTCAGAATCTGAGACTTTTTCTATAGGAAAAATGTATCAGAATCTGAGACTTTTTCTATAGGAAAAATGTCTCAGAATCTGAGACTTTTTCTATAGGAAAAATGTCTCAGAATCTGAGACTTTTTCTATAGGAAAAATGTCTCAGAATCTGAGACTTTTTCTATAGGAAAAATGTCTCAGAATCTGAGACTTTTTCTATAGGAAAAATGTCTCAGAATCTGAGAATTTTTCCAGAGGAAAAATATAGCAGAACCAGAGACTATTTCTATAGGAAAAATGTCTCAGAATCTGTTATTTTTGCTATAAGAAAAATGTCTCTGATACTGAGACTTTTTCTATAAAAAACTGTTTCAGAATTTGAAAATTTTTCTATAAGAAATGTCTTACAATCTGAGATTTTTCTAGAGGAAAAATGTATAGGAAAAATATCTCAGAAGCTTACACTCAGAATCTGACACTTTTTCTATAGGAAAAATGTCTCAGAATCAGAATTTTCATATTGAAAAAGTCTCAGATTCTGAGACATTTTTTCTATAGAAAAAGTCTCAGATTGAGAGACATTTTTCCTATAGAAAGATTCTCAAATTGTGAAATATTTTTCCTATAGAAAAGGTTTCAGATTATGAGACATTTTTCCTATAGAAAAAGTTTCAGATTTTGAGGCACAAGAAATTTAAATTTAAAATTTCAAGTCAATTGATTGAAAATTGTGACTTGTATAGTGCTTAAACCGATAGATGGACAGACAGACGGACTGACGGACGGACATTGCTTAATCGACTTAAAAGTAACTCTGAGTCGATCGGTATACTTATAGGTCTAGGACCAATATTTCGGGTAGTTACAAACATCAGGACTAACTTATTATACCCTGTACCACAGAGTGGTGTAGGGTATAAAAAGGTCTTAGAATCTGATATTTTCTTTGTGAAAAATATTTTATTTTTCTGTGAAAAATTTTCGGATTTCGAGATTTTTTTCCTTTGGCAAATTTTTTAGAAATTTCCTTTTTCCTTTTTTAATTTTTTTTTTCTCTCTTTTCCCATTTTTTCTTTTTGAAATTTGATCTTGTAACCCCGCATGCCCCAGACGGATGGATATAAACTATCTTAAAATCGATTATGGATCAATAATATATGTTTTTGACAAATTGAGTACACCCGCATATTGTGTTTAGAGGGTTTAAAAAAATATTTTTATCGATAGACCCTAATTAAAAAAAAAAACACATAACTTAGAATACAAACGATCATTGACTTAGGTTAGTTTATGTTTTACTCATACGAGGCTTAAATATACACAACATACGGCTATAAAGCCCACAACCAATTTATGTATAGAGACATTCATTCTTCAGTTGATTGTTATAAAAAAATCCGGTTGTAGATTGTTTTTTTTTTTTTTTTGTATAGAATACTGGTGTGACAACAAAGAATTCAAATAAAAGTCCAATCTATAGGACATACACAGGTTAGTTAGAGTGTAACGAAAAGATAATTGTGTTTGTTTGGAAATTAATAGTTAGAGCTCAAAGTTTTTAAAACTGTCCAAACTTGGCAGGAAAATCTGCTAAAAATACACCAATTTAAATAAAAAAATCTAAGATCCCTAGACAACTTTTCTATAAAAAAGTTCACAGATTCTGTGTAATTTTTCCTATAAAAAAAAGTCTCACATTCTAATACACTTTTTCTATAGAAAAATTCTTAAATTTTCCCTGCAGAAATTTTTTTTATTGTTCCTATAGAAAATTTTAAAGATGCCGAGACTTATGTGTAAAAATACAATGAAAAACATTTTTCATATAGTAAAATTTTGGGTTTCTTGGATATTTTTCCTAGAAAAAATTCTAACATAATTTCTTTCTTTCTCTATCTCTAGCATTTTTACCCATCTTCTCTTAGATTGTTTCCAAAGAAGAATTATCAGATTTTTTCTAATAAAAAATTCTCATACTTTTCCTATAAAAAAATTCTCAGAATTGTCCTATAGAAAATTTAAAGATTTTTCCTATGAAATAATGGCAAATTTTTCCTATAGAGAAATTCTCCGATTTTTTCCTTAAAAATTCTAAGAAAAATTCACAAATCATTCCTATAGAAAAATTCTAAAATTTGTACTAAAGAAAAACTAAATTTAAATTTTTCGTCTACAAAAATTCCCATATTTTTTGTCTACAAAAATTCCCAATTTTTTTTGGTCTAGAAAACTATCCACATTTTTTGTCTAGAAAAATTCTCTCATTTTTCCTAAAAAAAAATTAAAATTCCGAGACATTTTATAAATAGAAAAATGTTAACAATCCGAGATATTTTTCCTTTACAAAAATTTTAAGATTCTTAGACATTTATCATAGAAGAGTTTCTTTAAAAAATTTCTCCTACAAAAACAAAAAATCCTCTCTTTTTTTTTGCTACCTCCTATTTGGCAAGAATTTCTTGTAAGCTTTTCAACAATATTTTTTTTTTTTATGAGAAGGGAATGTCGAGCTCTGACGTGAATAATAACTATAGACACTCTCACCGGCATTCATGCTAAGAATATTAGACTCATCTCAGACGCCAGTTGTAAAAGATGCGCCTCAACAGAAGTCAATCAAACGATAGAACACACACTTGGTCACTGTCTAGCGGTGGTAAGGAGTCACCGATCGATTACTGGTCAGATAAGCTTTAATACCTTGGAGGATATAACGCAAATGGATCTTAGAATATTAAAAAGATTCGCAATGACTTTGGACGTGTTTAACTTGCATCGCTAGCGGAAAAAGTTTTGTAGTATCGCTATGGACCAAAAGGTCTATGCGAGGTGTAAATCGTACACCGCCCCCCTAACCTAACCTAACCTACCAATAATTTTGTAATTTTACAAACTTTTAACCAATAAAATAGTAAATTTACAATTTTTTTTACGCGATAAAACTTACAAGGAGGTTTCGTGACTTTACTAGAATTTTTACTACCTCCTATTTTACGAAAATTCCTAGTAAAAATTACGAGAATTTTCGTAATTTTACAAGCTTTTTACCAATAAAATTTTAAATTTTCAACTTTTTTGGCGCAATAAAACTTACAAGGAATTCTCACGAATTCCAAAAATTTTTATGTAAAAAACTTTGAAAATTGGTAAAATTACAAAAAAAAAATGTAAATTTCAATCAAAAATTTTTTTTAAACACAAGGAAAACTGTCAAATATTTGTAAAATGGGATAACGAGACTTTTTCTAGTAATTTGACAAGGTTTTTTTCTTGTGTGTAGAAAAATTCTCAGATGTTTCCCATAGCAAAATTCTAAGGTTTTTCCTATAGAAAAATTCGCAATTTATTCCTATGGAATTTTTTTTTTTTCAAGTTTTTCATATTAAAAAATTCTAACATTCCGAAACATTTTTCCTATAGAAAAATTTCAAGATTCTTAGAAATTTTGCACAGAACAAATTCTCGAATTATTTAATTTTCTTTTTCAGTTTTTTTTCCCTATCTTTTCCTCTTCTTTCCATTCCTTTTTTTTTTCTCTTTTCCCTATTCCTTTTTTATACCTTCCAACTACTACATACAGTATGTCGATATACTCACTTTGTCATTCCGTATGAAACGCATCAAAATATGGGTCAGGGACCCCATAAAGTATATGGGGCATTTCATGTCAAATCGGACACTTTGAAAATTTTCAGATTTTTTGATGACCCGTTCAAAAGATATCGAATTTTTAAAAATTGGTAGTTTGTTCCATTACTCAAACTCCTTTTACTCATAACTTCTTCAATAATGGTCCAAATTTCAATTTTCTAGTATGCGATTTTTAAGTTTTAAAATTTAAATCTCATTTTTGAAAATGTTTTTGCTCTTCGATTTTTTTTTAAATTTTGTTGTGTAAAACTTCTATCGATTCTACAAATTTTTTGCCCAGGAGGATCGTGGGATAACGATTATTACTATTTTTTAAAAAATTTTAAAAAATTTTATTGTAATTTTCCAATCTTAAAATTATTTCTTCTGCTCCAATGGTGCGTCATAGAGGGGTCTTTTATAAGACCGACCCCCATTAATTTTTACGTCTTAACATTTCTTTGGAACAAACTAATACCCTATCTCCAATTTCTAAGCGGGCTCCCACACAAAAAGACATTTTTTAAAATTTGCTCCAACCGCTCTAACTGCCCTAATAGTGCCCTTAGAGCAACAAAATGTATGACTGACCCACAATTTTTTAGTCCAAACATTTTCTCTGAACACAAAAGTTATAAGCAAAACCCTGAATTTCAGATTAGTTTCATCTTAAATGCCACGTGTTTAAACAAGTTTTAAAAGCATTGGTGGTAACTTAACAATGCTTTTCAAACTTGTTTAGTTTTAAAGCAATGCTTTTTAAACTTGTTTAGTTTTAAAAGCATTGGTAACTTAAAAATTACACTCGAAAAAAAATTTGCACTGAAAAAAAATTTTACACTCAAAAAAATTTTACACTCAAAAAAAATATTTTTTTTTTTTTACAAAAATGACAATCTATATTTTGTGTACACACGTACGTGCACTCACTCAGAAATATTTTTACAGTAAAAAAAAACATTACTCTCGAAAAAAACTTTACACTCAAAAAATAAAATTAGTAATTTTATTTTTTTTTTTTTTTAAATGACAAAAAAAGAGTTTTTTCCTCAAAATAAAATATTTCTAATCAAAATTTTTAATTTTTTCACGTTCAAAAATGTACTACCCTTTAAAAAATGCATTGTGGAGGGTATTCATTAGAGGTGTCCTTAAAAACGAAAATCACCTTTTTATACCTGGTAGGGTCCTAAATTGCTCTTTAGTATGTAAAAATGAGTGAGCTAAAATTTGGGGACAGTCGGCTAAAAATAACTCGTGCCGAAAATGGATTGAAGTTTTCGGACATTCTTACAGAGAAAAAAATATCGTGAAATCAAAAGTAACAATCCAAATTGTTAGCAACCAACTTCCAGTTCAACAACGTTTTTAATTGTATCAACAATGTATATAGTTAATGTGACAAAAATTCAATTTAATTTCCAATTAAATGCATCAATTAAAATCAGTGTTAAAAAACGCACAAAAAGCGCATTAATAACACAGACACTTTATAAATTCATTTAATGAAGCTCAAATATATGTGACGATAGCTCGGTGGTAGTGCGCTAGACTCAAATGATGAACATTCCGGGTTCGCTGCCAACTGGCGGAAACATTTTTTTATTTTTATTTATTTTTATTTTAAATTATTTTTGTTTTGCTATTCTGCAAGAACTTTTATACGCGTTAAGTCAAGTACAATATATATATGAGAAATAGCACGGTGGTAGTGTGCTAGACTCGTACGATGTTAGTTGCCGGTTCGATTCCAGCTGCCGCTAGATATTTTTTTTTTTTAGGTTTTTATATTATTTTTAAATAAAATAGCATTAAATAGGACGGTGGTAGTGTGCTAGACTCGTATCATGTTCGTTGCGGGTTCGATTCCAGCTGCCGGCTAATGTTTTTTTTTTCTTTAATTTTTAGATTTTTTTTGTTCTATTTTTAGATTTTTTTAAATAAAATGACATTAAAGCAAGTTTATTTCCGTTAATATAATTTATTACAAACTTTTCAATTAATTTCATTGTTGATACAACAATGAATTTAATTGACAAAAACGAGTTGATATTTTTTAAAAAGTTACAAAAGTCAATGTTGTATTGACAAAATCCAATGTAGGCTCAGTTTCAATTAAATGTTTAATTGTATTAACAATGAAATTAATTGTATTGACAAATTTTTTTTTTCTGTGTTATATGAAAGAAAAACCCTTTTTTATAGTTTTTGGAGAGATATTGTTATTTGTTATTTTTTGTTAATTTTTTTGTAAAACAATATAAAAATGGTATTAAATAACCTTTCCAAAAAGACTAATAAAATTAAGTGCGGATAAAAAACAAGCATTTTACGCATACATGCCCCAGACCATTGTATGGTTTTTAAAGCTAGAATTTAAAAATTTTCAAAATTTGTAGGCAAAAAAATAAAAAAAAAATAATTTTACTTTATGATGATATTGAAAACGTGTTTACGATTAAAAATAGCAGATATGGTAGTCAAGCAATTTCTCTAAAAATTTACAGAATTTATGTTTTACACTTAGTATAGTATAATACAGAACATTTTTTTTCATTTTTGCTAAATTATCATAGAAAACCCCATTTTCTTTAAAATCCGCGGAACTTAAATCACTACCCACGCCAAATTAAAAAAAAAAAAAATAGAATACCATATTTGTTAGTTTTTATCTATAACATGTATTTAATGACATTATAAAGTTAAATTAATTTTTTTTTATTTTTTTGCCTAAAAATTTTGAACATTTTCAAATTTTGGCTTTAAAAACCATGCAATGGTCTGGGGCATGTATGCGTCAAATGCTTATTTTTTATCCAATTTGAGTTTTTTAAGCTTTTTGGAAATATAATTCATTACAATTTTCATATTATTAAACAAAAAATTTACCAAAAAATACCATATACCAATATTTTTCAAAAAACAAGAAAAAATGGATTTTTCATCACATAAGAGTGTCTCAAAACTTCAATCCATTTTCGACACGAGTTATTATTATCCGACTGTCCCCAAATTTTGGCTCACTCATTTTTAGATACTAAACTACAATTTAGGACCCTACCAGGTATTAAAAAGTGATTTTGAAAAATTACCTTAGTCGTAAGGACTCCTTTAGTATTCATAGATTTGGCAAAGTCGAATTTAACTTTTCTACTTGTTTTCTAATATAACTAATTTTTACAGTTTTTTTTTTTTTGTTTGCTTTTTGAGTTTTCAGCCTACTTTAATAACCATAAAATCTATAGTTTTTAAATGAAAAGTTTAAAAAAAATCGTGTATTGTACACATATACATATGGTTTTCAGTTGACCATCATATGAAAAGAATACACATGAAAATAATACACAAAGATGTTTTTAAACTGAAATATTTGTTTTTTTTTTCGTTTTTATTATTTTCTTCCTATTTTTTTGTTTCTTGTAGTTTTCAATCAAAAGTTTGTTTTGGGAACTGAATACCATACATTTGAATAAATTTTTTATTGACAACTTCTTTTTTTTTTTTTGGTAGCAGTATAAAAACAAAAACCAACATATTCAAATTAAATGCAAAAATGGTAAATAAAATTTTGTATAAAAAGTTTTCATCAAACTTAGTTAAAAAAAAAAATCGAAAACAAAAACTAAAACTACGTGTAGTTCTTTTAAAACCTCAAAAATGTGTTTTAATGAAAATATGCATTTATCCTTAAAAGTTTTTAATTTTTTTTTTTTTTTTTGTTTTAAATTTTTTTTAATTTGACCGAATTGTGTTCAACTTTACTTTCTCAAGTTTGGAATTTATTCAAGAGTATTCTCAGTTTGTTAGAGAATAATTTATTTAGTTTAGTGTTTTTGTTGCATTAGGGTGCTCCAAATAAATAAAGTTGTTAGAAATTGGAGATAACTTCCCCTATAAATATTCATTAGGGTGTAAAAATATGTCACACAAAATTTTAGTTTGAAAATCGAATTACATGGAAAAATATGACTTTTAAAATTTTTAAATATTTTCTATATTAACTGAAATTTTATTTCGGTTTGAGTCCATATTAATTATTTCTGAGAAATAATAACACTGTGCTAGTCGCAAAAAGGTAAAGGGTAAAGGTAATACGGGTACGCTGAATTCAATGCTGCTAGTCGTTTTTAAAAGTTAGCGCTCGTATTCGCGATTTTAAGTTTTAAAGCCTAGGTACTACAAACATTAATTTTTCATGCTTTTGGGATAGTTTTTAAACATAAATTTAGAAAATGGCTTGTTTTTTTTGCAAAAAAAAAAAATCAGCGAAAAAAAAATTTTTCCGCGAAAAAAAGTTTTTTTCGAAAAGATTTGTGTCTGAAACGTATCGTTTTCTGTTCATCATAAATTAATAGCAAAATAAAAAAAAATTTAAAAAAATTTTGCGAAAAAAAAATTTCCGCGAAATTTTTTTTTGTATATTCAAAAGAGTTTACATGGTAAAAATTCAGCAATTGCCTAAATAATATAAAAAATTGTGTTTTTTAATTCAAATAAAAAAAATAATCGCGAATATCGCAAATACATACGCTAACTTTGAAAAAACTGATATTACAAAGGGATTTAGTGTACACGAACTAGCTTTACCAGATGACTGTCGTAAATTCAAATCAAACTAAAAATATTTCTATTAAACCAATTTTTTCACGCAAAATAAAGATTTTTCGCGAACAAAAAATGATTTTCGCAAAAAAAAAGCATTTTTTGGTTTGTTATGTTAATTTAACAGACTTGAATGGTTTTAAATTTAAAAATTATCGCAAAAGTTTAAAAATATCGTTTTTATTGTACCTGATCATCAAAATTTTTTTTTTTTTGGTAACAGAAAATTCATTACCCAGTTGAAAAATGTGTCACTGAGGACTTGAGAACGGCTAGACCAATTTTGATATTTTTTTTAAATGTTCGTCATAGCCAGACTTAGGATTTTACGGAAAGAAAAATTGACTACGACCACTTTTAGGCCCACTTTTTTCTAAAGTCCAAAAACGGATGCACCGATTTTGATATTTTTTTTTTTTAATGTTCGTAGTAATTCAATTTAAATTTTTACTAAAACAAAAATTGATCACTTTTTATACCCTTCACTTAGCAATAGAGGGTATGAGTTTGTCATTCCGCAAACGAGGGTATGAGTTTGTCATTCTGGGACCCCATAAAGTATATGGGGCATTCCATGTCAAATCGGATACTTTGAATAATTTTTTTTTTAGATTTTCCCAATTTGTGTACAGCTTTTAGTACCCTTCGAAAACTCCTTCATGGTAAATTTTAAAATTTTTTGATGACCCGTTCAAGGAGTGGAGATAGGGCGTAGGTATGTTTTACAAAAATGTTGGAGGGTAAAAATAAATGGGGGTCGGTATCATTAATGACCCCTCTCGGACGCACCATTGGAACGGTAGAAATTTAAAACAAATTTACAAAAAATAAAAAAAAAATTGTATAGGGACCGCCTTAATAGTTAAAGATAGGAGGTAGGTGTGTTCAGAGAAAATGATTAGACCAAAAATTTATTATGGGTCGGTCATACATTTGATTGCTCTAAGGGCACTCTTACGGCAGTTAGAGCGGTTGGAGCAAATTTAAAAAAAACAAGTGAGAGTGTTACATTCGGCTGTGCCGAATCTTTTATACCCTCCAAAATGTAAAAAAAAATATAAAAAAAAAAATCCAGGGGCGTCTTTTTTTTTTTTGGGTGTGGGGGGGTTAGTGGGAGACGTTAGGGGGCACCTTCCCCTTGCGATTTTGAACTTCTTCTGAGATAAGAATGTTGCATTTGCTTACCAAAAGTACAAAAAACTCTGCAAAAAATGCGGTTTTTCTTGGGTTGGTTTAGTTCTCTAAGGGGGAACTTTTTTCCCCTTGGTCCGATTTTACCCATTTCCGAACTTAACCTGCCTAGGAATATAAGACATATTCGTGCCAAACTTCGGAAGTCTAGCTCTTTTATTTTGGACTGTATCGTGTCCTCTACAGACGGACAGACGGACGGACGGACGGACGGACGGACGGACGGACGGACGGACGGACGGACATCGCTAGAATGTCTTAGAATCGATCACTGATCAATAAAATATATACTTTATGGGGTCTTAGACCGATATTTCGATGCGTTACACACGGAATGACAAAGTGAGTATACCCCCATACTGTGGTTGGAGGGTATAAAAATCATTTTGTGTGGGAGCCCCCTTAGAAATTGGAGATAGAGTATTAGTTTGTTCCGAAGAAATGTTTAGACGTAAAAAGTAATGGGGGTTGGTCTTGGAAATGACCTCTCTATGACGCACCATTGGAGCAGTAGAAATGATTTTAAGATTGGAAAATTAACATAAAAATTTTTCTAAAAATTTAAAAAAATATTAATAATAGAATAGATAGAAGTTTTACAAAAAAAATTTCAAAAAAATCAAAGAGTACATGTTCAAAAATCAGATTTAAATTTTAAAACTTAAAAATCGCATACTAGAGCACTTTTAAGATTTTTTTTGATTTTTTTTTTAAGAACGTAAAAAAACAAAAATTTTGAAAAAAATTTCAGATTTGGACCACTATTGAAGAAGTTATAAGTAAAAGAGGTTTGAGTAAAGGAACAAACTACCAAATTTTAAAAATCCGATATCTTTTAAGCGGGTCATAAAAAAATATGAAAATTTACCACGAGGGAGTTTTCGAAGGGTACTAAAAACTGTCAACAAATTGGGAAAATCTAAAAAAAAATATTCTAAGTGTTCGATTTGACATGGAATACCCCATATGAGGCATTCCACACGAAATGTCCAGCGAAAAAAAACACGTGTACCGTAAACTTCTGAATAGCTTGTATGGATAGCCCTATATGGAACTTAGAAAATTGCGTTTTTGGTTTTTCAATTTTTCAAAAACTGGGCTTAGGAGGCGTGGTCAAATATTGGAAAAATGTTCAAATTTGTGGCGAGTTGCCTTGATTAAATATTTATCACATTAAAACGGAATGCACCACCATCTTAAAAATTTACATTCTTATATAGTTTTGTATTTTCTTTGGAAAATTTTCAGAACCCGTTCTGAAATTTTCCGTTTTTTTAAAAAGTCAATGTTTCAAAAATCCGGCCACTTTTTTTATTTTTTTTTTTTAATTTTTTTAAAGTTTAGATGTTTGTCCATCCACACAAAAAAAATCAGAAAAACATTTTTCGTCTTTTTCGAGAAAATCGCATTTGAATTTTAAATTGCATAACAATTTTGTAATTTGCTTGTATTTTCTTGTATTAACGTTGCGAATGAGTAATATTCATGCAATTAATATTACTCATTCGCAACGTTAAAACAAGAAAGTACAAGCAAATTACAAAATTGATATGAAATTTAAAATTCAAATGCGATTTTCTCGAAAAAAACGAAAAATGTTTTTCTGATTTTTTTTGTGTGGATGGACAAACATCTAAACTTTAAAAAAAAAAAATTAAAAAAAGAAAAAAAAGTGGCCGGATTTTTGATAAATTGACTTTTTTAAAAAATGGAAAATTTCAGAACGGGTTCTGAAAATTTTCCAAAGAAAGAAATTTTATTCGATAGCCCATACAAAACTATATAAGCATGTAAATTTTTAAGATTGTGGTGCATTCCGTTTTAATGTGATAAATATTTAATCAAGGCAACTCGCCACAAATTTGACCATTTTTCCAATATTTGACCACGCCTTCTAAGCCCTGTTTTTGAAAATTAGAAAAACCAAAAACGTAATTTTCTTAGTTCTATATGGGGCTATCCAAACAACCTATTCAGAAATTTACGGGACACATATTTTTCTGTAGCGGGACATTTGGTGTGGAATGCCTCATATATATCATTGATCAGTGATCGATTTTAAGACAGTCCAGCGATATCCGTCTGTCTGTCTGTCTGTGGAATTGGTGATCACGGCCAAAATATTTTTCTAAAAAAATTTCTAAAGGAAAAGAATTTTGAAATCCGAAAACCTTTAATCAAAAAAAAATCTGAAAATTTTTTAAGGTAAAATCTAAAAAAAATTTATAGAAAAAATCTGAAAATTAAATTAATTAAAAGAAAAATATGCCTAAATCTGCAAATTTGTTGTAAAAAAATATCTTTCAATCTGCAAGTTCTTATTATGAAAAGAAATTTTCTATGGAAAAAATTGCTGTGAACGCGACAATTTTGGCATATAAAAATATAAAAAAAGCCACATAATTAGAGATTTTTTTTATAGGAAAAATGTCTCAGAATCTGATACTTTCTATAGAAAAATGTCTTAGAATCTGAGACTTTTTCAAAAGAAAAAAGGTCTCAAAATCTGATATTTTTACTATAGGCAAAAGGTCAAAAATCTTAGACTTTTTCTACAGGATATTTTACAGGAAAAAGGTATCAGTATCTGAGACTTTTTCGAAATTAAAAAGGTCTCAAAATGTGAGGCTTTTTTTGTTGAAAAAAAAGTCTCAGAAGCTTAAACTTATCCTATTGGAAGAAAGTATCAAAATCTAAGACATTTTCGATTGGAATAAGGTCTTCAAATCTTAGACTTTTTCTATAGGATTAAGATCTCAGAGTCTCAGAATTTTATATTTTTTCTATAAGAAACAGAAGTCAGGATTAAGGCATTTTTTTATAGGAAAAAAGTCTCAGATTTTGAGACATTTTTCGCTAGGGAAGTTTTTGATTTTTTAATTGAATAACACTGCGGAACACAAAAAAATAAACAAGAGTTACGACCATCATTTCGATATATTTCGGACATGGTGATTCAAATGGCGTACTCCATTTCTCGATGTATGGTACAGTTTTCTTGCAAAATGTCGTTAAAGATTTGCTGATTTCGAGCCAGTTTTTCAACAAAAAAATTTGCAAAGTTAATTATTTGTATGGCATGGAAAACAAAGATATGACTTGTAGAAATATTTCTAAGGCTTTTCATCTTAAGCCCTTAAATTCTCGAATTTCTTCTTTTTTGAGGTTTCGCGAAATTAACCACCAAGTTGGTCTTTGATAAAAAACTTGCTTTTAGTGAATCAAAAAGGCATCCCTAACAATACGAATAGTGGACAAAAAACAGCTATGTTATATGACCATCATGATGAAAATCGCGAAAACCCGTTTTTTTTGTATATGCCAGCATCACTTCACGAGATGATTTAAGACTCCATCTTTTAGTATATAATGTGGGAACCTGAAACAATTAACTGACCAAAAATTTGGGCAAAAAAGTTTTCATTTGCAAAAGTTATCTTAACAAAAACTATTATTTCAGTGTTAACCCTATAGTTTTTGTTAAGATAACTTTTGCAAATGAAAACTTTTTTGCCCTAATTTTTGGTCAGTTAATTACACTGTGCTACACCAAAAATATGCAGGGGTTCTCATATGAAAATTCGGGTTGGTTGGAGTCCATAGAGTACTGATATACTCATAGATTTTCTGGATCACTTCGTTAAGTACGTTTTTTATTGGCAAATGTGTTGAAAAACGGCAATTCTTAAATTACAATTTTAAAAAATTATTACTTTGTTACTGTGTAACCGATTTTCGATTTTATGGATTTTTTTGAAAGGTATAAGTCATACCTTTTAAACAAAACAAAAATATTAAAAATCGATCAAGAATTGGTTGAGCTACGATCGTTTAAGTTAAAAAAAACCCAATTTTTTGAAAAATTTGTCATATTCTTTATACTCTAACAAGGGAAGTATCTCAACCCATATGAACCAATTTGCATGAAACGTAAAATATATCGTCGGTGCGCCGACCAAAACACCTATGTGTTTTTTATGAATTGTTCAGGAGAGCAAAAAAACCGTTTTATTTTGCCAATTCGCAACATTTCTTTAAAGTAAATTTTTTTTATTTTTCCTAAACTCATTTAAAAATATTACGCGTTGAAAAACATACAAAATCTTTTTTTAATCTGAAGTGGTACAAGATTTTAACAAAAAACTACACATAGGTGATTTTGTTTCGGACTTTTTACATGTTTATAAAAAATATATAATACACATAGGTGTTTTTGTTCTTAAATTTATTTTAAATAAATTTTTATTTGTTGTTCAAAAGTAAAAATTTTGCAAGTTATATATCCGCCTGGACTTGTAGCGAAATATTGATGGTATTCACGTTAGAATTTTTATCCTTGCAATGTGCGAAATGCAACATTTACTACAAAAAACACACGTAAAATTATTTTGGTGTTTTTTTTCATCCCATGTGTTTGTTGTAAAAAGTTTTTCATTTCGTACTTTGCAAGGCTGAAAACTTCTGATGTGAATTTTGTTATCACAAAGAGACGGAAAAACTTTACCAATGCAGAAAGTGATTATCAGGAAAACCAAAATAATAATAAGTAATAAGTCAAAAAAAGTATTAAATATTATTCTGATGCAAAAAATGGCAAAATGTATCTTCAGTGAAATGAAATGGCGAATCTTTTCGTAGAACATATTAACCCTCTATCTGCCATTTTTAGGGGTCATTTTTGTCATTTTTTTAAATATCCTCATACAACACCTCCTACACCACAAAAACGTACATTAACGGGTTAAAATCTTCTACAAAGATTTTCTGCATCAAATTTTACTAGGGGTTGTCAAAGTCCAAAAGTTCCTGCAAAGTGCAAAATGGTTAAAAAAGTAAAATTGTAAATTATCAAATACTGTTAAACTTTTTTTTTGCAAAAGTCGAGTGAAATAAGTCGAAAAAAAATATAAATCTGCTTTTGAGCTAAATAAAGTTAAGAGATAATTCAGTGAAAATTGATGGCGGTTCTTTTCTTAGAACATGGTAACCCTTTATCCTCATTTTGGTGCTTTTTTTAAATATCATCATAGTCCACTACTAAGGCATACGTATAAAGGGTTAAACAATTTTACAAACATTTTCTGCATCAAATTTTACTAAAAGGCAAAAAGTTCGTGCGATGTAAGCAAAAGGTTTAAAAAAGGAAAAATTTAAATTATCATAATTTGTTAAATTGTGTCTTACCAAGATACTTTACAATTTTACTTTTTTAAGCACTTTTCGCACGAACTTTTGGCCTTTGAGAACCCCTAGTAAAATTTGCTGCAAAACTTTTTTGTAGAACATTTTAACCCTTTTAACGCACGTTTAAGTGAAGTTCTATGAGGGTATTTGGCAAAAGGACCAAGATTACTCCCAAAAATGGAAGATAATGTGTTCCAAGAAAAGAACCGCCATCTGAACCGCCATCACTGAAGACATCATCATTTAGCTCAGACAAAGATTTATATTTTTTTTTTTACTTATTTTACACGACTTTGGTGAAAAACAATTTAACAGTTTGTGATAATTTACAATTAAATTTATTTAAGAATTTTGCACTTTTCGCACAAAATTTTGACCTGTGACAACCCCTAGTAAAATTTGATGTAAAACTAATTTTTTTTGTAAAACATTTTAATCCTTTAACCGCACGTTTTAATGGCGTTCAACGAGGATATTTAAAAAAGTACCAAAACGACACGTAAAAATGGGACACACAGGGTTAATGTATGTAAATGTATGTTCTTAGAAACGAACCGCCTTAAAATTTCACTAAGGACATCTTTTGATATTATTTACCTCGGAGTTATACTTTATACTTTTTTTAGCTTGTTCAAAACGCATTTAAAAAAAATTTGGAAATTATTTTTTTTTAAATCGTGTTGCACAGTGTTATGCAATAAAGTTTCGGAATATTACAAAAAAATGTTCAGAAAACTTTTAAAATATCAATTTATAAAAAAACCAAAGGCAGACGCAATGTTTTTACGTTTAAATCAAAAACAGTTATGTGTACTAATAACACATAAGTGTTTTTGCCGGAGAATTTCTATTATAGGTAACACATAGGAGTTTAAGCTAACTTTGAAACCATTTGAGATAACGGGAAACGCTCTGGGGGATAAATGCATTACCTGATAGGCTTCCTAATGGGCCAATAAAAAAAAAATAAAAAAATTACACATAGGTGTTCTGGTCGGCGCACCGACGATATATAAAATGGACAATTCTAAGGTTGGGGTGTCTCGGCTTATCGGCCATATCGGGGATTTAAGGGTTCAAAACATGGGTCAAAAAATGGCGAAAAAAACGTTTTTTGGATTTTTCAGCCCTTTTTTTTGAAGAAACTATATGATGTTTACATATGAGAAGAAAGGTTTTTTTAATGCCTATCCAACGGTGGAATAACCTTGTAAAAGTTTGGCTTTCTTAAATACTTTTTTCACGAAAATGTGTAAATTTTGGGGGGTATTTATATGAAGACATAGACCTACGATGTCCATATGAATACGAAATAATCTTTATTAAATTTAAGTCGACACGTATTTTTGCCCTAGAGGATATTCCTATTAGTTCGTGAGTTATCGAAATTTTCCCGAAGGTCCACTTTGTTTCATAAGGGGACAAAGAAATTTTGAAACACTGATATGGCCGATAAGCCGAGACACCCCAACCTTAAAATCGTCTCTTTTATATATATTTTAAGTTTCAAGCAAATCGGTTCATAAGGGTTGAGATACTTCCCTTGTAAGTTGAAAGTGCATCATTAAATTCATTTTTTATTTTTGTAAAAAAGTATAGTAAAGTAGCTTTCCAAAACACCAAAAAACATTACAATCGGTTAAAAAATGAATGAGTTATGCTAAGTTTTGTGATAGGACATTTTTAATTTTTTTCAGAAATGCTTGAAATTCAGGTATTATTCATAAATCTTATTGCTAGTAGTAATTTTATGTGCCTATGCATATAAACAAGAGAAGGTAATATAATTAGATTTGTGCGTGATTGACACATGATCACAAGTAGAGATGGGCACGTGAGTGACTTTTGACTCACACTCACTCACGCTCACGACAGGAATTTTTGAATCACGCACACTCACTCACGAGAATATTTTTCTACTCACACTCACTCACAATCACGTGAGTAAATTTAATACAACTCACACTCACGTGCACTCACGCAAGCTCCACTCACACTCACGTTGACTCACACTCACGAAACTCTTATTTATACAAAAAAAAATTTAAAAACTAAAATTTCTAAAATCTTTCAAAATTTTCGCAAAATTTAAAGTTCAGCGAAATTTTACATCTTTGTTATGCTTTTTTCGGACGAAATCTTAAATTAAGTCAAATTTTACAATTTTTTTGTTGCTTTTTTTGGTACGAAAGGAAATATGAAAAGAAAATAAATCACGCAAACTCACGCAAAAAAATGGACTCACGCACACTCACTCACGCAAAAACCTTACTCACGCAATTTTTTTCTTCACTCACAATCACGTGAGTAAAATGGAATTCAATCACACTCACACGTGATCACGCGTGAATCACGTGAATCACGCTCTAATCTGCTCATGTGCCCATCTCTACTATCCACACAAAAGAATTCAGTAATGTGTTTTATGTTTTTTTTTTCGAGAAAATCGCATTTGAATTTTGAATTTCATAACAATTTAGTAATTAGCTTGTTTCAACGGGATTGACATTTACAAATCCCGGGATTCAGGATTTTTAAAAAATCCCGGGATCCCGAAAAATCCCGGGATCCCGAAAAATCACGGGATTTCGGGATTTTTCGGGGTTTCAGGATTTATTAAAATTAAGCTGTTTTACGTTATATTTTTAATAATTTGTTTTTATAATATTCAATGAATTCATAACTATTGAATAATTACCGTAAAGTTTTACATATTTAGCACAGAAAATCGAAAATTTAGGATCAGTTATGACCGATTTGAATAGATTAGCGAGGGAAAGTAGTCCCCCAATATCCTCTGCCGATACAAAATTTGTATTAATTGTCCTATTGATAGGCGAATCGTATTTTCACAGTTTCCTTTCCATTGCGATAAATGTTTACAAATGCGTTTATTACGCACAAAAAGGGGTGGGATGAGAAAAATTGTTAAAAACGTGTCATTTGTTAAAAAATTTTGGGTTTTCAGAGGCTGTTTTTGGTTCTTCAAGGAAAAAATTTTCCCCTCATCCGCTTTTGCTCATTTACGCACTTAAACTATTAAAAAGAAACTTTACAGATGGATTACTTAATGGTCCCTTATAAAGTTTCAAAAAAAGTAAAAAAATCTTTCACTTTGTTCGGAATTTTTTAATTTGCAAGTCAAAAAAGGAACCCAAAGACATTGCCCGCAGGTTCAATATTGGCCCTAAAAGGTATCAATTCTGACTTCGACAATTTTTAAATTCGAATATAGGAAAATTTGATCCACCCTTTTGTATATTAAGTAAAACGGCCTAAAAATTTAATTGTACTCCAAAAGAGTAAGAGAAATTAAGTCCAACATGCCTCATTGGACAGATATTTCAAACACCTTTCAAACGATATCCATTTTGTCACCATCGGACAACAAATACTGAAGAAATAGTCAATTTTGATTACAAAATTTGACAAAAAAATCCCGAAACCCCGGTATTTTTCAGGATTTATCAATCCCGGAAAATCCCGGGATTGAAAAAAATAAATCCCGGGATTCGGGATTTGTCAATCACGAAAAATCCCGGGTTTTCGGGATTCGGGATTTCCCGTTTGGAATCCCTAGTGTGGATAGACAAACATCTAAACTTAAAAAAACGGCTATTCATACAACCTGTTCAGAAATTTACGGTACACATGTTTTTTTTGCTGGATATTTGGTGTGGAATGCCTCATACGTTTATTTATAAATAGGTAAAATTTCCATCAAATGATCCCACAACTTTACCAATTTCGTTTCAAAAATGTTTGCAAACGCACAACTTTTTCTGTCATAAAAATGTTGCAGGTATAACTTTTCAAAAAAGGTTTTTTACCTAAACGAGCCTATTTTAAACCTATTCTCAATATTTTTTTTGTTTAAGAAATAACACTCATATTTTTCAAACAAAACCAAAAAATTATAAATGGGATTTACAAGCAACTGACACGCCCATTTCTTTTATTCAACTCACACTAACACTCACTCACAACCACGTGAGTAAAATTGATTTTCAATCACGCTCACTTGTGATTGCGTGATTGACACATGCACAAATCTAATTATGTTTCCATCTCTTGTTTATATGCATAGGCACATCAAATTACTACTAGCAATAAGATTTATAAATAATACCTGAATTTCAAGCATTTCTGAAAAAAATTAAAAATATCCCATCACAAAAATTAGCATAACTCATTCATTTTTTAACCGATTGTTATGTTTTTTGGTGTTTTGGAAAGCTACTTTACTATCCTTTTTTACAAAAATATAAAAAAAAAAATGTTTAATGATGCACTTTCAAATTAGAGTATAAAGAATTTGACAAATTTTTCAAAAAATTGTTTTTTTTTTAACTTAAACGATTGTAGCTCAGCCAATTCTTGATCGATTTTTAATATTTTTGTTTTGTTTAAAAGGTATGACTTATACCTTTCAAAAAAATCCATAAAATCGAAAATCGGTTACACATTAACAAAGTAATAATTTTTTAAAATTGTAATTTAAGAATTGCCGTTTTTCAACACATTTGCCAATAAAAAACGTACTTAACGAAGTGATCCAGAAAAACTATGAGTATATCAGTACTCTATGGACTCCAACCAACCCGAATTTTTATATGAGAACCCCTGCATAATTTATTTTTGGTTTTTTGTAGCACAGTGTTATTTAAGTTTCCCACATTATATACTAAAAGATGGAGTCTTAAATCATCTCGTGAAGCGATGCTGGCATATACAAAAAAAACGGTTTTTAGCAATTTTCATCATGATGGTCCATATAACATAGCTGTTTTTTGTCCACTATTTGTATTGTTAGGGATACCTTTTTGATTCACTAAAAGCAAGTTTTTAATCAAAGACCAACTTGGCGGGTAATTTTGCGAAAACCTCAAAAAATGAAGAAATTCGTGAATTTAAAGGCTAAAGAAGAAAAGCTTTAAACCAAATTTGCATAAGAAATATTGCTACAAGCCATATCTTTGTTTTCCATGCCATACAATTTAAAAATCATTAACTTTGCAAATTTTTTTGTTGAAAAACTGGCTTGAAATCAGCAAATCTTTAACGACATTTTGCAAGAAAACTGTACCATACATCGAAAAACGGAGTACGCCATTCGAATCAGCATGTCTCAAATATGTAGAAATGTTGGTCACACCTCTTGTTTTCTAAAATAGTGGTCAGTTTTGTCACGCTGTGTAATCGGCTGCAGTTGTTCGGCAAAAACTATTAATTTTGTTAATTAAAAGCTATCCCATATTTTGCTTGTCCGACAACGGTGAATTGATGAATATTTTTTATTCGAAATAGAACAAAAAAATCCTCCCCCCAAACTCAAAAGCTGTACCCGCCACTGACTGAAATGCATCGAAAAATATTTTTACCACTATTTCTTCCGGATCTAAAAATACATCTTGCGCATTTATTAAGATTTTAGATTAGCTGTACTGATTGAACACAGAAAATAATATCGTATATTTAATTTTAATTAAAACTTTAATTGTTTTTTAATTTAATATTAATTAAATTTTTAATTAATATAATTAATTGTTTAATTAAATTTTTAAAATAATTTTAATTAACATTTTGATTGTTTTTAAATTTAAAATTAATTAAATATTTAATTAATATAATTAATTGTTTAATTAAATTTTTAGCTTCAGTGATTTTTTTTTTGTGTTTTGTTTTCCGTGTGCGCGCGAGTGTGTGTTTTTTCTTGCATTGTATGACATGCAAAGAAAGATAAGTAAGTATAAACAGTTTGCTGAAAGTTTTTTTTTTTTTATTTCTCATATAGTTTTTTGAATTCTCATTTTGTTTATAGTTTTATGTGTATGTATATTAGGGATATAACCAAAATAGGAACCTATCATAATCGTATGGGCAATTTTATACTGATAAGAAAAAACGTTATCCGGGGACATTTTGGTCCAAAAACCTTCGGCACCGATTGCAATTTCTAAAACACCATAAATTTACATTTTTTTGTGTTTTATGGTGGGATTCCTTCCCATCCACCGTTTCTTGGGTTTTTGTCGTTTTACAACAAAAATAAAACAATAACAAATTTGTAAAATGGTTTTCGACACTAGAAATACGGGTTTTCCGAATAATAAAAAAAAATATTAGCGAAAACTTCATCGCGATCGGTGCCGAACCTTTTTTAACATTCGCGAAAAAAAGAACACACATTTCGTCTTGATTTTTTATGTACTTTCTAAATATGATAGGTCCTTTTTGATATTTGCAAAAAAACGCAAATGGTTATATCCCTAATGTATATAAAAGGTTTATAATCAACTTTATAAAATTGTCTTAGTGACTTTGTCTTTACGGCATAAATATATTTGGTAAAGTTTGAAGAAACATTTTTTTGTACTATTTTATTTAAAAAAAAGTGTTTTTTTAAATTATTTATTTTTAGAAAATGTATTGTTTTTAATTTATTTTTTTAATTTATAGAATTAAAAATTTTAATTGTTTTTAAAAATTTTTCTAATTAAAACTTTGTTTATTTTTTATTTTTTTTAATTTTAATTAAATTTTTTAATTTATAGTATTAAGTTTTTAATTAAATAAATATTCATTTATTTTTAATTAATGACATACAAATATTTTTAATTTATATGCGCATTTTAGTGATTGGTCCGGATTTAATTAATTTTTTAATTAAATCTACGAATTTTTTAATTAAATTTTTTTTTATTATTTTCTGTGAACACAAAGTAAATGAATTAAATAATAGATTATTTATGTAATTTTTTCCCTTTTTTAAATTTTCTTACTTAATGTAATTTTTTTTTCAGAAATTGCATAAATAGCCAGTAATGTGAGAAAAATAAAAAAAAAACACACACACTCACAAAAATAACAAAATGATAATAATTGCATAAATATTTAATAGATACAGGCACTTTTGTACATAATACAAAAACTGAAAAAAAAGATAAATAGCACCTGTACAACAGCATAAAGTCATGACATGCGCAAGTGCAACTGTTACTAGTATTAGTTTTTCTTTTCTGAACACACATAAACTCCATGCAACATAAGGCAGATGAATAATAGGTGTAGTATGTATGTTAGCATGTACCTACATTGTTTTTGCAGCTGCATATATGCAGCACTCACAAATATTATGCATAAACCGGCACATATGTTGTATTTTTGTATCCAGTTAGTAAAGAAAAAAAAACACTTAAATGACCGTAAGATAAGTTAAAGCCAAATGTTAGTAAAAGAAACTGGTTTTACAAGAATTTTTGATGGCAGAAGAAAATTTTTCTTCTTTAACCCTAAATTGTTGATAACCAGGCAAGGAAGTTCATGCACTAAAAATCAAAAATTTCAAAATATGCGGTGAAAACTAAAAAAATATGCATTAAAAAATTGATGTATTTTAATATTTATTCATAAAAAATCGCAAAACATAAAATTCAGTGGGGCATATTTAAGGGGCCCCTGTAGGCTAGTTGGTAGCGTGCTAGCCTTTGAAACTGGGGGTCGTGGGTTCGATTCCCACTAGAGCCCTTGGTTTTTTCGCTACAACGAGACGACGGTCATTGTTACCAGTTCTCGTTTAGGTTGAAGTTATTAAAAATGTATTGTTAAAAAAAAAAAAAAAAAAAATATTTAGCTTTTTTTGAATTTCGAAATCGTCGGGGTCGGGAAAGTTGTCTTTTAAGGTCGATATTAACACACCAAAATATTGGACCTGTAGGACAATGGATTTGGGTTCCTTTTTGACTTGAAAATCGGAAAGTTCCGAATAAAGTGAACAAAAATTTGTAAATTTTTTTTTCTTTAAAAATATATATTTTTTCTTCTAATAATTTCAAAATGCATTAAAGGCCAAATTAAATAATACGATATTTAAAAATATACTTTTCTCCACACTGAGAGAATGTTTTTGTAAAGCAAGAAACAACAAAATAAAAAAAAAAAATACTGACAAAAAAAAAAAAATTCCCATAAAAACACTTTTTTAGTGATGTCCAAATATAAACTAATATTTTAAGCAACAAAAAACTTATTTTTTTTCACTTTGTTCAAAACCCATGGTCCTACTGGTCCAATATATTTGTGCTAATATCGACCCGAAAAGGCAACTTTCCCGACCCCAACGATTTCGAAATTCAAAACAAGCTAAATTTGCTCCACCATAGTGTAAACATTAACAAATACGAAGGTTTCTATTTCAAACGTACCACGAAAAAAAAAAATGTTGTTGGATCAAAGTCAAACTTTGAGAGCTTATTGCCCTATATGAAAGTAACAAATCTTGGTACAAAAGTTTTCGTTTTTCGGAAAAATGGGCGAGATAGGCGTGGTCAAACATGGTAAAATTGAGCAATTTTTGCATGATGTCGCTTTATATTTAATTTTTTCTACAGTAACTCAACGATTCTGAAATTTTCGAAACACATTTATTTTATAGTGTTTTGTATGGGCTATCGATTGGCATTATTAGTTTTTGGAAAAAACTCAGAACTATGTCTGAATTTTTCAAATGAAAAATAAAAATCGATGTAGCAAAAAACACGCCATATTTAATTTTTTTTAAAAAAATTTTAAATTAAAGTTCATTTCATTCTCTACATCATATCAAATTTTCAGAGAGCAGTTATTTTTGGTTTTCGAGAAAATTGGCTTTAAAGTTTAAATGTCTTATTTTATTTTCCATATCACTCATACGCCTCGATACATTTATTTTTGCAGTTACCAAAAACTTGTTTAATTTTGTTTAGATAACAGATTTAGAGCTGATTTGTCTTATTTATAGGAATTCGACTGTTTTTTTGTTGACCAGAGACATACAGTGCCATCGCTTACTCGTCTTCTGTGTAATAAGAATGACAATTTTTTTGAACTTTAAAATCTTTAAATGATGAAGAAGGTTTGTAAAATTTTTGAAGTGCAGACTTTAAAATATTTTTTGGATCTTGTCTACTTCTGGATATATTTAAAATTTTTAGTTGTAAGGCAATGTGTTTTTAATATCAGAGTATTCTTAAAAATTAACAACGACTGTGAATATTGTTGCCTGGATTTATTCCAGTAAATGGCTAAGCGGCGTCCCAGAATTTCAACAATCATAAGGCAAAGATCACTTCTGAAATAATGTCATTTTATTGATATTGAATGCAACCTTGATACGAAGAATCTTGAAAAACAGTCAAATTCTTATTATAAATATGACAAATCAATAGACTCCGGCCGAAACCAGTTTTTCGAGGCCAAACCGCAACCGAACCAAAACCGAAACTAAAAAAAAAATTAATGCCTGGCTGAATAAAATTTTTATTTATTTCTTTTTTAAAATAAATATACAGCACTTAATGTTTTTAAACCATCGGAATTGTTGTATTTATTAAAAAATATATATATTTTTAAAAACTTACAAAAAAATCATATTTAAATAAATTTAAAAAAATTGTTCATTAAATCTGTAGATTAAGAAAAAAAAAATTATTTGAACTGTAACAGTAACACGTTAATTGGAAATCCTTGTTACATTTTCAAAATGAACTGAATCAAGTGTAATGATACTCGAAATTGAAAAATTCAGCAACTTTTTTATATATTTTTTAAAATACTAAAATTTTGCCGAATACCGAATAGAGGCTGAAACCCCATTATTCGGCCGAAGTCGAGACCGAGACCGAAACCGAATATTCGGTTGGACTCTACAAATCAGCTCTAAATCAATTATCTAAATAGAATTAAACAAGTTTTTGGTAAGTGCAAAAATAAATGTATCGTGGCGTATGAGTGATATGGAAAATAAAATAAGACATTTAAACTTTAAAGCCAATTTTCTCGAAAACCAAAAATAACTGCTATCTGAAAATTTGATATGATGTAGAGAATGAAATGAACTTTAATTTAAAATTTTTTAAAAAAAAATTAAAAATGGCGTGTTTTTTGCTACATCGATTTTTATTTTTCATTTGAAAAATTCAGACATAGTTCTGAATTTTTTCCAAAAACTAATAATTCCAATCGATAGCCCATACAAAACACTATAAAATAAATGTGTTTCAAAAATTTCAGAATCGTTGAGTTACTGTAGAAAAAATTAAATATAAAGCGACATCATGCAAAAATTGCTCAATTTTACCATGTTTGACCACGCCTATCTCGACCATTTTTCCGAAAAACGAAAACTTTTGTTCCACGATTTGTTACTTTCATATAGGGCAATAAGCTCTCAAAGTTTGACTTTGATCCAACAACATTTTTTTTTCGTGGTACGTTTGAAATAGAAACCTTCATATGTATGTTATCGCGTCCCCAATTCGGATTTTTTCTAATTTGAAAACGATCGGCAATTAGGATCCTTTTACGGGAAAAATAAAAAAAAATTACATAAATTGTGTTGTCACTTGATCTTTATACCCTCCACTTAGTGATAGAGGGTATATATAAGTTTGTCATTCCGTTTGTAACTCATCGAAATATCGGTTTGGGACCCCATGAAGTATATATATTAGGGATGCCAAACGGGGTTGACATTTACAAATCCCGGGATTCGGGATTTTGAAATCGTAATCCCGGGATCCCGGGATTTTTCGGGATTTCGGGATTTTTCGGGATCCCGGGATTTTTCGGGATTTCGGGATTTTTCGGGATTCCGGGATTTATTAAAATTAAACTTTTTAACGTTATATTAAAAAAATATATATATAATTTATTACTACTATTTAATTACTTATTTATCGTATTGCACTGATACAAAACGATTTTAATTTTAGAAATATAAGCATTACGAGTTTAACAGATTCTACAACAAAGTTTAGCATATTTTGATGAAAAAGAATATAGATAAGAATTAGATATTGATGTCAATATTCTTCAGCCACTTAACGGCATCTGGGTCAGCATTTAGGAACAACTTAACTCAACTGGTACTGCTCCAAGTCTCTGGAAGACACGATGCAGTCCAAACCAAAAGAGCTAGACCCTGCAGTTTATTTCTTATGGTCATTAGTTCGTTAAAGGGCAAAAGCAGACATTGGGAAACAATTTTCCCTATGTGGATTTATATTAACTTCTGAAAACGTAACTTTTTTAAACATTTATTTTGTTCTCAAAGTTTTAAGTTACAGGGTATTTGAAAATTAATAAAATATTTCTATATATTCGATTAGAGTTTTATTCTAGTTCGAGGCCCAAAAATATTTCTATTCATGATATTGTCATAATAGAGTATTTTTAATTTATTGCTTTAAAAAAGTTACTATCTCATAGTATGTCTGTACTAGGGATGCCAAACGGGAAATCCCGAATCCCGAAATCCCGGGATTTTTCGGGATTGACAAATCCCGAATCCCGGGATTTATTTTTTTCAATCCCGGGATTTTTCGGGATTTTCCGGGATTGACAAATCCCGAAAAATCCCGGGTAATTAAAATTGACTATTTCTTCAGTATTTGTTTTACAATTTAAACAAAATGGATATTGTTTGAAAGGTCTTTGAGATACCTTTGAAATGAGGCATGTTGGGCTTAAATTCTCTTGCTCTTTGGGAGGTAAATCACATTTTTAGGGCGGATTACTTAATACACAGTTTTTATGAAACAGTTAAAGTTCGCCGTGAGTTATTCTATAACGGAGCTTTTAGTATTCTAGCTGTAAAGTTTCTATTCAACAGATTTTGTTCTTATTTGAGCGTTATAAGTTAGAAAATTGAATATATCTCTCCGATCCAATTTTTGTTAGAAACAGCAGCGAAAAAAAATTGAACAGGGGTGTGTTTTGCGACGGCGTCGGGGTCAGACACTGGGGACAACTTACCCTTGCCAAAAATGCTAACAACTTTATTAAAAAAATTTTGTATTTATTTAAAGAAATATTTTATTAATTTTCAAATACCCTGTAACTGAAAACTTTGACATCAAAATAAATGTTTAAAAAATTTACGTTTTTCAGAAGTTAATTTAAATCCAAATAGGGAAAATTGTTTCCCAATCTCTGCTTTTGCCCTTTAACGAACTAATGACCATAAGAAATAAACTACAGGGTCTAGCTCTTTTGGTTTGGACTGCATCGTGTCTGCCACAGACTTGGAGCAGTACCAGTTGAGTTAAGTTGTTCCAAAATGCTGACCCAGATGCCGTTAGTGGCTGAAGAATATTGACATCAATATCTAATTCTTATCTATATTCTTTTTCATCAAAATATGCTAAACTTTGTTGTAGAATCTGTTAAACTCGTAATGCTTATATTTCTAAAATTAAAATCGTTTTGTATCAGTGCAATACGATAAATAAGTTATTAAATATTAAATTATATATATATTTTTTTAAATATAACGTTAAAAAGTTTAATTTTAATAAATCCCGAAATCCCGAAAAATCCCGAAATCCCGAAAAATCCCGGGATCCCGAAAAATCCCGAAATCCCGAAAAATCCCGGGATCCCGGGATTACGATTTCAAAATCCCGAATCCCGGGATTTGTAAATGTCAATCCCGTTTGGCATCCCTAGTCTGTACTGATCAGTTTCATCCCCACTAAAGGAATCTTCAGCAGACTTTAGAGAATCATCGTTGGTCAATCAAACATCAAACCAGACATAATATTTGATATATTTCCCAAGTTATATGAGAAGTACTATTATGAAGGTCCGAAATCTGTTTTCCAACAAACAGAGTTAAAAGAGTTATTTTTGTTGGAAAACAGATTTCGGACCTTCATAATAGTACTTCTCATATAACTTGGGAAATATATCAAATATTATGTCTGGTTTGATGTTTGATTGACCAACGATGATTCTCTAAAGTCTGCTGAAGATTCCTTTAGTGGGGATGAAACTGATCAGTACAGACATACTATGAGATAGTAACTTTTTTAAAGCAATAAATTAAAAATACTCTATTATGACAATATCATGAATAGAAATATTTTTGGGCCTCGAACTAGAATAAAACTCTAATCGAATATATATACATATATAAAGGCCGAATAAATACATTTTATTTTTATGTACCTTTTGGTACTAAAAATAAAAAAACAACATTTAATAAAATATTTCTTTAAATAAATACAAAATTTTATTAATAAAGTTGTTAGCATTTTTGGCAAGGGTAAGCTGTCCCCAGTGTCTGACCTCGACGCCGTCGCAAAACACACCCCTGTTCAATTTTTTCCGCTGCTGTTTCTAACAAAAATTGGATCGGAGAGATATATTCAATTTCCTATAGAATAACTCACGGCGAAAGTTAACTATTTCATAAAAACTGTGTATTGAGTAATCCGCCCTAAAAATGTGATTTACCTCCCAAAGAGCAAGAGAATTTAAGCCCAAGATGCCTCATTTGAAAGGTATCTCAAAGACCTTTCAAACAATATCAATTTTGTTTAAATTGTAAAAAAAATACTGAAGAAATAGTCAATTTTGATTACGAAATTTAACAAAAAAATCCCGAAATCCCGGGCTTTTTCGGGATTTTTCATCCTGGAAAATCCCGAAAAATCCCGGGATTGAGAAAAATAAATCCCGGGATTCGGGATTTGTCAATCCCGAAAAATCCCGGGATTTCGGGATTCGGGATTTCCCGTTTGGCATCCCTAATATATATTCATGATCCCCGATCTATTTTAAGACATTCTAGCGATGTCCGTCTGTCTGTCTGTGGAAATGGTGATCACGACCAAAATACTATACGGAGATAACTGAAACTTAACATATTTGTTGCAAGTTCTCCCGAGAAGTTTGGTGTTGCATTTGAGCGATATCGGTTCAGCGGTTCAAAAGTTATGAACGGAAATGTAAGGACACCTCAAAAATTTCAGTACATTCAACATAACCTAAAAATACGAAATGCTTTAATTCGGCTGCTGGTTGACATATGTAAACATACTTGAACACCAAATGGTATTTAAACAAGTACGAACATGTTTTTTGACAAAAAAGAAAAAAATCACGGATTTTTTTTCACCTAAAATTTTTTTTTCGCGGAAATTTTTTTTCAAAATTTTTTTTTCGAAAGTAATTTCCTTTTAAAAAAAGTTTTTTGCAGTAATCTTTTAGAAAATGTGGAGGGTATTACTACATTCGGCAAGGCCGAATTTAACTTTTTTACTTGTTTTTTTCAGATTTTCTCATTGTACAACAATTATTATTTCTCAGAAATAATTAATATGGACTCAAACCGAACTAAATAAAAATTCAGTTATAAATTAAGTTTTTTTTTATCGCATTGTTAGTGCAGTTTAATAAAAAAAAATAGGAACACTCCTTTCCGTCTTTTAGATGCAACCCTTGACCGAAATTACTCCATAAAAATTGTATTTATATTTTTCCCACTATATGGCGCAGTTTTTGCCTTAATTTTTTGACAAAAAAAATATTTTTTTTACTTTTTCTTATCAAAATGCATGAACCGATTTGCACATTTTTCATGAAAAATAGCTAATTTCAAAAAAAAAACAAGTAAAAAAATTAAATTCGGCCTTGCCGAATGTAGTGATACCCTCCACAATTTCAAAAAGATTATTGCAAAAAACTTTATTTAAAAGGAAATTATTTTTGAAAAAAAAAAAAAAATTAAAAAAAAAAAATTTCCGTAAAAAAAAATTTTGGTAAAAAAAAATCCACGATTTTTTTCTTTTTTTGTCAACAAATATGGTCGTACCTGTTTAAATATCATTTGGTGTTCAATTATGTTCACATATGTCAACCAGAAGCCGAATTAAACATTTTGTATTTTTAGGTTATGTTGAATGTACTGAAATTTTTGAGGTGTGCTTACATTTTCGCTCATAACTTTTGAACCGCTGAACCGATATCGCTCAAATGCAATACCAAACTTCTCGGGAGAACTTCCAATAAATATGTTAAGTTTCAGTCATCTCTGTGCAATATTTTGTCCGCGACAGCATTTTCCACAGACAGACAGACAGACAGACAGACAGACGGACAGACGGACAGACGGACAGACGGACAGACGGACAGACGGACATACGGACAGACGGACAGACGGACAGACGGACAGACGGACAGACGGACAGACGGACAGACGGACAGACGGACAGACGGACATCGCTAGAATGTCTTAAAATCGATCGGGCATCATGAATATACATACTTTATGGGGTCCCAGATCGATATTTCGATGAGTTACAAACGGAATGACAAACTTATATATACCCTCTATCACTAAGTGGAGGGTATAAAAATAATAAAATTTTTTTTTTTTGATAAATATTAAAAAATTTGCAAGAAAATATGTAGTTTAAGCAAAATATGCAAAAACATGCATTTTCATCAATATATGCAAAAATATGCACTAACAAATCAATGCCATTTTTAAGCAAACTCGATGATTCGCAAAGATAAATACTTTAAGTTGTGCTCAGGCTAACGACAACAAACATGTATTTACATGAACCCCCTTGCCCTGATTATGACAAATATTTTTGTGGAACAAATAAACCCTCTAACTCCCTTTCATAAGAATATTTTTTGGCTCTATTCTAAAAAATCGTAAAAAACACCCCGAAAAAATGGGAGGGCGGGCATAAAATGTTCCACAAAAATGTTGCCCATAATTTTTTTTTTTTTTTTGAGTAGGTTTATTCTAGCTCGAGGTCATTATTTCCTTTAGTTATTAAAACCATGATATTCTCATGGAATAATTTTCAAGAAAATTATTTTTCTGTTTTAAATTTATTTATGTTGGTAATTTTTTGCAAGACTTAATCGACACGTATTTCGGGATTTGTCAGATCCCATTGTCAAGATTATTTAGCAAAAATAAAACCCCTGTACTACATGTAGCAAAGGGTTTTAAATGATAATCGTTAATGATTTCGTCTTCTTATTCCCAATGGGAGTAGAGTCGAATATGTATTAATATTTTATTTTGATCATTAACGATTGTCATTAAAAACCTTAAAATAATAATTCTAAATAATCTTGACAATGGGATCTGACAACTTCCGAAAGACCTGTCGATTAAGTCTTGCAAAAAAATGACCAACATAAATAAATTTAAAACAGAAAAATAATTTTCTTGAAAATTATTCTATGAGAATAGCATAGTTTTAAGTAGTAAATTAAATAATGACCTCGAGCTAGAATAAATCTACTCAAAATATAATATTTTAAAGGTCGAATAAAACAATTTTTATTTTTTAATAAAAATTACTCAGAATTTCAAAAATTTCAAAAAGTGAAAATAATTAAGGTCGAGGCCATTGTTTTTAATTATTGTATAATAATTAAGCTCGAGGCCTTTGTTTTTAATATTTTTTTATACCCTCCACTCTAGTGATAGAGGGTATATATAAGTTTGTCATTCCGTTTGTAACACCTCGAAATATTGGTCTAGGACCCCATAAAGTATATATATTCATGATCCTCGATCGATTTTAAGACGATCTAGCGATGTCCGTCCGTCCGTCCGTCCGTCCGTCCGTCCGTCTGTCCGTCTGTCTGTCTGTCTGTCTGTTGAAAACACGCTAACTTTTGAAAGACTTTACGCAGGCTCCTGAAGTTTGGCATATATGTTGGACATTTACCTGGTCAGGTGGGTATTGCAATCCAGCGAAATCGGTCCAGTGGTTCAAAAGTTATAAGCAAGTGAGTGAATTTCGGCAAGGGATTTTCTGGAATTTACGAGATAAAACACACTGTAACTTTCGAACGGCAATTCTGAGGGTGCTGAAGTGTGGCATATATATTTACCGTTCCTCTGGTCCGGTTCGTTTTAAATTTCAGCCAAATCGGTCCGGCGGTTCAAAAGTTATTAGCATAACCGTAAATTTCAGATTAGTTCACCTTAAATTCACGTGTTGAAAACCCGTTAAACATGTTTTAAAAAGATTTGTAAGTCAGAAAAATATTTTAAAAGGTATTTTTGTCACACAAAAATATTTTTACACTAAACCAAAAAAAAAAAATACACTTAAAAAAAAAGTTTACACTCAAAAAAAATTTTACACTCAAAAAAAAAAATTGGTAAATTATTTTTTATTTTTTTTTTCAAAAATTAAAAAAAAAGTTTTTTTACACTAAAACAAAAAAAAAATACACTCAAAAAAAATTTTACACTCAAAAAAAAAATTAGTATTTTTTTTTTTTTTTCAAAAATTAATAAAAAAAAAGTTTTTTTACAGAAAATAAAATATTTCTAACCAAAAAAAGTTTACACTTAAAAAAAAATTTTACACTCAAAAAAAAAAATTGGTAAATTATTTTTTTTTATTTTTCAAAAATTAACAAAAAAAGTTTTTTTACACTAAAAAAAAAAAAAAAATACACTCAAAAAAAATTTTACACTCAAAAAAAAAAAATATTTGTAATTTTTTTTTTTTTCAAAAATTAATAAAAAAAAAGTTTTTTACGAAAGTAAAATATTTCTAACAAAAAATGTTATTTTTTTCACGTTAGAAAATTTACTATCACTTAAAAAGGGCATTGTGGAGGGTATTCATAGATTCGGCCAAGTCGAATTTAACTTTTCTACTTGTTTTTTTATTAATTTATATTATTAAAATATGTATAATATTTAAAATATAAAAAACAACGGCCTCAAGCCAATCGTTTACTTATTGAAATTAAAACAAAAAGGTGGAAAAAATATATGAGGACACTTATCGGACACTTTGAAAATTTTTTTTTTTGATTTTCCCAATTTGTTTACAGTTTTTAGTACCCTTCGAAAACTCCTTCGTGGTAAATTTTCATATTTAGTTGATGACCCGTTCAAAAGATATCGAATTTTTAAAAATTGGTAGTTTGCTCCTTTGCTCAAACTTCTTTTACTCATAACTTCTTCAATAATGGTCCAAATTTCAAATTTTTTTTCAAAACTTTTGTTTTTTTGCGTACTTTCTAAAAAAATCCCAAAAAATTCTTAAAAGCGTTCTAGTATGCGATTTTTAAGTTTTTAAATTTAAAACTCATTTTTGAAAATGTTTGTACTTTTCGATTTTTTGGAAATTTTTTTGTGTAAAACTTCTATCGATTCTACAAATTTTTGCCCAGGAGAATCGTGGGATAACGATTATTACAATTTTTTAAAATTTTTTGAAAAAAATGTGTTGAAGTTTTCCAATCTTAAAATCATTTCTACTGCTCCGGCATAAGACCGACCCCCATTAATTTTAACGTCTTAACATTTCTTTGGAACAAACTAATACCCTATCTCCAATTTCTAAGGGGGCTCCCACACAAAACGACATTTTTTAAAATTTGCTCCAACCGCTCTAACTGCCCTAATAGTGCCCTTAGAGCAACAAAATGTATGACCGACCCACAATATTTTTTTAGTCCTAACATTTTCTCTGAACTCACCTACCCTCTATCTCTAATTTTTAAGGCAGTCCCCATACAATTTATTTTATTTTTTGTAAGTTTGTTTTATTTAATCAGCTTCTACCGGTCCAATGGTGCGTCCGACAGGGGTCATTAGTGAGACCGACCCCCATTTATTTTTATCCTCCAACATTTTTGTAAAACATACCTATGCCCTCCACTCCCTAAGTAGGCTCCCATACAAACAACAGTTGGAGCAAATTTTATAAAAATGTAATTTTGAATGGAAGCCTACTTAGCGAGTGGAGATAGGGCGTAGGTATATTTTACAAAAATGTTTGAGGGTAAAAATAAATGGGGGTCGTTCTCAATAAAGACCCCTCTCGGACGCACTATTGGACCGGTAGAAGCTGATTAAATAAAACAAATTTACAAAAAATTAAAAAAAATGTATGGGATCGCCTTAACAATTAGAGATAGAGGGTAGGTTTTTTCAGAGAAAATGTTTAGACTAAACAAATATTGTGGGTCGGTTATACATTTTGTTGCTCTAAGGGCACTATTTGGGCAGTTAGAGCGGTTGGAGCAAATTTTAAAAAATGTCGTTTTGTTTGGGAGCCCCCTTAGAAATTGGAGATAGGGTATTAGTTTGTTCCAAAGAAATGTTAAGACGTAAAAATTAATGGGAGTCGGTCTTATAAATGACCCCTCTATGACGCACCGTTGGAGCAGTAGAAATGATTTTGAGATTGAAAAATTACAATAATTTTTTTTTCAAAAAATTTTAAAAAATATTAATAATCGTTATCCCACGATCCTCCGGGCAAAAAATTTGTAGAATCGATAGAAGTTTTACACCAAAAAATTTCAAAAAAATCGAAGAGTGCAAACATTTTCAAAAATGAGATTTAAATTTAAGAACTTAAAAATCGCATACTAGAGCGCTTTTAAGAATTTTTTGGGATTTTTTTTTTTAACGTACGCAAAAAAACAAAATTTTTGAAAAAAATATTTGAAATTTGGACCATTATTGAAGAAGTTATGAGTAAAAGAAGTTTGAGTAAAGGAACAAACTACAAATTTTTAAAAATTCGATATCTTTTGAACGGGTCATCAAAAAAATCTGAAAATTTGCCACGAAGGAGTTTTCAAAGGGTACTAAAAACTGTAAACAAATTGGGAAAATCTAAAAAAAAATTATTCGAAGTGTCCGATTTGACATGGAATAATTTCTGAAAAATGTTATAACCATAGTGAAGACTACGTAGAGTGCTGTAGACCAGATTTAAATTTTAAAACAATTTGAGGAGCACTCTTAGGATACCTCCCTGTCAAGAATATTTTAAACTGTTCTTTTATTTATACTGTATTCATTATTTTGTATTTTAGTATATTTTTAGACAAAAATAAATTCCCTTGTTACAACAAATAAGAAAGAAAAAAAAAACTACTAACTAACAAAGTACAATAAAATTGTATCTTTTCAACTCTTTATATAAAAAATAAAAATATAAACGTGAAGAAAAGAAACAATAAAAGTGAATAGAGTATTACCTGGGATTAACCTCAAAAAGGTTGAATTTTATTTTATTAAAAAAAAAAATGTTTTTTTTTTTTTTTTTGTTTTCATGACTTCCCCTGTTTTACATTAATTTAATATTTAAGTTATTGTCATTTACTGCAGTTACTTGGAAGGACACTTATGCCTTGATTAACGGTTAAAAAAAAATATTTTTTTGGTAAAAAAAGTTTAAACTTAAAAACAAAAAAAAAAATTAGACAATTTTGAAGTGAGCTTATTGCAATTTTTTAACAATCAGCTGGATAAGCCAATTTTTTTCCGTTAAAAAATTTTATACCATAGCTGCGTTTTTCAGTCACTTGGTATATGACAAACAGTACAAAATTTAAACTTGTTAATCTTAGTGACAGTAAGATTTTAAACATTTATGACTCTTCCTGTTTCTATGCAATTTTTTTATAGTATTCCATCACTGGTGAATCCGTTTAACTAGGTATAAGTGTAATTTTATTATTCTTCTACTACTGTTTTATGTTGGTTTCAAAATGAAATTTAAGATACTAGAAATGTGTTTTTATAAGCCAGCGGTAAAAATAACCAGTATTACTCACAAGTACAGATTTAAATATTTGACTGACAATATAATGATGTTTTGACTTTAAAACAAAGTTTTTTTTTTTAACTTAACTTTATTATTGAAAGAGATAAAGTTATGGAAAAAACATTTAAATTGAAATGGCTAACAATTGTTTTGCTTAGGCCAAATATGGTAACATAAAGCAATTTAACACGCTACACGCTTTAAAATCTATACAGAAAAAAATTGAAATGAATTTCGATTAACAAAAACGCGGATTCAATAAATTTTTTTGATTAAAATTCCTCCAATTAAAAAAATTGTTATTCCAATCATCAAATTGTAGGTGATGAATTGAATATTTTTTCAATCAAACGTATTTTCGATTTTGATCATAAATTTCATAAATTTTTTATTTATAGTCAATCAAAATAATGATTCATTTAATAAATTAATTGTAATCTTATGATAAAATTATGGAAAAAAATATTTTTGTTGCTTTCCAATAAGTTGCTAACAATAAAAACAAGTAAGAAAATTATAGTCGGTCAAGACCGACCATATAATACCCTACACCAGAGTTTCCCGGAAAATGGGTCAAACCTTTAATTAGTGTAAAAACACTTTATCCAGGCGATAAAGATATCGTTTCGATATGAAAATGTGATATCTTTTTTGCTATCAAAAATTCCAGGAATGACGATAGAAATATTTCGAAAATAGTATTATAATTTTAATTTAAGCTGATACCGTAATCGGTATAATACAGGCGATACTATTTTCGCTATCACTTATCGTTATTTGATTTATAGGGTTCTGCCAAAAAAATGTGTTTAAATCTCTGCTATTTCCAGAAATACCAACATTTAAGGCAAAATTGGGTTGTTCCGACAAGTTTACAAACTTGGTAAAGCCCGCATAACTCTATTTTCAGATTAACTAAACCAAGTTTAACTCTGTTCCCAAAAACTGGATCTAATGTACACTCACAAAAAAAACTTGTAAAATTACAAGAAAAGTTTGTAACTTTTTTCTTTTGCTACCTCCTATTTGACAAGAATTCTTTGTTATTTTACAAGCCTATTACCAAATATATTATAATTTTACAAGCTTTTTACCAAAAAAAAAAAAATGTAAATTTAAAAAACTTACAAGGAGGTTTCGTGATTTTAATAGATTTTTTGCTACCTCCTATTTTAAGAGATTTTCTAGTAAAAATTACGAGCTTTTTGGTAATTTTAAAAGATTTTTACCAATAAAATTGTAAGTTTACAACTTTTTTGGCGAAATAAAACTTACAAGAAAATCTCGTAAATTTTCTTTATGTTTTTTGTAAAAAATCTTGGAAATTTGTTAAATTACAAGAAAAACTGTAAAATTACAAAAAAAAATGTAAACTTCGATTGAAAATTATTTGTTAAAAAACAAGAAAAACTGTCAAATATTGGTAAAATCGGATTACGAGACTTTTTCTAGTAATTTGACAAGGTTTTTTTTGAGTGTAGGGCATGAAAACAGAATTTAAATTTTTATTTTCTAAAAAAATTACTAAATTTTATAATGCTTCAGTGTACTGTGATTTCAGTGCAACCGATTGTTTTTTTTTTTGTTAGTTATTACAGAAATTGTTTTATAATTTCTCATTAATGGGGACACTTCTCAAAAAGCCTACGCATATTTTTAAAATATTAATAAATATGATGTTTCATGGCATAAAGTGATAGAGAAATATTCAATTACACTGTACAACAATTTCAGTTTTTTTTTTCAAAATTACGGGGTTTCGATGATTGATTCTGGTAGAGGAGACAAAAAAAAACAAGTAAGAAAGTTAATGTCGGTCAAGACCGACTATATGATACCCTACACCAGTGTTTTCCGGAAAATGGGTCCCAAGTCCAAACATGGACCGAGCGTACCTATCTTTTGTTAGATCTTTATTTAGTGTAGAAAACACACACAGATCAATTTTTAGTGGAATTGGTTTATTTTTTTGCCAATAGACCGATTTAACTGAATATCGGTTGAAATTTTTATATGGGGAACTAATTGTAAGTCCAAAAATGGTCCAAATGTATTCCGATTTGAATAGGTTACCAAAGTACACGTTTAACACCTAAAAATAAATTTTAATGAAATATTTTAATTTTTATGAATTTTAAGGAAATAATGTGAATATCGGGAGGGAAGTTTGTATGGGGACTACCAGAAGGACTAACCCGATTCCTTTGAAATTTGGTATGATGGCTTGTGCACACGAAATTTTATTACCTGTAAAACTTTAAAACAATATTTATTATAATACTGTTATTAGGGTCATTTAAGTGAAGTTCAAAGGGGGCGTTTGTGTGTCTTAACATGGACCAATTTTTTCCAATTTCAATAGGCTTCGTCCTTGGGCCAAAATAAGCCTAAGTTTCAAATTTCAAGTCAATTGATTGAAAATTGCCACCTGTATCGTGCTTAAGCCGATAGATGGACAGACGGACGGACGGACAGACAGACGGACATCGCTAAATCGACTCAAAAAGTAATTCTGAGTCGATCGGTATACTTGAAGGTAGGTCTACTTAGGACCAATATTTCGGGTAGTTACAAACTTCAGCACAAACTCATTATACCCTGTACCACAGAGTGGTGTAGGGTATAAATACACTCAAAATAATTACTCTGTTAAATACTCTGTAAAATGACTGTAATCTCAATTCGACAAATATTTGACAAAGTTATCTGTCGAAATACAGATTTTAAGAAAATACTTTGTATTTTCTTGTGACCGAAAAACAAAATTTTATCTGTAATTTTACTTTTTACTTTGTAATCTCTATTTTACAGATAATAAACAGTTTTTTTGTTAAAATACGAATTTTAGAAAAATACTTTGTTTTTTTCTCGTAACCAAAATACTAAATTTCATTTGTAATTTTACTTATTGCTCTGTAAAAATAAAAATCACTTCAAAAACTAAACCCCCCTTTAAAAAGTGTCTTAAATTACAATAACAACTGGTAATTTTACGAGGATGACGTGTAAAATTGGAGTTACTTGTTAAAAACTCATAATATTCACAAAAATAAAAAATTTAATTTGCAATTTGGAAGCATTAAAGCGGTTAAATTTAACAAAATTTTAATGCTTTTGAAGCAGAGAAGTTTTACTCATAAAATCGATTTAACTAAAACTTTGTAAATTTACAGAGTTTTTTTTTGTAAAATTTTGAACTCATAAAATGCATTTAACTCAAACTTTGTAAATTTACAGAGCTTTTTTGGTAAAATTCTTTTCCGTTTTATCAATATTTTACAGATAATTCTATAAATTTACAGTTTTTTTTTATCGAAATCATTTTACAGAGTTTTCTTCGTAAAATAACAAAAAATCTTGCTGGTTGGAAATCTGTGGTATTTTCTGCTGGCTCAGCAGAGTATCTCTGTAATTTAACAGAGTGATTATTTTGAGTGTATGCACGTGTTTCGGCGTTTTGAAAGATCACATCGGAATTTTAGTTTAGAGACGGTTAAAGTTTCCCAGCTTTGGCCTGTTCTTGCAACATATCGATATATAAAACTATATTTTCTTTACATCTGAGGTATATGGTATGGTTTTGTAGAAAGGGGAAGGGCGGGGATAAAATGTTCCCCAAAAATGTTGTTTTTGGTTTTGGTGTGCTCTGACATATATAGTAAAATGTTATGGCCAGTATTTTTGTAGAACATTTCATCGACGTCGTTCCCCTTTTTAGGGGTGTTATATACGATTTAAAAGAATATAGCCAAAAATGACCGTGATGTGGAGGAGTGAGAGGGTTAATAGTTTAAACAAAAATATTTGCCATACTATTTTCTACATAGTTGCTGAACATACTCTAAACATCAAATGTAAATAACACATAGTTTTATAGTTAAATTTAAGATTGCCAAAGAAAAAACTTAAAAAATAAATAAACCCTTAAGGGGCAACCTTGAATTTGACTGGTTTGTGGTGTTTGTTTTAAGATTTGGGCTTCAATGTGTTCTGATATATATATAGTAAAATTTCATGGCCAAAATTTTTGTAAAACATTTCATCCAGTGTTACCGTTGAGAATTTTTAAAAAGTCGCACAAAAAGTCGTTATGTACAAAAAAAGTCGCACAAAAAAGTCGGTTTTCCAAACAAAAGTCGCACATTTTTTTTAAGGGATGAAGATTTTTTATAAAAAGGTTCTTTTCGTATGGAAGCTTCCTTATGGAGTAGAGATACGGCTTAGGTATATTTGGAAAAAAATTTAGGGGACAAAATTTTAACTTTTTTTCTCTTTTTTGGCGAATCTGGGGCAGTTGTGGGGCTTTTTGTAAACTTTTACACCTGCACGCCCAAACAGAGATAAAATGTGAGATCGACTTCCATTAATTTTTCCTCCCTAACATTTTTTGCAAATATACCTAAGCCCTATCTTCCATACAAGGATAACAAAGATAAAATTGCTTCTACCTCCAACTGTCCCAAGGGTGCCTCTGGGGGAGTCAAATGTATGACCGACTCCCAATAGTTTTTCAATCCCAACATTTATTCAGAACATACTTCAACACTTAAGTCGGTCCCCATACAATGCTTTTTATTTTTTACAACTTTTTTTAGTAAATCCACTCCTACCGCTCCAAGGGGAGGGGAGGGTGAAAAGTAAGACCGACCCTTATTAATTTTTATCACCCAACATTTGTTCAGAACATACCAACAACCTATCTCCATTTCATAAGGGTGTTTCCATGCAATATTTTACGATATTATGGGATGTATCTAAAGAATGGCCTTTATCTTATGAAATGGGTTATATCTTATGAAATGGACGATACATATTTTTTATCGTAGTTCTGTTTTTTGATGATTTTTTGTTTGATTTGACCATTTTAATGCATTTTAACAATTTAAATAATTTAAAAATCTTTACGTTAAAAAGCCGCTAGCGCGACTTTTAAATATTATTTTCAAAATTCCAAACGTTTCAAAAAAATATTCTGGGTATGTTTTTTCTAGCTCGAGGTCATTATTTCCTTTACTAATTAAAACTAAAAACTTACTCAAAATATAATAATTTGAAGGTCGAATAAAACAATTTTTATTTTTTAATAAAAATTAATCAGAGTTTCAAAAAAATATTTAAAATATGTTTAATTTCGCAGTGTATGTCTTTAAAAAGAAAAATATTTCACTTAACAAAAAAAGGGGGAAAAAGTCGCACAAAGTTGGAAAAAGTTGCAAAATTAGACAAGTTTTAAAAAGTCGCACAAAAAGTCTCAGAGGGTCAAAAAGGTTGCAAATTGCAACTAAAGTCGCACAACGGTAACACTGATTTCATCCCTGCCCTCTCCCTATTTCTAAGTGTTTTTTAACGATTTTTTAGAATAGAGCAAAAAAAAATACCGTTATGAGGGTGAGTTAGAGGGTTAACATGGTCCACAAAAATATTTGCAATAATATTTTCTACAAAGTTGCTGACCATAGCCTAGACCTCAGATCTAAAAAAAACATAGTTTTTTTACATACCGATATGCTGCAAGAACAGGCCAAAGCTGGGAAACTTTAACTGTCTCTCAAAAATAAAATTCCGAAGTGATCTTGCAAAACGCCGACACCGTAATTTTAAAAAAAGTTTGAAATTGTTGTACAGTGAAATTTGGCTAACTAAATGAAAATTGCTAGGTACTCTTACCCATTTTGTCCGACAAATTTAAAATTTTTGTGTACCCATGAACCGGACCAAAAAATTCTGAGGGTATGGTCGAAAATAAAATAGCCGTGTCCCAGTTTTTCTAGATAATTTTTGCGAAAAATACAAAAAAAAATTTTTTGCACTATAGAAAAAATTCACTCCAGTCAGAAAGTGAGTATAAAAATAACATTCCCGTGTCTCTCAGGTTTGTTGGCATGGTAAAAGAATTTTAAAATAAAATTACTTGACTGAGTTTGTTGAAAACAAAATCGAAGTTTTGTATGATGGACTTACAGGCGGCCGTTTTTACTAAATGTTTGGTTGATTTACAATTGATGTTTTTTATTAAAATTTGACGATTTTATTTTCTGTGCATGGACACTAGGGTTTTGACTTTTTGGATTTTTTTGCAAATATCAAAATTTACCTGTTCTTACCAAAAAGGTCATAAAAAATATTAAAAATTGCATTTTTACTTTTTCGCTTACGTCAAAAAAGTTCCAGCACCAAACTAGATGAAATTTGGTCTATATTTTCTTAGTTTAATTAAAACTAAGAAAATATGAGACTCAAACCATGCGTAGGAAAAGCTATTTACACTCAAAATGACGAATGCTTTTTGGAGGGACTTTTTTGATTCCTTCAAGATTAAAATTTGGCGGTTTAACCCTTAACTGCATAACGCTAACTATTTATTACGTCACTTTTGGCAGCATGTAGCTCCAAAAGTAAAATTCCGGGCGGCTTTATTTCCATTCGTAAGTATTCACAAGATCTTTTTTTATATAATTCATTCATTGGAAGGGTTACAATTACAATATTTTTGAAAAATAGGACTTGAAACAAAAAATATCTGTGACTTTTTAGAAATTGCGTTTGATGCGGAAGGTTTTTTTTTGCCAAAATGACCCGCAAATACGATTTTTAATATTAATTTTGTATTGCCTATAGGTAGAAATTTTGTCAAAAATGAATCATAACCCTAAAGTGCACTTTTTTGAATTGTTCATACGAGTCTACTTTTTTCAAGTTTTTTGATTAAAAATTCGGATTAATTTTTTTTAAAAAATAAAAATTGTTTTATTCGACCTTTAAAATATTATATTATGAGTAGATTTATTCTAGCTCGAGGTCATTATTTCCATTACTAATTAAAACTATGATATTCTCATAGAATAATTTTCAAGAAAATTATTTTTCTGTTTTAAATTCCTTTATCTTGGTAATTTTTTGCAAGACTTAATCGACACGTGTTTCGGGATTTTGATTATAATTCAAAGTTATGCAGAAAACGTCTAAGAAAATTTTTGGTATAGAAAATTTTCCGATTCTAAGATACATATTATTTTAATAAAATTAAAGATTTTAAGACATTTTTGGAACGAAAAACTCCTTTAATTACGGGTAATTTTTTTAATTTTATAGTTTTTGAACAAAAAATAAAAAAAAAATCTTAAAACACGAACTTGATAATATACGTTTGAAACTATACACTCAAAGAATTATGTAGGTAAATTCCACTGAATATTCACTTAAAACAAATGAAATTTTATTCCACTGTTTTTTTCATTTAAAATAAAAACACATTACAGTCAATTTTAAATGTTAATTTAATGACTAACCAAAACATTAAGAAACTAGTGAATATTCAGTTATTTTGTATTGAAAAACAGTAAAACTATAGAAGAAATATTTTACTGCCGAAATTAAATGTAACAGAAAATTCGTTTTTAATACAGTAAATATTTTTTTTAAACTACAGAAACAGTAAAAAAATTAAATCCTTTATAAAATAAGTGATTTTTCTTTTAAAATGACTTTACTGATTACTTTTTAAAATAGCCTACAAACAGTTAATGACATAATTTTCTTAGTGTATATTAAATGTAGTAAAACTTTATATACAGCTTTTCAAATCGTGGAAACAGGACCTTTTAAAAGAGGCGCGGATCCAGGAATTTCATTTGGGGGGGGGGGAGATTTTTTTTTTTTATAAAAAAAAAAAATTAATGTTTGGTTGGAAAGGAGGGGGGGGGGGGGGTTGTTGTATGAATTTTTGTTAATATTTTTAATACTGAGTTAAAAATTGAAAACAGAAAATTAAAGTTTTTTTCTAAAAAAAAAAATTTAAATCAGGCGTGAATCAAGCTTTTGGATTTGGGGCTTGAGCTTTTTTGCTCAACATTGATAACACTACGTGACAGTTTTTTGACCAAATGTATCTGACACCTATTCTTTATGTACAATTGTCCCCTGAAACCGAATATGAAGTCAGAATGGTCAAAAGTAGAACAGTTTTCGAGATATTCGAAAATAAGCGTTTTTTGTGTTTTTAAAAAAGATGATGTCACTTAAATGCAAATATCTTCAAAGCTATTCGTCGATTTATGTATTTCTTTTTTTTTTAATGAAAGATAATAAAATTACTAAAATAACCATGGGTCGCTTGTGAAGATTAGTTAAGAAATGACAGAGTTACAGTGGACAAAAGTTCAAACTTCATGAAAAATTTGATGATTTTTTGCAATTTTGCTCTTTTCAAGTTATTGTTTTTAAACCAAACAATTAAAAATTATAATATTTTATTACATAGTACATTATTTTATTTCAATACGAACATTTTGCGCCCAACAAGACCCAGATTGGTGCAAAAATGACAAAGCTACAGAAGATTTAGTGAATTAATCCACCTTTCATTACTAACATTTAGCTTTGTATATTTACTTGTGTTTTAAAAAAAAAAATCGAAAAGTGGGATAATTCAATTAATCTACTGTAACTTTGTCATTTTTGCACCGATCTGGATCCTATTGGGCACAAAATGTGATTATTGAAATAAACTAACGTTTTAAGTGATAAAATTTTAAAAAAATTTATTGTTTGGTTTTAAAAAAATAAGTTGAAAAGAGCAAATAACGGTAATTTTCTCGATTTGCTCGTAAATATCTCGAAAACTGTTCTACTTTTGACCATTCTGACTTCATATTCGGATTCAGCGTTCGGATTTAAATAAAGATTAGGTGTCAGATTCATTTGGTCACGACTTTGTTGAAAATTTGTGACACAGTGTAATCAAGTAAACGGGCCTATTCACAGTTATAACTGACAATGTCTGTCATAAACCAATTTTTATGATTGATCAGTCATAACATCAATATTTTTTTATACTAACCACCAAAAAATTTTATTTGAAAATTTTAAGACCTGCACTCGAGACGATTATAAAATTGACAAATAAAACCAAAATTTTTGAATTTTGTTGTATGTAGATTTGTATAGAAAAATATTGCGTCCATTCCATGAGTCATTTTAAAAAATCAAAAATTAACCGTATCTCATTGTTTTTATGCACATTAGAAAGGTATTTTTGTCTATTTTTTGCATTTAATGACCGCAAAAATGTTGGTGTTTCTAAAATGCATTTTTAATGCAAATGCCGTTTTGAAGTGCATTTTTCAAAACTTTTACCCCTTCTTTTTTAATAATCATATTCGAAAAGTTTACAATTTTTACTACAAAATAATGTCCTCTTAATAATGAACCCACCGTTTTTAATTTTTTTTTTAAATTTCCTTAAAAAAATTTTCAATATTTTAAATAAAACCAAAAAAATCTGATATAACACGATTTTTTAAAACAATGAGATACGATTAGTACTTTTGAAAATATAACGGTTTACAAACAATTCTTTTTACATGACTTTGGTATAATTAAAAAAATAAAAATTTTTATAAGGGAAACTTAAGAAAGTATTTTTTTAAAAAAAATATTAAAAATATCATACATTCTCGGTCCATTGTAGTGAAAACATTTTTTTGTAGTAAAAATCCTAAATTTTCCAAATATGCTAATTAAAAAAAAATTTAAAGTTTCGCAAAATGCACTGCATTTGCATATAAAATGCACTTTTAAAACACCGATATTTTTTCAGTTTATTAGATATTAAAAAACAATTACATACCATTCGTATGCGCTATAGATTGTTAAAATGCGATAAGTAGTTTAGAAAATACAGCTACTCAAAGTTACACAGATTTTCCATTTTTTGACTTTTTTAAAAACGAAAATCGTGAATAAAATAGCGAGTTTTTCAAATATTTTCGATCTGATGAATGAAATTTGAAATTGGTTCCATAGAGTATCTGTATGAAAAAAATAACAAAAATCGGAATGCCTAAAATTACCAAATGTCTGGTGGAATGGACGATTGATATAATGACTTTTCAGTCACAAAAACTGGTTTATGACAGTCATATCCACTCACAACTATGAATAGACCCATACAATTTTTCATAAAAAGTATTATTTTTCACAAAATTATTTTCATACTAAAAGTTTAATACTCCGAAAGAACTTTTTAATAAGAATACGATTTTTATGCATGTTTCCTTTATAAAATTTCTCAGATGTTGAAACATTTTTAGTACAGAAAAATTCTTAGATTCTAAAATAGTTTTCATTTAGAAAAATAACCCATTTTTAAGATATAAAAATCTTCAGATTTTAAAACCCTTTGATATAAAAATTCTCAGATCGAAGTTTTCTTATAGAAAATGTCTCAGATTTTTAAACTTTATTTTAAAGCAGCGATGCGCACACACATACAATAACATTTATGCTTGTGTGGGTTGTAGCAAGCGAAAAGTCAACAAATTCACTCAAGCAACAGAATTTTATAGTATACGTGTATTGACAGCGCACAAGCAGCATTTTTTAGCCTATTCCCGCGGGAATAGGAATTACAAAAATACGCATGACTGTTTTAAAGAAACAATCTGAGATTCTGAAAGATTCTTCCTATAATATTTTTTTGCAATTTCTGATAAAATTTTGTTATAAAAAATCTCTGAAATAATTCTCGTTTTAAAGTAATTCTCAGAATTTAAGAAATTTTTCCTATACAAAAATTCTCAGATCCTAAAACATATTTTGTAAGAGAAAATTGTCAGATCCCAGCAAAAATTGGCATTACTAGTAATGGGTTTTGTAATCCGAATCAGATGTTAATCAGTAGTTACTTATTGAATGAAACACTAATTATTTTAACAAGGGCGTGAGACAAAAATAAGTAGTGAAGAGTATGGAGATAAATAAGTAGTTACTGCCTCGGATTACAAATAAGGAGCAAAAATCCATTACCAATAAGAAGTAAAATAATTAGTTAACTATTTTTCTGAAGATTATTATAACTGGATAATATGAAACTAGTAAGAAACAAACCAGGATGTCGAAATTTTTAGAAAAATTAAAATTTTTCTTTCACACTTTTCTCAATTCAAAACCATATATAAAACTTTTAAAATTTAACTTGTTTTTACTAAAACTTAAAAATTGCGTAATTTTTATTAAGTTTTTAAGTAATTTTTAAGTTAATTGAATTGTAAAGGTTAAAAACTGCAAGTGCAACAAGATATTATTACTTACAATTAGAGGTGCTTTTATAACATATTACTGAGAAGTAGTTACTTTTGGGCTTAAAATAATGTTAATGGGTACTCATTTTAAATAATGTACTTGGTAATGATTACTTTTCACAACTCATTACCATGTTTTTGCTGGGATACTACAAAAGCATCAGTTTCTAAAACATTTTAGAAACAAATTTTGATACACTTTTCTAAAAACAAAATGTTAAATTGTATTTTTATGCCACCTAATGTTTTCTAAAGCAACTTCTTAGATTCTGAAACATTTTTCATATAGAAAAGCTATCATTGAACAAGAGAAAAATTTACATATTCAAATTCGCAGACTCTAAAAGAATTTTTAAACAGAAAAATTCTCATATTCTTAAAAAATTGACCATAAAAAGATTTAAGATTAACGAAATATATTTCTACATAGAAAAACTCAGATTCTGAGAGGGTTTTTTGTAAAAATGTTGTCCGATTCTGTGAATTTTTTGGCAGATTCTGAAACATTTTTCCTAAGAAAAAAATTCTCAGCTGCTGAGGGATTTTTTCTATATTTCCTAAAATTTGAGGTAATTTTTTTTCCAAAAATTCAGAGTCAAATAAGTATCAAAAGTTGTTCGATATATGAAGTCTAGAATTCTGAGACATTTTTCTACAACAAGTATTTGAGATAATACTTTTTCTTAGGATAGAGGCGCATGCCTCTCCTGATTATTGTTTATACATCCAGGTCATTTGCTTTGTAACTTTGTTCATTTCCCTTCCTTTTTTCCTTTTCCTTTCCTTTCGTTTTTCTTTTTTGAAATCGTTTTGGGGGGGGGGGAGAAATCCCATTATCCCCCCCCTGGATCCGCGCCTGTTTAAAATTGACTTCAAAGTTTTAGAGTATTAAATTTTATAAGATATTGTTTTAATATTTGTACTTGCCCTAGGATACCACTATTGATAGCACATGAAAAACGAGGATCTCCCCTAATTTTCCCATTTTATTATTTTTACATATCAGGGAAAAGTAGGTAAGTTGAGTCCTTTTAAAAATGTATCCTTCAATATCATTCAAAATTTTCAACAAAATATTTTGATAAAGTTTTCAAATGACTTTATTCACATCCTTCTATCCTAATATGGCAAAATAGAAAAAATGGAAAAATTAGGGGAGATCCTCCTCTTTCATTTGCCGTCACCAGTGTCATCCTAGGACAAATATTTCAGAAATATTTTACAAAATGTATCCTTTAAAACTTTGAGGTCCTTTTAAAAGGAAACAGGATCACGAAATGAAAAACTGCAAATGCAGATTTACTCCAGGTGATCTCTACACTCAAAATAATTACTCTGTTAAATACTCTGTAAAATGACTGTAATCTCAATTCGACAGATATTTGACAAAGTTATCTGTTGAAATACAGATTTTTGTAAAATTGGAGTTACTCGCTAAAAACTTGTAACTTTCACAAAAATAAAAAAGTAAATTTACAATTTGGAAGCATTAAAGCGGGAAAATTTAACAAAATTTAAATTTTAATTAATTTAATTTTAATTAATGTTTTTGAAGCAGAGAAGTTTTACTCATAAAATGAATTTAACTAAAACTTTGTAAATTTACAGTTTTTTTTTTGTAAAATTTTGAACTCATAAATGCATTTAACTAAAACTTTGTTAATTTACAGAGTTTTTTGGTAAAATTCTTCTTGGTTTTATAAGTATTTTACAGATAATTCTGTAAATTTGCAGTTTTTTTTGATCGAAATCATTTTACAGAGTTTTCTTCGTAAAATAACAAAAAATCTTGCTGGTTGGAAATCTATGGTATTTTCTGCTGGCTCAGCAGAGTATCTCTGTAATTTAACAGAGTGATTATTTTGAGTGTACTTTCAGACGTATATCATTCGGTTCATGTTTAATATTGGCTGTTGGACGGTGTAATACAGTTCTGAAAATGAGTGTATGCATTTTAACTTACCACAAACAGAATTAAAACGGCTAATCCACAAAATATGTATTGTATATGTACGAATAATGGTATGAATTTTAAAGTTGCATCAAGAATATATATATTTATTTTTAATAAAAATATTTATTTATTTTTATTTATGTTTATTTAAACTTTGCACATAAAAACACTTAATGGCATATTTTTTGTTTGGTTTTTTATGAAATATATTTAATTAGATTTTATTTTTAATTTATTATAATCAAATTATTTTTTAATTAAGCACACGTATTGTATGAATATTTTATATTAGTTTGTTAATATTTTTTATCTCTTTTTAAATTTTTTTGTAAATTAATTTATTTATTTTTTTTTAAGAGATTAATAAACTGTTTAAATGATTTTTATTAAATTTCTTTTCTTAATTTAATTTATTTTTTTTTTTTTTTTCCTTTTTCAGATTTTTTTTTTTCACAATGTTTATAGAATTGCAGTAATTTAATTTTTTCAGCACAATTTCCTTTCACTTAACTTTTAACTTAATAAAAAAAAAAGCCAAGACATTTTTCGCCTAGTTAACTGGAAATCTAACTATGGTCATATTAAATTGTCGAAAGACAAGCTAAAAAAAAAATACAAAAAAATACAAAAAATTACAAAAACGACGAAGGAGAGATAATAATCTGGTTATTTTCTAGTTATTTCAAATGTAATAAATTGTTGGTTGCTGCTGTTGCTGCAACAACACAAATTGTAGCAGCAGTAGCAACATTTAACATTTTAAAACAAAAACGAAAAAGGAAAAAATAAAATTGGTAACAACTACGACAATCTGCACTTTTATTACTTTATTCACAGAATGTGGCTTCAATGAACAAGAAATTTTTTGAAATTGAAGAAGCCCACAAAATCTCACACACACACATTAACTGATTCCAAGCAATTTTATGCCACACACACACACACAGACACAAAAAACTATGACCAACAAAACACACAAACAAAAAAACAGCTAACAACAACAGCATGTGGCAAGTAAAATACAAAGACACAGTATGCTGATGATGATGGTTGCATTTCAACAAAATTTATAAAAAAAAAGAAAAATCGTCAAACAAAGACAACATTGAAAACGCACACCAAACTCAAAAAAAAAAATAGAAAACTGAACGATATACACGCGTCTCATAAATGGTAAATGTTGACAACAACTGCTAACTTTAAGGCACATACACCAATACAATTACAAATATTTTGAAAGGATTTAACCCTTCAAGGTATTAATCGGTGAAAAATATATAACATTTAATTAAATCAAAAAAGAGCAACCATATACGATGCAAATAACACAAATATCTGAAAAAATTTGAAATCAGTCAAACGGTTTACGAGATAACGCTGTTTAAAATTATCCAAAAAAAATTTTTTTTTTTACGTTTAAGAATTGCACCGCTTAACAAATCAAAGGTTTTTGCCTCCGGTTTAAAGATTCATAGAAAATTTTTAAAGATTATGGCTAGCTGACTCCAAATTTTTCCATCACGTCTTAAATTTTAATTATTCGCGGTTGAAAATGCGAAAAACACGATTTTTGCTTTTTTTTGGAAGTCATTTTCAGCCATTGGGTGAAATAAAAATCTGGTATAAAGAGTTAGAGTAGAATCTACACTCCAAATAATAACTCTGTTAAATTACAGAAAAACTCTGCTAATTTAACAGAGTACACCATACTTTTCCAGCTAACAACATTTCTTGGTAATTTTACTAAAAAAAACTTTGTAAAAAGATTTTGACAGAAAAAAACTGTTAATTTACAGACTTTATAGTAAAATATTAGTTAAATATGAAAACTTTTTTACAGAGAAAACTCTGTAATTTTACTATAAAACTCGGTAAAATGATTTGGACAAAAAAAAAACTGTTAATTTACAGAATTTCTAGTAAAATATTGGTTAAATAAACCACCATTTAGCAAAAAAAACTATGTAAATTTACATATATTTGTAAAATACATTTGATGCAAAAAAATTACAGAAAAAACTCTGTAAATTTACAGAGTTTAGTTAAACGCATGTTATTTTGTAAAATTTTTATAAGATTACTGAAAAAAAAAATTTTGATAACTTTTTTATCAACTTTTTCAACTTTTTCTCAAAAAAAAAAATATACAGATAAAATTTTGATGTTTGGTAACAAAAACTACTCAAAATAGAAAACTTTTTTAGTTATAAAAAATACGAAGTATTTGGCTTAGATCTGTATTTTAGCAGAAAGCTCTGTTAATTATCTGTAAAATTTAGATTACAAAGTAAAAAGTAATATAACAGAGGAAACTTTGTTTTTTTGTCACAACAAAATACAAAGTATTTTCTTTAAATCTGTATTTTGACAGAAAACTCTGTCAAATATCTGTGGAATTGAGATTAAAGTCATTTTACAGAGTATTTTACAGAGGTATTATTTTGAGTGTAGTAAAAAGCATTAGAAACATGTATTTAAAAAAAAAAAAACAATGTGAAAACATTTTAAAAAGGATCAGTTTTAGAAGGATCTAAAACAAAAACCGGATGATCATTCTTTACTGTGATAAGCTTAAAATTTAGGTAAAAGTTCATACCATTAAAACCATTTAAAATAATCAGTTAAGTTATTTTAAAAGAAAAATCACTTATTTTTTTAAGGATTTCTTATTTTCTACATTTTCTGTGGTTAAAAAAATGAATTTTACGTTACATTCAATTTTGGCAGTAAAAATTTTTTTTTATAGTTTGAATGTTTTTCAATACAAAATAAGAGAATATTCATTAGTTTTTTAATGTTTTTGTTAATCATTAAATAAGCATTAAAAATTGTCTGTAATATGATTTTATTTTAAATAAAACAAGTAGAAAAGTTAAATACGACTTGGCCGAATCAATGAATATCCTCCACAACGCCCTTTTTAAGTGATAGTAAATTTTCTAACGTGAAAAAAATAAAATTTTTGGTTAGAAATATTTTATTTTGTGTAAAAAACTTTTTTTTAGTAATTTTTGAAAAAAAAAAAATAATTTACTAATTTTTATTTTTGAGTGTAAATTTTTTTTGAAGTGTAAAATTTTTTTTGAGTGTATTTTTTGTTTGTTTTAGTGTGAAAATATTTTTGAGTGACAAAAATACCTTGTAAAATATTTTTGTGACTTACCAATGTTTTTAAAACATGTTTAACGGTTTTTCAACACGTGATTTAAGGTGAAACTAATCGGAAATTCACGGTTTTGCTAATAACTTCTGAACCACTGGACTGATTTGGTTGAAATTTAAAACGAACCGGACCAGAGGAACAGGAAATATATATGCCACGCTTCAGCACCCTATGAATTGCCCTTCGAAAGTTACCCTGTGTTTAATCTCGTAAATTCCTGAAAACCCCTTGCCGTAATTCACTCATTTGCTTATAACTTTTGAACCACTGGACCGATTTCGCTAGATTGCAAGACTAACCTGACCAGTTATATGCCCAACATATGTGACAAACTTCAGGAGCCTCCGTAAAGTCTTTCAAAAGTTAGCGTGTTTTCAACAGACCGACAGACGGACGGACACCGCTAGGTCGTCTTAAAATCGATCGAGGATTATGAATATATATACTTTATGGGGTCCTAGACCAATATTTCGAGGTGTTACAAACGGAATGCCAAACTTATATATACCCTCTATCACTAAGTGGAGGGTATAAAAATCAGTGGAACGGTTTTTAAATAAAATTAAATTTTTTTAAGTGAATATTCACTGGAATTTACCTACATAATTTTTTGAGTGTAAGCATGCAAATACCAAAAAAAATATGGGTATTACATAGCTGCTAATGGGAAAAATAATGCAAAACAATTTGGAGTCTGTATTTGCCTCCCTACAACCGATTTAAGTTCGCAATCGTAGTGTATTTTTTTCAAAAAAAATATTTTTTGTTAAGACCGCTATTGGTGTCAAAATTCGCGAACTGTTTAGTACATTAGGGGAAAAATATTTTAAAAGTTTTCATGGAATAATTTTGGTCCACCAAAGAATTTAAAGCAGTGGTCGGCAGAAAGAGAGAATATGAATCAGTGATCGGCATTCATTGCACATTGATCCCGAACACATTCGGCTATACACATGTATTCAACACGAATGTCAACAAAACTCACAACTAAGAGCATAAAAATACAACAACAAGCTGGTTGATGTCGCTTTGTTTAAGAAATATACTAACACATGCATATTTATATTCACACAACAATACATTTGTATACTCTCTTTCTGCCGACCACTGATATGAATGCATTGGTACATGAAAATAAACATACATGTGTTGGTGTATTTCTCAAACAAAGCGACATCAACCTGCTTGTTGTTGTATTTTTATGCTCTTAGTTGTGAATTTTGTTGACATTTTTGTTGAATACATGTAAATAGCCGAATGTATTCGGGATCCATGTGCAATGGATGCCGACCACTGATTTAAAGAAATCAAATCTAAATTTTTGGCAATATTGAACTTTAAATTTTTATATTGACGTGGATGTTACTCAATCAAGTTCAAAAGGCTACTTAAAATCGCCACTTAAAAAAAGTTGAATAAAAGTTGAATAAAAAATCGAAAAAAATATTTGGGGCATTCCAGGCCAAATCACTCACTTTTAGACCCAACCCCCTTCGATTATTTTTTTTTTTTTGATATGTTTTGGTACGTATTAAATGTAACTTGTTGTCATATTTTAAGATTTTTATACCATGTTGGTTTTGAGTAATCAATTTTTCAAAATGGCGATTTTTTTAAAAAAATTAAAAAATTTAAATTTTCAATCAATTTTGACCATTAAAAAATAGAGATATCTTAAAAAAAGTTGGACAACGTTTTGTTGGTATTTAAATGTAGTTTTAGAAAAAAAATATGAAAAAATTATTCAAAGTAATTGTCCCTTATTTTTTAACGCTTAAATATTAAAATCGACTTTTTGAAGAAGTCCCAAACCTTCGATTTTTTTTTTAAATATCTAAAAATTTTACTACAAATTACGCAACTTTTAAGCCATAATTCGAGATGTGATCAAAATTCGTTCCATTTTTTTTTTTTCAAATTTTGAAAATTGCATTTTTTTTCTTTGGTTTTTTTATATGGTGCTTCAAAAAAATTAAATTGGTAGATATTAACCTTAACTTACCCAAGATATATTCATTTGTGGTTAAAAATATGTCTCACAAAAATTTAGGTCGGTCGGACATGGATAAGGCGTGCCGCATGGGCCTTGGAGTTTAGAAAACAGACTACGAGGAAAAATATGAATTTTTTTCTGTTTTCACAATTTTTTTTTTGTATTTTAAGCTAAGCTTAAATTCAAGTGCCCAGGCAGAAAAATACGAACGGGAGACCGCTGGCAAAGTACCTTTTATGGTCGCTTGTGTGATGGGAAAGCATCACAGTTTAGTACTCTCCCAGCGTCCAAAATAATAACCACGGTAAACGGTATGCCGTTGCTATTTTAAAGCGCTTTGAAAGCGCTTAAAAAACAAAAAATATGGTACTATAATAGCACTTTTAGAACAAAAAATGGGACGTATCTAAAATGTATACATAAGTCCATAGGCACAACTTTTGTTGGTGTTTATTTGAATAAAGAAATTTATTAAATTAGGATAAAAAATATTATTGACTCATTTATTATATTAGGATAAAAACATTTTGAACAAACTTTGAACAATTTTCTAAGTCCCGGAAAAAATATGTTTGCAGTTTTCTTTGCGTTTTGGAATTAAAAATTTATTTAAAATGCTTTTAGGAAAAAATTTGGAAAAGTCCCGAAAAAAAGTGGTGTATTGAACCGAAACGGGTATGTATCCGGAGTTTAAGGGTGATGTATACGGAGTTTAAGACACTTCCTCATGAAAGAAACCGGTGTTTTTACATAAAAGGTGTCAAGTTTGTAATATGTAGGTCATTGTGTATAAGTGACATATCATGAGAACTATCAAGGACCGGCCACTTATCCTGCAGGGAAATAAAAAATATTCCAATTGTTATGAAAATTAAAACATTTTTATAAAAAATTTATACTTTGGACGGATTTAAATAGAAAAACATTGGCAAAGCGCTTGGAAAGCACTTTTTCGAATTCATACTACCTTCTACACAGAAAATAAAGTGCTTTGCCGAGACTTTTTCTTTGGAACGGTTGGCAGTTTCTGCCTGGGTGGTTACAGAATTATAATACGGAGTAAACTGCGTCTCTAATAAGGTACTAAAAACTCAAATCCGTTAAAAAACAGCCAAGTTATTACAACTTTCCCAGGCATCTAACGTGTGGCTGACCACTTGATAAAGCAATACAATCCGATTTTTGAAATTTATTGAAATTTTCTACTGTAATAACATTCTTTTACAAAAATTTAGGTTGGTCGGACATGGGTAAGGCGTGCCGCATCGGCGTTGAATTTTACAAAAAGGATTACAAGGTGAAATATGCATTTTTTTAAGTTTTCTCAATTTTTTTTGGTATTTCAAATTAGGTTTCAATTCAGGTGGTTACAGAATTTTGATTTGGAGAAAAATGCCTTTCTAATAAGGTACTAAAAACTAAAATCGGTTTAAATTAAGCCAAGTTATTAAAACTTTCCCAGGCATCTAATGTGTGGCAGACCACTTGATTAAGGAATACAATTCTATTTATGAAATTCATTGAAACTTTCTACTGTAATAACATTTTTTTATTTTTTAAGTTCAAATTTAATCAGATGACAAGTATTTTTCATATTGTCTTTTTCTAACATGTTTTAAATTAATGCTAAAAATGCCTGCATTTTTCAACACTCGTTTGAAATCTCCATTTTTTTATTTTTATTTTTTTTTTACAAAAAAAATTTAGAAAATTCTAAAAAATATTTACACTGGAACATGAAGAGCAAAAAATGTTACTACAGTAGATAATTTCGATAAATTTCAAAAATTTTTCTCGTATTAATTAATCATGTAGTATGACATACGTTAGATGCCTGGGGAAGTTGTAATAACTTGGATGATTTTCAACCGATTTTAGTTTTTAGTACCTTATTAGAGAGAAATTTTACTCCAAATCATAATTCTGTAACCATCAGAATTCAAACTTAACTCAAGATATCGAAAAAATTGATAAAATTAACAAAAAGACATATTTTCCCCGTTTAATTCGTTTTTACACTTCATGATCGATGTAGCACACCATAGATTATCCTGAAATTCCGTGAGACGTATTTCTACATCCAAATAAATACATCTCAGTGGAGTTGCGGTCAATATCTAACAATTTAATTTTTTGGAGCACCATATAAAATAAACTAGAGTCAAAAAAATGCAATTTTCAAAACTAAAAAAAAAAAAAAAATAGAACGAGTTGGGATCGCAACTTGAATTATGGCTTAAAAATTGCGTAATATAGAGTATAATTTGTAGACTTAAAAAAAAATTGAAGGTTTCGGACTTTTTCAAAAAGTCGATTTTAGTTTTTAAACGTTAAAAAATAAATAATAATTACTTCGAATAATTTTTTTATATTTTTTTTCTAAAACTGCATTTAAATACCAACAAAATGTTGGCCAACTTTTTTCAGATATCTATATTTTTTACTGGTTAAAATTAATTGAAAATTTTATTTTTTTTTATTTTCTTGTGAAAAATCGCCATTTTGAAAAATTGATTACTCCACACTAACATGGTATAAAAATCTGAAAATTTGAGAGCAAGTTGCATTTATTACACAGAAAAAAATATGGAGGAAACAAATTTGAGTAATCACTTATTTAAATTTAAAAACAAAAATTGAGTAACTTTTTAATTGACGCAATTAAAAATTTACTTAAAAATTTTAAAAAGAATTTAAGTAAATTATTTAATAAAAATTTAATATCTTTTTTAATTTTTTTTTAAACTCTCAAGTTTTTTGAATTCTCGTTTAGTTTATAGTTTTTTGTGTATGTATATGAAAGTTTGTAATCGTCTTTATAAAATTTTTCTATGTTTTTGAGACATAAATATGGTAAAATTGGTAAAGTTTGAAAAACAAGTTTTTAGTTTTTGTGATAAAATTCAAATTTTTTTTAAACTTTTAAAAAAAATAAATATATAAATTTTGAGTAAATTTTTAATTGTGTCAATTAAAAATTTACTCAATTTTTTTTTCAAACATTTAATAAATTTTCATGAAAAATTTACTCAATACTATTAAATCGTTTACTGGTGCAAAATTGAGTAATTTTTTACTCAATAGTATTAAAAATTTATTCAAATATTTTTTTTATTTTTTTCTGTGTACGTACTAAAACATATCAAAAAAAAACAATGATCGAAAGGGGTTGGGTCTAAAAGTGAGTGATTTAGCCTAGAATGTCCCATATGTATTAGATAGGTATTAAATAAACCTTTCTTCTCATATGAAAACATCACACCGTTTCTTAAGTAGAAATGGCTGAAAATTCTAAAACACGATTTTTTCGACATTTTTTGATCCATTTTGTATACCCTCCACTCTAGTGATAGAGGGTATATATAAGTTTGTTATTCCGTTTGTAACACCTCGAAATATTGGTCTAGGACCCCATAAAGTATATATATTCATGATCCTCGATCGATTTTAAGACGATCTAGCGATGTCCGTCCGTCCGTCTGTCTGTTGAAAATACGCTAACTTTTGAAAGACTTTACGAAAGCTCCTGAAGTTTGGCATATATGTTGGGCATTTACCTGGTCAGGTTGGCATTGCAATCCAGCGAAATGGGTCCAGTGGTTCAAAAGTTATAAGCAAATGAGTGAATTTCGGCAAGGGTTTTTCTGGAATTTATGAGATAAAACACACGGTAACTTTCTAACGGCAATTCTGAGGGTGCTGAAGTGTGGCATATATATTTGACGTTCTTCTGGTCCGGTTCGATTTAAGACAAATTGGTACAGTGGTTCAAAAGTTATTAGCAAACCCGTAAATTGAGATTAGTTTCACCTTAAAATCACGTGTTGAAATCCCGTTAAATATGTTTTAAAAACATTTGTACACTAAAAATATTTTGTAAGTAAATTCAACTGAAAAAACGTTTAAAACAATCGTTTTTCCTTTTAAAAAACGGACTACTTATATTTCATTTGAAACAACATAATTTTTCAGTTATTTTTAAACGTTAATAAATGACTAGACATTCCGTAAAAACAAACGATATTTCAGTTATTTTAACTGTTTACATTTTTTTATTTTGTGAAGTAAAAATAAATTTTTTTTGAATAACAAACTACAAAAACCGTACTTCTGTAAAATTATACGGAATAATCAGTCACAAATAATTTAACTGATAAAAATATTTTTCCGTTACTTTTGTAGTTTATTGTTTTTACAACTGTATAAATCATTCAATATTTTATTTTCCTTGAACAACAAACGATAAAACGTTTAAAATAACTTTAACTAAAAACTTTTTGAATAACCGTAAATAGTTACTGTAAAACTTTTCTAGGTGTAAGTCACAAAACTATTTTACAACGTATTTTTGTCACTTAAAAATATTTTTACACTAAAACAAAAAAAAAATACACTAAAAAAAATTTTACACTCAAAAAAAAATTTTACAATTAAAAAAAAAAAATTAGTAAATTATTTTTTTTTTTTTGGAAAAATTACTAAAAAAAAGTTTTTTTACACAAAGTAAAAAAACGAAAGAGATTGAGAATATCCAACATTTTATTGGAAGATGCCCTATTCTAACTAGTTTTCGACAATATTGGTTTAAAAAGATAACACTATCAGAAGAAGATATAATCAGATTATTAAATGGGGAAGGTAATTGGGAAAGTTTAGTTCAATATATATCCAATGCTTTGGCGTACCGTAAACCGCTTATAATTGAGTATAATAATTAAATTGAATTTTTATGTACACATTTAATATTTATATAGAGTTTAACTCTTTTTTCCGGCTAACGACATAGTCACCGCCGTATATATAATGTAATTATAATGTAATTTTGAAAAAAAAGAACTTTTATAAATAAAGAATTACTACTACTACTACAAAGTAAAATGTTTCTAATCAAAAATGTTATTTTTTCACGTTAGAAAATTTACTATCACTTAAAAAGGGCATTGTGGAGGGTATTCATAGATTCGGCCAAGTCGAATTTTACTTTTCTACTTGTTTGAACTCCTAAATCTCTGATATGGCCGATAAGCCCAGACACCCCAATCTTAGAGTTGTGTATTTTATATATATTTAAAGTTTCAGACAAATTGGTTCATAAGGGTTGGAATTCTTCTTTTGTCAGTGATTTTAAGAAATTTTTCCCCACGAAAAAATAATATTTCTTACTATTTTTTTCTTTTTGCAAAAAAATGTATCAGATTTAAAGACACTTTTCCTATAAGATACTCTCTCAGATTCTTAGACATTTTTCCTATAGGAAAGTTATCAGATTCAGAGACATATTTTATCAAAAGAAAATTAATTATAACAACTGTAAGACGTTTTTTTAATTCCTTAAAAATCCTCTATTATTAAATTTTAAAAATTAGACATTTTTGAAAATATAAAAATCTAATTTAAATTTCTTTAAAAAAAATTGTAAAAATCCATTAAAAAAATTACATTATCGCCTCTTAACGTCAATGCAAGGGTTAATATATGTATGCTGCACATACACTTCTCGCTTTAACACAATATGAAATGAAATTAAATCAACGACAACCGAGTAAAAACTCAAAATCAACTCAGAAGAAGAAAGAAAATGTTGTTTGTTAAGTGTGGCCAAAATCACAAAACAAAACCGGTAACTGAATTTGCCACTCTGTTTTTAGACGCCGCTTGTTGTTGTTCGTGTCTGTCTGTCTGTATGTCTGTCTTTTTAACGTATTTTTCTTGTCTTATTGCAACATAAGACAACTCCACAGTTGTACAAATCATTCCCTGTTTGCCACTTTGTGTATGTGTGTGATAAAGTACATGTGTGTGTAAATATGCGTATGTGTTTATGCCACCACTTCTTCAATTCCTTAATTCAACTCTTATTTTATGTTTCAATTTTTTTTTTTTTTTTATTTTTTTTTCATTTTCTTTTTTGTTATTTATTTTTATTACTTTATGTTGTTTTGTATTCCGTTTCTATACAATTCTTATGTTTGTTGTAATTTGTTTACTTTGTTGTTGTTTTACAACCACCAATTCACTTCAATTTTTCATTTATATTTGAATACAAAAAAAAAATACTGGTTATTTCTTTGTTTCCTCCATAGTATAAACAAAATTTTATATACAAAACACAAACCGGCCCGTTACACGTTTAAACCAAGTTTATCTTTTCGTTTGCTTGCGTATTTTTACGAATCACGTCTAAACCGCACGAAGAGCACAACAAAACTGAATTGTTTGTTGTGCAAAGTACAGCATAAAGCCACCACTTTAGTTAAAACATAAAACTAACATGTTGCCTCAACAATGTTGCATGTGATATGTACGTTGGCAACATTGTTCCTAAACATTTTATGTTGGCTTGTTTTAAAGTGGATGGCATCTAATTGGATTTTAACTTTTTTTGTTATCATAAAACACGTGAAATTATTGTATGATATCAAACATGTTGTGTTTTGTTTGGTAAATAATAGTAGCATTTGTTTAAAAGAATCTAATAGATAGAGACTTTTGAATGGAAGTTTTCTTAGGGAGTTGAGACAGGGGGTACACTCAAAAAAAAAAAAATTGTAAAATTACAAGTAAAAGGTCTTGTAATTCTATTTTACTAATATTTTTGTCTTTTTACAAAAATTTTTGTATATTTAATAAAATGAAAACTACAGTTTGCTTTGTAATTTTACTAGTATATGTTGGGAAATTTATTTTACAATTTTTTTAGGTAAACTTACAAAAAAGTGAATTATTTCACAAAATAAAACAATATTACAAGGTGTTTGGTTTTTTACACAAGAAAACTGTTATTGTACAACAAAATTTTACTTGATGTTATTTAGTATTTCTACCAAAAAAATGTGTTATTGCACTCATAGAAATATCTAAGAAGAAAAATTAGTAAACCCGTTGTAGATCAAGTTTTATAGAATTTAACAAAAATCAGTGTTGATATTACAAAATTCATAGTTGGAAAAAATTGTATAAAACACCGTCCAACAAATTGCAACTTTTGGCTGTACACATGAACCGGACCCGAAAATTCGGAAAGTTGGGCCAAAAATAAAATACCCGTGTCTCCCAGTTTTTCTAGATCAATTCGCGTTTTCGCGAAAAATTAAAAAAAAACAAGTAAGAAAATTATAGTCGGTCAAGACCGACCATATAATACCCTACACCAGAGTTTCCTGGACCATGGGTCCCAAGTTCAAACATGGACTGATTAGATCTATATTTTGTCAAATCTTTAATAAGTGTAAATAGCAATCACTAATCAAATTTGAGTGGAATAGGCTTCTTTTTGTTGACAATAAATCGCTTCAACTGAATATCGGGCGAAATTTCCACATGGGACCTAAGTCCAAAATGGTCCGATGATAATTAGAATTGATAAGGTTATTAAAGTACGCGTTTAACATACACAAACAGAATTTTAATTAAATATTTTCTATTTTCATGAAAATTGAGAGATTTATGTGAAAATCGGGAAGGTAGTTTGTATGGGGGCTACTAGAAGAACTGGTTCGATTTCTTTAAAATTCGGAATGGTGATTTGTGTGTATAAAACATTAATTCCTGCCAAATTTTGAAAAGATACCTATTAAAATGCGACTAATAGAGTCATTTGAGCCAAAACTAAAGAGGACCTTTGTATGGGGGCTAGGTCTAAATATGGACCGATTTTTTCCAATTTCAATAGGCTTCGTCCTTGGGCCAAAAGAGGCTTAAGTTTTAAATTTTAATTCAATTGATCGAGAATTGCGACATGTATCGTGTTTACACCGTTTACATGGACAGACAGACAGACAGACGGACGGACAGACGGACGGACGGACGGACATCGCTAAATCGGCTCAAAAAGTGATTCTAAGTCGATCGGTATACTTAAAAGTGGGTCTAGGACCAATATTTCGGGTAGTTACAAACATCAGCACAAACTCATTATACCCTGTACCACAGTGTGGTGTAGGGTATAAAAAGTTTCCACAATAGAAAAAAATTATGCTATTCAGAAAGTGGGGTTAAAAAAAACACCCGTGTCTTTCAGGTTTTCGCGATCAATTCGCGTATTTGCGAAAAACGCTAAAATTTTATATTTTTTTTGCACTGTTAAAAAAAAATTGGGTTGAAATCTAAGCATTTATGTCTCACTCAATTTGCAAATTTGTAAAAAAAAAAATATTTTGTTCTTTTTAGCACACTCGCAAAATTTCAAGGAGAGTTAAAAATAAATTTCAAATGTATCAGAGTTTTTCCAGCTAATTTGAGTACTTGCGAAAAACGTAATTATTTAAAAACAAGTAGAAAAGTTAAATTCGACTTGGCCGAATCTATGAATACCCTCCACAATGCCCTTTTTAGTGATAGTAAATTTTCTAATGTGAAACAAATAACATTTTTGATTAGAAATATTTTATTTTGTGTAAAAAAACTTTTTTTTAACTAATTTTTGAAAAAAAAAAAATAATTTACTAAATTTTTTTTTGAGTGTAAAATTTTTTTTGAGTGTAAAATTTTTTTCAAGTGTATTTTTTTTTTCTTTTAGTGTAAAAATATTTTTGAGTGACAACAATGCGCTGTAAAATATTTTTGTGACTTATCAATGTTTTTAAAACATGTTTAACGGGTTTTCAACACGTGAATTTAAGGTGAGGCGAATCTGAAATTTACGGTTTTGCTAATAACTTTTGGTTGAAATTTAAATCGAAGCGGACCAGGGGAACGGCAAATATATATGTTACACTTCAGCACCCTCAGAATTGCCGTTCGAAAGTTACTGTGTGTTTTATCTCGTAAATTCCAGAAAAACCCTTGCCGAAATTCACTCATTTGCCTATAACTTTTGAACCACTGGACCGATTTCGCTGGATTGCAATACCAACCTGACCAGGTAAATGCCCAACATATATGCCAAACTTCAGGAGCCTCCGTAAAGTCTTTCAAAAGTTAGCGTGTTTTCAACAGACAGACAGACAGACAGACAGACGGACAGACGGACGGACGGACGGAAGGACGAACATCGTCTTAAAATCGATCGAGGATCACGAATATATATACTTTATGGGGTCCTAGACCAATATTTCGAGGTGTTACAAACGGATTGACAAACTTATATATACCCTCTATCACTAGAGTGGAGGGTATAAAAATACTAATAACACCCGTTTTCAAAGTTTATTTTTCATTATTATTTTTTACATAAAAAAGTACAATAAGTAACTTTAAAATGTAAAAGATTTTTGTCGTCATAATATTATTTAAGTCAAATTTTATATTCTATACTTATAAAAATTAAAATAATTCAATAAATTTTTTCAAATTGCATTTTTCCTAAATTAATTTAAAACAAGTAGAAAAGTTAAATTCTACTTGGCCGAATCTATGAATACCCCCCACAATGCCCTTTTTAAGTGATAGTAAATTTTCTAATGTGAAAAAATAAAATTTTTGATTAGAAATAATTTATTTTATGTAAAAATACTTGTTTTTTAAGTAATTTAAAAAAAAAACAAGTGAGAGTGTTAAATTCGGCTGTGCCAAATCTATTATACCCTCCAACATGTAAAGAAATTAAAAAAAAAATTTTGACAAGGGCGTTGTTTTAAGGGGGGCAAGGTAGGGGGAGGGGTCGGTGAGCTGGGCCCTCACGGTATATGTTTACAAGTTAATTTTTGTCTGCTTTGTGCACTTAAGTATTATAGTTTTATAATTATTTAAGTTATTTTTTTATCCACGCCCTTAAAAGAGGGGCGGGGCAAAAAAAGAGACATTTTTTTAATCCCCTGGGTCCAAGCTCAGGACTATAAACTTCTACGAACATAAAAATGTCTCATTTAGTTCACAAAATTACAAAACAAGTAGAAAAGTTAAATTCGACTTGGCCGAATCTATGAATACCCTCCACAATGCCCTTTTTAAGTTATAGTAAATTTTCCAGAGTAAAAAAATAACATTTTTGATTAGAAATATTTAATTTTATGTAAAAAAACTTTTTTTTAAACTATTTTTTGAAAAAAAAAAAAAAAAATTTACTAAATTTTTTTTTGAGTGTAAAATTTTTTTTGAGTGTAAAATTTTTTTCGAGTGAATTTTTTTTTTCTTTTAGTGTAAAAATATTTTTGAGTGACAAAAATGCGTTGTAAAACATTTTTGTGACTTACCAATGTTTTTAAAACATGTTTAACGGGTTTTTAACACGTGAGTTTAAGGTGAGGCGAATCTGAAATTTACGGTTTTGCTAATAACTTTTGAACCACTGAACCGATTTGACTGAAATTCAATACGGATCAGCCAAAAGGAACGGCAAATATATATGCCATACTTCAGCACCCTCAGAATTGCCGTTCGAAAGTTACCGTGTGTTTTATCTCGTAAATTCCAGAAAAACCCTTGCCGAAATTCACTCATTTGCTTATAACTTTTGAACCACTTGACCGATTTCGCTGGATTGCAATACCAACCTGACCAGGTAAATGCCCAACATATATGCCAAACTTCAGGACCCTCCGTAAAGTCTTTCAAAAGTTAGCGTGTTTTCAACAGACAGACAGACAGACAGACAGACGGACAGACGGACGGACGGACGGACGGACGGACGGACATCGCTAGATCGTCTTAGAATCGATCGAGGATCATGAATATATATACTTTATGGGGTCCTAGACCAATATTTCGAGGTGTTACAAACGGAATGACAAACTTATATATACCCTCTATCACTAGAGTGGAGGGTATAAAAACGTCCAAAAAATTAGGATTTTTAAGAGGTCGGTTTAGTTCTTCAAGGGGGAACTTTTTTCCCCCTGGTCCGATTTTGCCCATTTCCGAACTTAGCCTGTCTAGGACCATAAGACATATTTGTGCCAAACTTGAGGGGTCAAGCTCTTTTATTTTGGACTGCATCGTGTTAACTACAGACGGACGGACAGACAGACGGACGGACATCGCTAGAATGTCTTAGAATCGATCACTGATCAATAATATATATACTTTATGGGGTCCCCGACCGATATTTCGATCCGTTACACATGGAATGACAAAGTGAGTATACCCCCATACTGTAGTTGGAGGGTATAAAAAATACTAATTTTTTTTAAGTGTAAAATTATGTTTGAGTGTAAAATTTTTTTTGAGTATATTTTTTTTAGTGTAAAAATATTTTTGAGTGAGAAAAATACGTTGTAAAATATTTTTGTGACTTACTAATGTTTTTAAAACATGTTTAACGGGTTTTCAACATGTGAATTTAAGGTGTACCTAATCTGAAATTCACGGTTTTGCTAATAACTTTTAAACCACTGGACCGATTTGGCTGAAATTCAGTATGAACCAGGCCAGAACGACAAATATATATGCCAAGCTTCAGCATCTGCAGAATCGTCTGTCGAAATTTAAGGTTGTTTTTATCTTGTAAATTCACGAAAACCCTTGCCGAAATTCAGTCTTTTGCTCATAACTTTTGAACCACTGGACCTATTTCGCTGGATTGCAATACCAACCTGACCAGGTAAATGCCCAACATATATGCCAAATCTCAGGAGCCTCCATAAAGTCTTTCAAAAGTTAGCGTGTTTTCAACAGACAGACGGACGGACGGACATCGCTAGATCGTTTTAGAATCGATCGAGGATCATGAATATATATACTTTATGGGGTCCTAGAGCAATATTTCGAGGTGTTACAAACGGAATGACTAACTTATATATACACTCTATCACTAGAGTGGAGGGTATAAAAATTAGGTGAATATTTTATTTTTAGTTCCACTTTTCGAATGTAGTAAATTTTTTTTAAGTGTGCAAAAAAATGCATTTTCGCGAAAACGCGAATAGATACATAAAACATTGGGAGGCACGAGAATTTTATTTTTAGCAATTTTTGTATAAGGACCGTAATTCTACTGTAAATCATGTATATTTATGTTTTATATTTATAAAAAATAATGCAATACATTTTTTCAAAATTGCATTTTTCGTGAATTAATATGGAAAAACTAGAACAATATTTTATTTTAAGCCCTATTTTCGGAATGTAGTAAATTTTTTCAAGTGTGCAAAAAAATGAATTTTCGCGAAAACGCGAATTGATATAGAAAAACCGGGAAACACAAGAATGTTATTTTGAGCCCCACTTTCTGAAAAGCGGACATTTTTTTTACATTGTAAAAATTTTTTTTTTTGCGTTTTTCGCGAAAACGCGAATTGATCTAGAAAATCTGGGAGACACGGGTATTTTTTTTTTGCCCTACTTTCCGAATTTCCGAGTCCGGTCCATGCGTACAAAAGTGTGTCGGACGGTGAAATATAAGTATATGAAATGTGCAACACTGTTTTTGCTGATAGCCATTTGTAAATTTTTGTTGTCTTGTACAGAAGGGATGTTTCTCAAAAAAAAAATCTTTTTTATTAGAAAATATTTGGTGAGTAATTAAATATAGTAATTAAATATATTTATTAATAAAGCAATTTTTTTATTTTTTTAGCAATTTGTGATTTGGAATCTTTCTGAAAACTCCAGAAGCTATCCAGTCAGAAAATACGAACGGGAAAGCGCTGGCAAAGTACCTTTGATGATCGCTTGTGTGCTGGGAAAGCATCACAGTTTAGTACTCCCTCAGCGTCCAAAATAATAACCACGGTAAACAGTATGCCGTTGCTATTTAAAAGCGCTTTAAAAACAAAAAATATGGTACTATTATAGCACTTTTAGAACAAAACAAAAATGGGACGTATCAAAATTCTATAAGTCCATAAGACACAACTTTTTTTTGTGTTTATTTGAATAAAGAAATTTATTAAATTAGGATAAAAAATTTATTGACTAATTTATTAGGTCCCGGAAAAATTTGTTTGCGGTTTTCGTTGAGTTTTGGAATAAAAAATTTATTAAAAATGCTTCTAGAGGTGCTTCTAAATGTATTGAACCGAATCGGGTAGTGTTCCAAAGGGATTTTTTTTTAGCGGCCCAAACTCATTTTTAGGGGGGGTCGATTTATATGGGGGGAAATTAATATTTTTCAGTTTTTTACGATTTACGCCTATTTAGACAAAATTAATATTGGCATGTGTGTATCAAATTAAAGGTACTAAAAATACCTATCTCGTGGTGCTAACAACAGGCCAAAGAAGGTAATATTTTTCGACTTATTAACAAAAATGTCATAGAATTTTGATATTTTAATCAATATGGCGAAAAGTTGTGCAGATGGGTTTTCCAAAGACCTTTCATTTGGTATGTAACATGAGTAGGTTTATTTGCATAATATAGGAGATAAACGAAAAAAACTGAAAAATGGCCTTTTTACGCCCTAAATATGAATTTTTCTGCTCTACAAAATAAAACCAATTCCATAAAAATCCGCGGGTGACACTAGGGAGACTTCCCTTGTAAGTGACATATCACAAGAACTATCAAGGACCGGCCACTTATCCTGCAGGGAAATACACAATATTCCAATTGTTACGAAAATTAATAAATTTTAGTAACAAATTTATACTTTGAACGGATTTTAATAGAAAAACATTGGCAAAGCGCTTGCAAAGCACTTTTTCGATTTCATACTACCTTCTACACAAAAAATAAAGTGCCGAGACTTTATCTTTGAAACGGTTGGCAGTTTCTGCCTGGGTAATCACGAAAAATATTTGCCGACAGCAATACAACCGCAAAATACATCACAGTCCAAGGAAACAAAAAAATATCATCTAAAAGCAAAATAAGTTTATGTGAAAATAATGAGTTAATGTAAACCTCGAAAAAATATAGTGAAAATATTCAATTAAATAAAATAATATTTACCAACACAAATTAAAATTTCATTTTATTAAATAAAATTGCATGAATATACAAAACAAAACGAGTATGATTAACAAAAATACGAATAGAACCAACAAAAATACGAGTTAATCAGCTTTTACAAAAACTGACAACAATTAATTTTGAAATCAACATAAATATTTGTAGGGTCAAAATCAACAATGATTTCTGTTGAATTTACTACACTGAAAAAAAAAAAATTTACCATTTTTAAAGCATGTTGAACTTAATTTAAAAAAGGAGGGTATGCGAGTGCTCCAAAGATATTAATTCTTCTTCCAAGTATATTTTTTCCTAAAACATAGTAATGCATTTGCTTAAATATATCTTAAAAGTAAGTAAAATTGTACTTAATATAAGTTTAATTGTTTTTATCCAGAAAATATTTGAGATAATACTCTTCCTTAGAAAATGATAATGATAGTTATTAGAAAATTCCCACGACTTGATGCTCATTTAAGTTACTCATACGCAATTTCTTTAATTCTGAAACATTTTATAGAGGCTCTCTGCTGTAAATCCTCCGCACACATCATAATGATTTTTTTACATGCATTGAAATCCCATTCTCTCCCCCCCCCCCCCTGGATCCGCGCCTGGTCTGAAGCCAGGTTTCTCTAAACTTTAATGGCGTTGTTGTCGCAATATTTCAATTTTTGGTATTTATGGTACGATTTGGCTGAAATTTACAAAATATATTTTTTAAAGAAAAAAAAATAAGTTTCTGGTTAAAATTTGGACCCGATAGCTGGCGCTGTTGTCGTCATAATTCCATTTTTTGTATTTATGGTACAATTTGGCTAAAAATTACAAAATATATTTTTTAAAGAAAAATAAGTTTACTGATCAAATTTGGACCCGGTAGATGGCGCTGGGGTGAAGTTATTTACAAAATTCTACACTTCAGTGAAATTTTACGACACTTCAGAATGAACGTACATATGAGGCATTCCATGTCAAATCGGACACTTTGAAAATTTTTTTTTTTAGATTTTCCCAATTTGTTTACAGTTTTTAGTACCCTTCGAAAACTCCTTCGTGGTAAATTTTCATTTTTTTTTTGATGACCCGTTCAAAAGATATCGAATTTTTAAAAATTGGTAGTTTGTTTCTTTACTCAAACTTCATTTACTTATAACTTCTTCAATAATGGTCCAAATCGCAAATTTTTTTTTCAAAATTTTTGTTTTTTTTACGTACTTTTAAAAAAAAAAATACCAAAAAATTCTTAAAAGCGCTCTAGTATGCGATTTTTAAGTTTTTAACTTTAAATCTCATTTTTGAAAATGTTTGATAGGTCCAGACCCCGATGGGCCTAGACCTAGTTGGGTTCCTTAAAAATCGTCATAGTTTTTGATCCAAAATTTGTGTCCGTTTCGCTCAATCTTCCTCAAATGTGTATGAACTAACAATAAGTTGAAATAAAAAAAATTTTAGTTTAATAATTTTTGGCAAAATATTTTTGCTAACTTTACCAAAAAAATTGTGGGTTCAAAATCAGCAAATTTTCTTGTAGGTTTACAAGCTTTTTTTGCTAAAATTACAGTTTTTTTTTTTTTTTTTTTGAGTGTAGGCTCCCCTTGATCCAAGGACGAAATATATTTAAATTACACTAAAAATGCCCTCTTCAAATTTGGCTTAAATGTCATTTTAAAATTTGTCTGGTAAATGCGTTTTGTACTTATGAAAATTCCAAATTTTTACAAAATCGGACAACTTTTATTTCTTGTCCCCATACAAATCCAACCCAACAAATTGAATTTATTAAAGTTTCTATATCACCGTATTAAGGGCAATAAAGAAAAACACTTTATAATACCGAATATATTGACATATAATTGCCTTAATTTGTAACTTTCATGCTGATTGTGTGTGTTAAAATCGATATTATATTATTGCTTTTAAACTTTAATTTCTACAAACAGTTGTTCTAATCAAAACTAATTACAATTTGAAAACAAAAATACAAATTACCAAATGACAATCCAAAGAATAAAAAATTTGCAAAGGGTTTTCAGCATGTGTTTTGTAAACTTCTTAAATAGCTATATCGCTCATTTACTACAATAGTGATATAACTCCTTAAAAAAACTTGATATTTCAGAAAACGTTTGAAAAAGTTCTCAATTGAAAAAAATCTTGTCAAATTACTAGAAATAGTCTCGTTTTTCTTGTTTTTTGACCAACAGTTTTTGATCTAAATTTACGTTTTTTTTTGTAGTTTTACAAATTTCAAAGAAAATTTTACAAAAAAAAATATAATAAACTAGCTGGCCCGGTCCGCGTTGCTGGCCCAAATATAAGATCAGTGTTATATTTCGTCTCGCTTCAAATATATAGCTCTGCAAAAATATGTAAAGAATTTTTTGGCTTAGAAAAATTTGTGCGAGTGGTTTTTAGGCTCCGATTGGGTAGATTATTATCTTCGAATTATATTTTAGTACCTAAAAAAAAATGACTTCGACTTTGTGAACTGTACAAATTTAAAACTTCCTACGTTCTTATCGTGAGCTATTTTCTTGAGTTCAAACAAACCTCTTTAGTATTCCTAAAATTTCCATTCGATTTCCAAACAATTACGAACAATTACGAACATTTAAAACAAAAAATTAGCCAAATCAGTCCAGCCGTTGACTATAGCAAACATTTAAAAAAAAAGTTTAGTCAAGTCGATCCAGCCGTTCTCCGATTTTAGATATATCGAAAAAAGGAGGAGTAAAAGTAAGCGTGATTAATTTGTTTTTCGAAAAAACCTAACACGAACATTAAAAAAAATAAGACGAACATTTAAAAAAAAAAATATTTTCCAAATCGGTCAGTTCTCAAGTGATCCGATTGCCAACGAACTACATTTTATTTTTATTTATATTTTATTATTCTTTATTTTATTTTTCTATAGAGCAAATTTTGCATATATCGAAAAAACTTTTCTTACCGAAAAAAACCTTATTTGAATTTAACCATCCATTCAAAAGTGGGCGTAGATATGAAAAATTGTTCTTTCCGAAAAATCTTAGTTGGACTATGACGAACAATAAAAACAAAATTAGACAAATTGATCCAGCCATTCATGATTTATATATATCGGGAAAAGTGAGCGTAAAAGTAGGCGTGGACAATTTTTCTTTGCGGAATATAACCAAATCGGTCTAGCCATTATTTAGCTCTTTATATAGTTCTTTCGATACCTAGAAAAATTGGGCGTGGGAAATTTTACTATCCGTAAATACCTTAGTTGATTATTACGAATATTTTCAACAAAAAGGTGGGGGTGGTTAATTTCCTTTTTCGTAAAAACCAAAGTTGGAATATGATGAAAATTTATTAAAAAAAAAATTAGTCAAATCGGTCCAGACATTCTCAGATTTTTGATAAATTGAAAAAGTGGGCGTTAAAATGGGCGTGGTCGATTTTTCTTTCATTAAAAACTTAAATTGGATTACTGCGAACATTTACATAAAAAATTACCCAAATCGGTGCAGCCGTTTTCCAATTTTAGATAAATCGAAAAAAGTGGGCGTAAAAGTGGGCGTGGCCAATTTTTCTTTACGTAAAAACCTAAGTTGGACTATCACGAACATTTCAAAAGAAAAATTGTCCAAATCGGTCCAGCCATTCTCAACTGATGCTGTTACCAACGAACGACAATTGATTTTTATTTATATAGATTCACGAGTTTTCCTTGTAAGTTTTATTGCGCCAAAAAATTTGGAGATTTTTAAATTTATAAGTAAAAAGCTTGTAAAATTACAGAAAAGCTCGTAAGTTTTACTAGGAATTCTCGTAAAATAGGAGGTACACAGAAAATAATATCGTATATTTTATTTTAATTAAAATTTTAATTGTTTTTATACCCTCCACTTAGTGATAGAGGGTATATATAAGTTTGTCATTCCGTTTGAAACTCATTGAAATATCGGTCTGGGACCCCATAAAGTATATGGGGCATTCCAAGCCAAATCACTCACTTTTAGACCCGACCCCTTTCGATTTATTTTATTTTTGGATATGTTGTAGTACTTATTAAATGCAACTTTGACACCAATTTTCAGCCTTTTATTTCAAGATGGTGTTGAGTAATCAATTTTTCAAAATGGCGATTTTCTCAAAAAAATTAAGAAATTGACATTTTCAATTAATTTTGACCATTAAAAAATATAGATATTTTAAAAAAAGTTGGACAACGTTTTGTTGGTATTTAAATGTAGTTTTAGAAAAAAAATATGAAAAAATTATTCGAAGTAATTATCACTTATTTTTTGACGTTTAAAAATTAAAATCGACTTTTTGAAAATGTCCGAAACCTTCGATTTTTTTGTAAAAAACTATAAAAATTCTACTCTAAATTACGCAACTTTTAAGCCATAATTCGAGATGTGATCACAATTCTTTCTATTTTTTTTTTTTAAATTTTAAAAATTGCACCTTTTATTTTTTGGCTCTGATTTATTTTATATGGTGCTCCAAAAAAAATAAATTGGTAGATATTGACCCTAACTTACCCTAGATATATTCATTTCGAGGTAGAAATACGTCTCACAAAAATTTAGAGCGATCGGAAATGGGTAAGGCGTTCCTCATGGGCCTTGAAGTTTAGAAAACGGATTACAAGGAAAAATATGAATTTTTTTCTGTTTTCTTAATATTTTTGGTATTTTAAGTTAAGTTTAAATTCAAGCAATTACAGAATTATGATGTAGAGTAAAATGCCTGTCTAATAAGAAACTAAAAACTAAAATCGGTTAAAAATCAGCCAAGTTATTACAACTTCCCCAGGCATCTAACGTGTGGCAGACAACTTAATTAATCAATACAATCCGATTTGTGAAATTCATTGAAATTTTCTACTGTAATAACATTTTTTTATTCTTCAAGTTCAAATGTTATTAGATGACAAGTATTTTTCATATTGTGTTTTGCTAACATTTTTTAAATTAGTGCTAAAAATGCCTGCATTTTCCACACCCTTTTGAAATCTCTATTTAAAAAAAAAAAATATTTTTTTTGTTTTAAAATTTGGAAAAGTCAAAAAAATATTACACTGAAACATGAATAATGAAAAAATGTTATTACAGTAGAAAATTTCAATAAATTTAAAAAAAGGGCCTCGTATTTTTTAATCAAGTTGTATGGCTCACGCTAGATGCCTGGGGAAGTTGTAATAACTTGGCTGATTTTCAACCGATTTTAGTTTTTAGTACCTTATTAGAAAGACATTTTACTCCACATCATAATTCTGTAATCATTTGAATTAAAACTTAACTTAAAATACCAAAGAAATTGCGAAAACAGAAAAAAATTCATATTTTTCCTTGTAATCCGTTTTTTAAACTTTAAGGACCATGCTAAACGCCTTACCCATTTCCGATCGTTCTAAATTTTTGTGAGACGTATTTTTACCTCGAAATGAATATATCTAGGGTAAGTTAGGGTCAATATCTACCAATTTATTTTTTTTGGAGCACCATATAAAATAAATCAGAGCCAAAAAATAAAAGGTGCAATTTTAAAAATTTAAAAATTTTTGGTATTGATGTCATTACAGTTGCTGAAACATGGTTCAATCCATCGATCACTGATAATTTAGTTTCTCTTACCGGCTATAGAGTTTTTAGAGCTGATAGGGTAAACCATGCTGGAGGAGTGGCTGTATATGTTAAGAATGGTATAACCTGCAAAATCGTATGTACTTCTAATGATAAAATCGATCCCAAAAACCGTGATGATAAGAATAAAGATGATAAGGGTAATAAAGATGATAATCCAGCTGATATTAATCTTGTTGAATATATATTTATAGAGTTAGCTAGTGAGGGTAGAAAAATTCTTATTGGCTCAGTGTATAGGCCTAATAGTCGTATTAAAACCGATAAATTTTTCGAAAGGTTGGAAATTTTGACTACGGCGTATGAGGACATTGTCATTTCTGGTGATTTCAATTCAAATACAATAGTGGACTCTAGTATAACCAATGTTATGAATTTCCTGGGACTTTTTCCTACAAATACTAATATGCCTACACATTTTACTGCCACAGCCAACACTTTAATTGATATTTTCTTTATCTCTAACAAATCTAAACTTTTAATTTATGATCAATTGTCAGCTCCTTGCTTTTCAAAGCACGATCTCATTTTTATGATCTATGACTTTCAACTCAAAACACCACCTCAAAACATCACCTTTCGTGATTTTAAAAATTTAAACTACTTGTTTCTCGAGGAGGAATATCGTAAAATTGACTGGGACTGTATTTACTACATGGTCTCGGTTGATACGCAGCTAGATTTTTTGGAACGGAACTTGATAATGTTGTATGATCTAACAGTTCCATTAGTAACTAAGACAATTAGTCCTCAGCAAAAACCATGGTTTACATCAGCAATTAGTCGCCTTATATTTAAGCGTGACTCCGCTTACAGTAGATGGAAACGGTTTAAAACAACTGAATTGCATGAAAGTTATCGCATAGCTCGGAGAATGGTAACGAAAAAAATAAGGGAAGCAAAAGCAGAATACTATGCTGAAAAATTTTCAAATTCAGTTGACACGAAACAAAAATGGAAAATCATTCGTGAGATTGGAATTGGTAAGAAAAGTAATCATGAGGATACGAGAATTGAAAACCCTGAGGAAATCAATGAGTCATTTATTAACTTTTCCATGCCGGATGCTGATCATAGTTTCTACGACGATTATTGTGCGAGTAATCTTCCACTTAATCAATTTTCCTTCAACTGTGTGAGTCAGATTGATGTATTTAAAAGCTTTATTTCTATAAAGTCACATGCTACAGGTGTTGATGGTATACATCCAAGATTTATAAAGATTTTACTTCCGTCAATTTTACCAATTTTAACTCACGTGTTTGATAAAATTATTACGACAAGTTATTTTCCCTTAAGATGGAAACAGGCTAAAGTCCTGCCTATTCCAAAATCAAACAAGGAATACAGGCCTATAGCAATCTTACCGTTTTTATCTAAGGTTTTAGAAAGAATTTTACATAATCAAATAACATCATACGTTACTGATAATGGGTTGCTTACAGATCGACAATCTGGCTTTCGAGCAAAAAACAGTTGTATTACAGCTCTGGCAGATGTAGCTGAGGATCTGAGAAAGGAAGTTGATGATGGTAACTTGACCATGCTTGTGTTGTTGGATCATTCTAAAGCCTTCGATACGGTAGACCATACTATACTTAGTCAAAAGCTATGTAAGATGATGAATTTCTCATCAACATCTACCAATTTAGTGTCATCTTATCTGGAAAATCGTGTGCAGTGTGTTGAAACCAACACTGGAACGTCATCATTTCTCCCAATTAGAAGAGGAGTTCCACAAGGATCAATTCTTGGTCCTCTTCTCTTTTCAATATATGCAAATGATCTCCCTGATCAGTTATTACACTGCAGGATCCGCTTGTACGCTGATGATGCTCAATTGTACATGAGCAACAGAAATGAAAAGAACTTCGATGAATGCATCGTAAAACTTAATAATGATTTGAACAGAGTTTTTCTCTGGGCTTCAGCAAATGGACTGAGCTTAAATCCACGCAAATCCAAATGTATTGTGATAAGGAAGTGAACTAGTAAGTTAATCGTTAAACCGAATATCTATATAAACAACCAACTAATTGAAATTGTTGATAATGCTAAAAACTTAGGAATCATCTTTAACAGCACGCTTACATGGGATGATCATGTAACAGCAACTTGTGGAAAAACGTATTCAATGCTTAGAACCCTCTGGTCGACACAACATTGCACCCCGGTGAAAATAAGACTCTTGCTAGCAAAAACATATCTAATTCCAATTCTCTTATATGGATGTGAAATTTATTCTAGCTGTGATACCGTAAGTCAGCGAAGACTCAATGTCGTTTTTAATAATATTGCGAGATATGTGTTTGCACGTCGTAAGTTTGACAGAATTTCGATTTTTACGAAACAAATATACGGGGTTCAATTTGACGATCTCTTAAAAATAAGAAAACTCATTTTTTTACATAAAATTATTTACACAAAAGTACCTGATCATCTATTCAAAAGATTAAGGTTTAGTCGGTTTAATCGAACTGGGAATCTAATACCGTTTAGACATCGTAGCCTAATGTCTGAATGGCAGTTTTTTATATATGGTATCCGTCTTTGGAACTCTTTACGTAATAATAATAATGTTAATATTAAAACTGTAAGCAACGCTCTACGCTTCAAAAAACTTATTTTTGAACTATATTCATAGTTATGTACTTTGATATTATTAGATTGTTTTTTATTATTTTGATTTTTTATTAATTTTTTATATGATAATTATGTATAATTATATTAAATGATAATTATGTTAAATTTTTCTTTTTATGTTAAATTTTTCTTTTTCTTATTGTAATTATGTTTAATTTTTATATTATTTTTATTAATGTTTAATAATTTTTATGTTTAATGTTTTATTTATTTTTTATTTTTTTTCTCTCTATTTTGTGATAATGAAATGTTCAATATAATTTATTTCTATTGTTAAAAACAATGCTAGAATTAAGATTATACTTTTTAAAATATGTAACAAAATACCACCCTGTGTTGTTTTAAGATGTTATGTCTTGTTACACAGGTTAACAAATAAACAAATAAATAAATAAATAATAAAACAAAAATAGAAAGAATTGTGATCACATCTCGAATTATGGCTTAAAAGTTGCGTAATTTAGAGTACAATTTTTATAATTTTTTACAAAAAAATCGAAGGTTTCGGACTTTTTCAAAAAGTCGATTTTAATTTTTAAACGTCAAAAAATAAGTGATAATTACTTCGAATAATTTTTTCATATTTTTTTTCTAAAACTACATTTAAATACCAACAAAACGTTGTCCAACTTTTTTTGAAATATCTATATTTTTTACTGGTCAAAATTGATTGAAATTTTAAATTTTTTCATTTTTTGGAAAAAATCGCCATTTTGAAAAATTGATTACTCAACACCACCTTGGTATAAAAGGCTGAAAATTTGGCTGCAAGTTGCATTTAATACGTACTAAAACATATCCAAAAATAAAATTAATCAAAGGGGGTCGGGCCTAAAAGTGAGTGATTTGGCATGGAATGCCCCATATACTTTATGGGGTCCTAGACCAATATTTCGAGGTGTTACAAACGGAATGACAAACTTATATATACCCTCTATCACTAGAGTGGAGGGTATAAAAAAGATTTTGTGACATAAAAGGTTTTATAAAATTGTCTCACTGACGATGTCTTTACGGCATAAATATATTTGGTAAAGTTTAAAAAAATATTTTTTAATCTTTTTATTAAAAATTTTTTAAAAAATTAATTATTTTTATTTATTTTTTAATTTACACAATTAAAATTTTAATTTGTTTCCATTTTTTTTAATTAAATTTTAAATTTATAAAATTAAAATTTTAATTATTTTTTTTTAATTAAGTTTTTTGATTTATAGTATTAAGTTTTTAATTAACTAAATATCCATTTATTTTTATTTAACGACATACAAATATATTTATTGTATATGCACATTTTAGTGATTGGTCCGGATATAATTATTTTTTTAGTTAAATCTAGGAATTTTTTAATAAAATTTTTTTAAATTTATTTTTTTGTGTGGCAAAAAATCTAGTAAAAACACGAGAGTTCCTTGTAAGTTTTATCGGGTAAAAATAATTTTAATTTACAATTTTATTGGTAAAAAGCTTGTAAAATTACAAATTATTGGTAAAAAGCTTGTAAACCTACTAGAAATTCTAGTCAAATGGAGCAAGCAAAAAACAAAAAAAAAAAAAATAACAAACTTTTCTTGTCATTTTAAAAGTTTTTTATCGAAGTATGACAAAACAAATAATTCTACATCATTATTTAAAAAAATCAAGTTTTTTGAGTTATGTCACTATTGCAATAAATATACGATATGTTTGTGATGACCAGCAATGCAACGGTGTGTGTGTTATTAAAAACATTTAAATTGGCACCGTTTATAAATGTGGAAATTTTCAGATTGCAAAACCCCTACTGTTCTATTTTGAACGTTTTCAGTACTTTGACAAATGTTAAAATCACTTTAATCGGTTCATCTTGTTGATGCTATTTTTGTTTATATTTTGGTCATTATCGACATTGGCAGTCAGGCAAGTTGTTTGTGTTTATATAAAAGTAAAACCTTATGTTTTGTATTTTTAAGACATTCCATGATATATTTTTTTGTCATTGAAAACAATTTTTACTCTATGAAATTCTAAGAATCAAAATATTTTTTAGGCAAAAACAAATGAAAAAAACACATTTTAAACAAGTGATAAAACATTTGAAAATAATCCCAGTAATTATTTATTTGTTTTAACAAACATCAACATTTATTTTTTACTGTAAATAAAATTTTCTAAAATAAATAACATTAAACATTAAAAAATAACTTTACTTTCATTTTTTTACCAACAAATTCGAAAAAATAACCTACGAAAACATTAAAAATTAATGATTGTTGTGTTATTTTTACCAACAAATTAAAAAACAAGTAGAAAAATTAAATTCGACTTGGCCGAATCTATGAATACCCTCCACAATGCCCTTTTTAAGTTATAGTAAATTTTCTAAAGTGAAAAAATAAAATTTTTGATTAGAAATATTTTATTTTGTGTAAAAAACTTTTTATTTTAACTAATTTTTGAAAAAAAAAAAAATAATTTTTTTTTGAGTGTAAAATTTTTTTTGAGTGTAAAATTTTTTTCGAGTGTATTTTTTTTTTTCCTTTAGTGTAAAAATATTTTTGAGTGACAAAAATGCGATGTAAAATATTTTTGTGACTTACCAATGTTTTTAAAACATGTTTAACGGGTTTTCAACACGTGAATTTAAGGTGAGGCGAATCTGAAATTTATGGTTTTGCTAATAACTTTTGAACCACTGGACCGATTTGGCTGAAATTTAAAACGAACCGGACCTAAAGAACGGCAAATATATGTGCCACACTTCAGCACCCTCAGAATTGCCGTTCGAATGTTACCGTGTGTTTTATCTCGTAAATTCCAAAAAAACCCTTGCCGAAATTTACTCATTTGCTTATAACTTTTGAACCACTCGACCGATTTCACTGGATTGCAATGCCAACCTGACCAGGTAAATGCCCAACCTATATGCCAAACTTCAGGAGCCTCCGTATAGTCTTTCAAAAGTTAGCGTGTTTTCAACAGACAGACAGACAGACAGACAGGCAGACAGACAGACAGACAGACAGACAGACAGACAGACAGACAGACAGACAGACAGACAGACAGACAGACAGACAGACAGACAGACAGACAGACAGACAGACAGACAGACAGACAGACAGACAGACAGACAGACAGACAGACAGACAGACAGACAGACAGACAGACAGACAGACAGACAGACAGACAGACAGACAGACAGACAGACAGACAGACAGACAGACAGACAGACAGACAGACAGACAGACAGACAGACAGACAGACAGACAGACAGACAGACAGACAGACAGACAGACAGACAGACAGACAGACAGACAGACAGACAGACAGACAGACAGACAGACAGACAGACAGACAGACAGACAGACAGACAGACAGACAGACAGACAGACAGACAGACAGACAGACAGACAGACAGACAGACAGACAGACAGACAGACAGACAGACAGACAGACAGACAGACAGACAGACAGACAGACAGACAGACAGACAGACAGACAGACAGACAGACAGACAGACAGACAGACAGACAGACAGACAGACAGACAGACAGACAGACAGACAGACAGACAGACAGACAGACAGACAGACAGACAGACAGACAGACAGACAGACAGACAGACAGACAGACAGACAGACAGACAGACAGACAGACAGACAGACAGACAGACAGACAGACAGACAGACAGACAGACAGACAGACAGACAGACAGACAGACAGACAGACAGACAGACAGACAGACAGACAGACAGACAGACAGACAGACAGACAGACAGACAGACAGACAGACAGACAGACAGACAGACAGACAGACAGACAGACAGACAGACAGACAGACAGACAGACAGACAGACAGACAGACAGACAGACAGACAGACAGACAGACAGACAGACAGACAGACAGACAGACAGACAGACAGACAGACAGACAGACAGACAGACAGACAGACAGACAGACAGACAGACAGACAGACAGACAGACAGACAGACAGACAGACAGACAGACAGACAGACAGACAGACAGACAGACAGACAGACAGACAGACAGACAGACAGACAGACAGACAGACAGACAGACAGACAGACAGACAGACAGACAGACAGACAGACAGACAGACAGACAGACAGACAGACAGACAGACAGACAGACAGACAGACAGACAGACAGACAGACAGACAGACAGACAGACAGACAGACAGACAGACAGACAGACAGACAGACAGACAGACAGACAGACAGACAGACAGACAGACAGACAGACAGACAGACAGACAGACAGACAGACAGACAGACAGACAGACAGACAGACAGACAGACAGACAGACAGACAGACAGACAGACAGACAGACAGACAGACAGACAGACAGACAGACAGACAGACAGACAGACAGACAGACAGACAGACAGACAGACAGACAGACAGACAGACAGACAGACAGACAGACAGACAGACAGACAGACAGACAGACAGACAGACAGACAGACAGACAGACAGACAGACAGACAGACAGACAGACAGACAGACAGACAGACAGACAGACAGACAGACAGACAGACAGACAGACAGACAGACAGACAGACAGACAGACAGACAGACAGACAGACAGACAGACAGACAGACAGACAGACAGACAGACAGACAGACAGACAGACAGACAGACAGACAGACAGACAGACAGACAGACAGACAGACAGACAGACAGACAGACAGACAGACAGACAGACAGACAGACAGACAGACAGACAGACAGACAGACAGACAGACAGACAGACAGACAGACAGACAGACAGACAGACAGACAGACAGACAGACAGACAGACAGACAGACAGACAGACAGACAGACAGACAGACAGACAGACAGACAGACAGACAGACAGACAGACAGACAGACAGACAGACAGACAGACAGACAGACAGACAGACAGACAGACAGACAGACAGACAGACAGACAGACAGACAGACAGACAGACAGACAGACAGACAGACAGACAGACAGACAGACAGACAGACAGACAGACAGACAGACAGACAGACAGACAGACAGACAGACAGACAGACAGACAGACAGACAGACAGACAGACAGACAGACAGACAGACAGACAGACAGACAGACAGACAGACAGACAGACAGACAGACAGACAGACAGACAGACAGACAGACAGACAGACAGACAGACAGACAGACAGACAGACAGACAGACAGACAGACAGACAGACAGACAGACAGACAGACAGACAGACAGACAGACAGACAGACAGACAGACAGACAGACAGACAGACAGACAGACAGACAGACAGACAGACAGACAGACAGACAGACAGACAGACAGACAGACAGACAGACAGACAGACAGACAGACAGACAGACAGACAGACAGACAGACAGACAGACAGACAGACAGACAGACAGACAGACAGACAGACAGACAGACAGACAGACAGACAGACAGACAGACAGACAGACAGACAGACAGACAGACAGACAGACAGACAGACAGACAGACAGACAGACAGACAGACAGACAGACAGACAGACAGACAGACAGACAGACAGACAGACAGACAGACAGACAGACAGACAGACAGACAGACAGACAGACAGACAGACAGACAGACAGACAGACAGACAGACAGACAGACAGACAGACAGACAGACAGACAGACAGACAGACAGACAGACAGACAGACAGACAGACAGACAGACAGACAGACAGACAGACAGACAGACAGACAGACAGACAGACAGACAGACAGACAGACAGACAGACAGACAGACAGACAGACAGACAGACAGACAGACAGACAGACAGACAGACAGACAGACAGACAGACAGACAGACAGACAGACAGACAGACAGACAGACAGACAGACAGACAGACAGACAGACAGACAGACAGACAGACAGACAGACAGACAGACAGACAGACAGACAGACAGACAGACAGACAGACAGACAGACAGACAGACAGACAGACAGACAGACAGACAGACAGACAGACAGACAGACAGACAGACAGACAGACAGACAGACAGACAGACAGACAGACAGACAGACAGACAGACAGACAGACAGACAGACAGACAGACAGACAGACAGACAGACAGACAGACAGACAGACAGACAGACAGACAGACAGACAGACAGACAGACAGACAGACAGACAGACAGACAGACAGACAGACAGACAGACAGACAGACAGACAGACAGACAGACAGACAGACAGACAGACAGACAGACAGACAGACAGACAGACAGACAGACAGACAGACAGACAGACAGACAGACAGACAGACAGACAGACAGACAGACAGACAGACAGACAGACAGACAGACAGACAGACAGACAGACAGACAGACAGACAGACAGACAGACAGACAGACAGACAGACAGACAGACAGACAGACAGACAGACAGACAGACAGACAGACAGACAGACAGACAGACAGACAGACAGACAGACAGACAGACAGACAGACAGACAGACAGACAGACAGACAGACAGACAGACAGACAGACAGACAGACAGACAGACAGACAGACAGACAGACAGACAGACAGACAGACAGACAGACAGACAGACAGACAGACAGACAGACAGACAGACAGACAGACAGACAGACAGACAGACAGACAGACAGACAGACAGACAGACAGACAGACAGACAGACAGACAGACAGACAGACAGACAGACAGACAGACAGACAGACAGACAGACAGACAGACAGACAGACAGACAGACAGACAGACAGACAGACAGACAGACAGACAGACAGACAGACAGACAGACAGACAGACAGACAGACAGACAGACAGACAGACAGACAGACAGACAGACAGACAGACAGACAGACAGACAGACAGACAGACAGACAGACAGACAGACAGACAGACAGACAGACAGACAGACAGACAGACAGACAGACAGACAGACAGACAGACAGACAGACAGACAGACAGACAGACAGACAGACAGACAGACAGACAGACAGACAGACAGACAGACAGACAGACAGACAGACAGACAGACAGACAGACAGACAGACAGACAGACAGACAGACAGACAGACAGACAGACAGACAGACAGACAGACAGACAGACAGACAGACAGACAGACAGACAGACAGACAGACAGACAGACAGACAGACAGACAGACAGACAGACAGACAGACAGACAGACAGACAGACAGACAGACAGACAGACAGACAGACAGACAGACAGACAGACAGACAGACAGACAGACAGACAGACAGACAGACAGACAGACAGACAGACAGACAGACAGACAGACAGACAGACAGACAGACAGACAGACAGACAGACAGACAGACAGACAGACAGACAGACAGACAGACAGACAGACAGACAGACAGACAGACAGACAGACAGACAGACAGACAGACAGACAGACAGACAGACAGACAGACAGACAGACAGACAGACAGACAGACAGACAGACAGACAGACAGACAGACAGACAGACAGACAGACAGACAGACAGACAGACAGACAGACAGACAGACAGACAGACAGACAGACAGACAGACAGACAGACAGACAGACAGACAGACAGACAGACAGACAGACAGACAGACAGACAGACAGACAGACAGACAGACAGACAGACAGACAGACAGACAGACAGACAGACAGACAGACAGACAGACAGACAGACAGACAGACAGACAGACAGACAGACAGACAGACAGACAGACAGACAGACAGACAGACAGACAGACAGACAGACAGACAGACAGACAGACAGACAGACAGACAGACAGACAGACAGACAGACAGACAGACAGACAGACAGACAGACAGACAGACAGACAGACAGACAGACAGACAGACAGACAGACAGACAGACAGACAGACAGACAGACAGACAGACAGACAGACAGACAGACAGACAGACAGACAGACAGACAGACAGACAGACAGACAGACAGACAGACAGACAGACAGACAGACAGACAGACAGACAGACAGACAGACAGACAGACAGACAGACAGACAGACAGACAGACAGACAGACAGACAGACAGACAGACAGACAGACAGACAGACAGACAGACAGACAGACAGACAGACAGACAGACAGACAGACAGACAGACAGACAGACAGACAGACAGACAGACAGACAGACAGACAGACAGACAGACAGACAGACAGACAGACAGACAGACAGACAGACAGACAGACAGACAGACAGACAGACAGACAGACAGACAGACAGACAGACAGACAGACAGACAGACAGACAGACAGACAGACAGACAGACAGACAGACAGACAGACAGACAGACAGACAGACAGACAGACAGACAGACAGACAGACAGACAGACAGACAGACAGACAGACAGACAGACAGACAGACAGACAGACAGACAGACAGACAGACAGACAGACAGACAGACAGACAGACAGACAGACAGACAGACAGACAGACAGACAGACAGACAGACAGACAGACAGACAGACAGACAGACAGACAGACAGACAGACAGACAGACAGACAGACAGACAGACAGACAGACAGACAGACAGACAGACAGACAGACAGACAGACAGACAGACAGACAGACAGACAGACAGACAGACAGACAGACAGACAGACAGACAGACAGACAGACAGACAGACAGACAGACAGACAGACAGACAGACAGACAGACAGACAGACAGACAGACAGACAGACAGACAGACAGACAGACAGACAGACAGACAGACAGACAGACAGACAGACAGACAGACAGACAGACAGACAGACAGACAGACAGACAGACAGACAGACAGACAGACAGACAGACAGACAGACAGACAGACAGACAGACAGACAGACAGACAGACAGACAGACAGACAGACAGACAGACAGACAGACAGACAGACAGACAGACAGACAGACAGACAGACAGACAGACAGACAGACAGACAGACAGACAGACAGACAGACAGACAGACAGACAGACAGACAGACAGACAGACAGACAGACAGACAGACAGACAGACAGACAGACAGACAGACAGACAGACAGACAGACAGACAGACAGACAGACAGACAGACAGACAGACAGACAGACAGACAGACAGACAGACAGACAGACAGACAGACAGACAGACAGACAGACAGACAGACAGACAGACAGACAGACAGACAGACAGACAGACAGACAGACAGACAGACAGACAGACAGACAGACAGACAGACAGACAGACAGACAGACAGACAGACAGACAGACAGACAGACAGACAGACAGACAGACAGACAGACAGACAGACAGACAGACAGACAGACAGACAGACAGACAGACAGACAGACAGACAGACAGACAGACAGACAGACAGACAGACAGACAGACAGACAGACAGACAGACAGACAGACAGACAGACAGACAGACAGACAGACAGACAGACAGACAGACAGACAGACAGACAGACAGACAGACAGACAGACAGACAGACAGACAGACAGACAGACAGACAGACAGACAGACAGACAGACAGACAGACAGACAGACAGACAGACAGACAGACAGACAGACAGACAGACAGACAGACAGACAGACAGACAGACAGACAGACAGACAGACAGACAGACAGACAGACAGACAGACAGACAGACAGACAGACAGACAGACAGACAGACAGACAGACAGACAGACAGACAGACAGACAGACAGACAGACAGACAGACAGACAGACAGACAGACAGACAGACAGACAGACAGACAGACAGACAGACAGACAGACAGACAGACAGACAGACAGACAGACAGACAGACAGACAGACAGACAGACAGACAGACAGACAGACAGACAGACAGACAGACAGACAGACAGACAGACAGACAGACAGACAGACAGACAGACAGACAGACAGACAGACAGACAGACAGACAGACAGACAGACAGACAGACAGACAGACAGACAGACAGACAGACGGACAGACGGACAGACGGACGGACGGACGGACATCGCTAGATCGTCTTAAAATCGATCGAGGATCATGAATATATATACTTTATGGGGTCCTAGACCAATATTTCGAGGTGTTACAAACGGAATGACAAACTTATATATACCCTCTATCACTAGAGTGGAGGGTATAAAAATACCTACGAAAACATTAAAAATTAATGACTTCGTAGTTTATTTTTACAATCTGTCTATTGAATTTTATTTAAAAAAAAAAATTTTTAAAAAATTTTTGGGGACTCGATCCCGCAATCAACTACATTCTGGCCAGACACTCTAACCATCGTGCCAAAGTCACTTGATACAAACATGTTTTTATATTTCTATAAATAACTTTTTGAATTTTTTGTCTACAGAAAAATAACCAACACAAGTAGGTAAAAACTAATGACTTCTCTTTAAAAAATGCCAAAAATTTAAAAAAAATAACGTACACAAATCATTAAAAATTAAAGAAGAATCAGTTATTTTTACTTACATAACAAAAATAAATGACTTTAAAAATTGAATGCTAATGAAAGTCTTTATTTTTTATGTTGTTATTTTTGAAATAAAGAACTGAAAGAGTTAAATAAAACTGAATTTTGAACAAATGTTTGTTCTTTTAAAAACGACAAAACGTAAAACTTTTTAAATAAACTACAAACAGTTAATGATATAATTTTTATACCCTCCAACTACAGTATGGGGGTATACTCACTTTGTCATTCCGTGTGTAACGCATCGAAATATCGGTCGGGGACCCCATAAAGTATATATATTATTGATCAGTGATAAATTCTAAGACATTCTACCGATGTCCGTCCGTCCGTCCGTCTGTCTGTCCGTCCGTCTGTAGTTAACACGATGCAGTCGAAAATAAAAGAGCTAGATCCCTCAAGTTTGGCACAAATATGTCTTGTGTTCCTAGGCAGGTTAGGTTCGGAAATTGGCCAAATCGGACCAGGGGGAAAAAAGTTCCCCCTTGAAAAACTAAACCAACCTCTAAAAAAATGCAATTTTTTACATGTTTTTTTTGTATTTTTGCTAAGTAAATGAAACATTTGGTATATTTATCGCATGGGAAGGTGCTCTAAACGTCCCTCACTGACCCTATCAACCCCCCCCCCAAAAAAAAAAAAAAAAACGCCCCTGACAAATTTTTGTTTTTAATTTTTTGTACATTTTGGAGGGTATAAAAGATTCGGCACAGCCGAATTTAACACTCTCACTTGTTTTAGTTAAGAATCAAATTATAATTCTTAGACTCCGTTTAAAATTCGAAGTTTCCACTAGAAATACATTTTCATCTGAATTGCAAAATCGCTAATTAAAATTCAAAATTTCCTACTGAAATACGAATATAATCAATTGAAATTCTATGAGGATCATTTGTATTTTGTAAACGATTAATAGAAACTTTTAAAAGATCTTCTGAAAATCGAAAAAGATCCGACGCGGTTTCACGGGGGGAAGAGGAAATCCCCCCAAACCGGATTCGGAGGAAAAAAAGGAAATAAAAAATAATAAATTTTTTTTAGGAAAAATGTTTAAGAATCTTAAAATTTTGCTAAATGAGATATTTTTCTATAGGAAATGAGAATTTGAGAATTTTTCTATAAACAAATTTAAGTAGTGTTCTAAGTGGAAAATCTGAGAAGTTTTTTTTATGGGAAAAATCTGAGAGTTTTCTAAATTCTAAGAATTATGTAGGTAAATTCCAGTGAATATTCACTTAAAACAAATGAAATTTTATTTAAAAACCATTTCACTGTTTTTTTTATTTAAAATAAAATTATACTACAGTCAATTTTTAATGTTAATTTAATGACTAACAAAAACATTTTAACGTTGCGAATGAGTATTATTAATTGCATAAATATTACTCATACGCTCTGTTGAAACAAGAAAATACAAGCAAATTACAATATTGTTATGAAATTTAAAATTCAAATGCGATTTTCTCGAAAAAAAACGAAATACACGTTTCTGAATTTTTCTGTGTGGATGGATAAACATTTAAACTTAAAAAAAAAATTTAAAAAAAAGTGGCTGGATTTCTGATAAATTGACTTTCTTAGAAAATGGAAAATTTCAGAACGGGTTCTGAAAATTTTCCACAAAAAAAAAATTTTTTAATCGATAGCCCATACAAAACTTCTGAAAATTTTCCAAAAAAAAAAAAAAATTTAATCGATAGCCCATACAAAACTATATAAGAATGTAAATTTTTGAGATTGTGGTGCATTCCGTTTTAATGTGATAAATATTTTATCAAGGCAACTCGCCACAAATTTTACCATTTTTCCAATATTTGACCACCTCTCCTAAGCCCAGTTTTTGAAAATTTGAAAAACCAAAAAGGCAATTTTCTTAGCTCCATATAGGGCCATCCAAACAATCTATTCAGAAATTTATGGGACACATGTTTTTCTGTAGCGGGACATTCGGTGTGGAATGCCTCATATGTACTTTATGGGGTGTCAGACCATTATTTCGATGGATACACACGGAATGATAAACTTATATATACCCTCTATCACTTACCGTAATTGGAGGGTATAAAAAAAGGAAATAATGTGAGAATTTTTTTTTAAAGAAAAATTAGAGTATATATATTCGATTAGAGTTTTATTCTAGTTCGAGGCCCAAAAATATTTCTATATATGATATTGTCATAATAGAGTATTTTTAATTTATTGCTTTAAAAAAGTTACTCATCTCATAGTATGTCTGTACTGATCAGTTTCATCCCCACTAAGGAATCTTCAGCAGACTTTAGAGAATCATCGTTGGTCAATCAAACATCAAACCAGACATAATATTTGATATATTTCACAAGTTATTTGAGAAATACTATTATGAAGGTCCGAAATCAGTTTTCCAACAAAAATAACTCTTTTAAAGCAAAAATTGTATATACTAAATCACCATTGGTAATTATTAATATATGTGTTGCTGTTATTTTACAATAACAACAGTACCTTACCAAACAATAGTGTTGGTAGGATAAGTCGTACTAAACTTTGTGTTAAATGTTGTTTTTTTATTTTTAGTACCAAAAGGTACATAAAAATAAAATGTATTTATTCGGCCTTTATATATGTTGAAGAAACTATAAGCTTTTTTATAGTTTAAGTTAGATGTTTAATAAAAAATCTTTTTCTAAAAACGTGAAAACTTTTTTGAAGTTAAAGTCTTTACTCTTAGGAGGTTTAAAGATAAGTGAAGTTTATTCAGTATGTATTAAAAAGGTTGACAATTCATTTCATGTGTTATGTATACATTATACTAACAACTTTACTAAGTCTAAAATTAATAAAGATGGCTGAATACCGCGAAATTCATAATATCATAGTTGATTTTAATAATTCAATTCAATAAACTATAAGTAGTAGTTAAAAAATAATTAAGTAGTAGTTGATAGTAGTGAAAATAGGTACAGAGTTAAGTACACATTACTTGAAAAGTGTAGTACAAACTACTACTGGAAAAATACACTTAACGAAAAATATATCAGCTTGGTTGCCATAACTAAAGTCTCAACACCGGCCGCGTTGACAGACTGCAAGGCTTCAAACTTCTGGCAATGGAGCAAGTCGATGAATAGGGCGTCTGAATACTCCTTTACTGGTTTTTATGTCTGCCACCCTTACTTTGTTGTCTTCTCCTGCTATGACGTTGATTACTCGTCCGAGAGCCCATTGTTGTGGAGGCAGATTGTCTTCTTGAATTACGACCAGTTTGCCTATGGCTAGATTGGGTTGCTCGACCAACCACTTGCCCCGTTGTTGTAGTTCTAGCACATAATCTTTGGCCCACTTGCGCCAAAAGGCTTGCTTGACGGCACATAATTGTTGCCACTTCTTCAATGACGGAATTTTGCAATCTGGCACGTCGTGATCTAATTCGGGCGGTAGCGAACCTAATTGCTCGCCGAGAATCAAGTGAGATGGGGTTAATGCTTCGCCGTCGTTCGGATCGTTGGACATTGGGGCGATAGGACGAGAATTCAGTAACGCCTCTACTTCTATTAGAGTGGTTTGGAGCTCTTCTGTTGTTGGTAATATACTGCCTAGAGTGCGGACGAGATGGTGCTTGGCGGACTTGACTGCCGCCTCCCACAGCCCGCCGAAATGCGGTGCTCGTGGTGGTATGAAGCAAAATTCGATTCCCTTCTCTGACGCGTACGATTCGAGATCTCCTTGTTGTCGATGGAACGCCTCCCGTAGTTCGTCCAGCTTCCGTTCTGCTCCCACGAAATTCGTGGCGTTGTCGCAGTATATTCGTTTGGGGACACCACGTCGACCTGCAAATCGCCTAAGGGATGAAATAAAACAATTAGTAGTGAGTTCACCAACGAGTTCAATGTGCACAGCCTTTGACGAAAAACAAACGAAGACAGCGATATACATCTTAATTGGTGCTCTACCCCTAATTTTTAAAGTTGCATAAACCGGACCGCAGTAATCGACACCACAAATAACAAATGGTCTCATGGCCCTCAACCTGTCGGCTGGTAAATTACCCATTATTTGTGTAATAAGTTGAGGCTTATATCGAAAACATCGGATACAATTTCGAACTATTTTGTTACATAAATCTCGAGCTCCTATAACCCACATATTTTGCCGGAGAAATGCTAAAAGTGCCTTTGATCCAGCATGACAATTCATTCTATGCAAATGCGACAAAAAAATTTTAACAAAGTGAGAGTTTTTCGGCATAAGCAATGGGAATTTGGAATCATAAGCAATAGGTGCGTTCGCTAAACGACCTCCGACCCGTATTAACGAAAAAACAAAATCACCTTCCGTTTGTTTGTGTATAAATGGGTTAAGTTTTTGTAGCATGGGTGCTAATAATGTTGACTTTTGAAGATTTCTTTTTTCATCAGCAAAGTCATTAGATTGGACTACTTGCACAATGCGTAGAAAAGAGAGATTTAGTTCATGAGCAGTTGGTATTAAAGATTTATATACATTTTTGAGCTTTTGACATAATCTCACAAATCTGTGTACATAAGCTACTATTCTTAAGAGTTTGTGATAATTAGAATGTTTTTCAACCAATAAAATGATTTGGTTACTACATTCCTCAACTGACAGAAACACATTACGCTCTTTTTTCTTTTCTAATGATAGTTGTTGCTCAGTCAGGTTAAAATGGGAATTAATTGGCCAGCAACTTTCAGGGAGTGTTAAAAAATCTGGACCGTTGAACCAAAGAGAATTAACTAGTTCCTCTACTCCGCAACCTCTAGAAACAACATCGGCAGGGTTGTGTTTCGTTGGAACATGTCTCCATTTAACCTTAGGTGTCAATTCCTGAATTTCTGCGACTCTATTAGCCACGAATGTTTGTAGGCTTGAGGGATGGGTTTTTAGCCAATGGAGACAGATCTCTGAATCAGACCAAAAAAATACTTTTTCAAATTGTAATATATTTTTTACTTTGGACCATAATTTTGCTAGAAGATGTGCAGCGCAGAGCTCTAATTTTGGTAACGATTTTTTCTTTAGCGGTGCAACTTTTGACTTTGCTGTTAATAGCATAGTCCTATATTCGTTTTTATCGTAAGTACGGATATAGAGACAACACCCATAAGCTCGTTCTGATGCATCCGCGAATCCATGGACTTGAATTGAGCCAGAAAATACGGAACCTACAAATCGAGGGATTTTAATTTTATGAATTTGAGTAAGAGAATATTTAAAATTTGACCAACTAGTCTCCAAGCTTAGAGGGACAGACTCGTCCCAGTCTAACTTTTTTAACCACAGTTCTTGGAGCAGTATTTTAGCACGGGTAATTATAGGACTTAGAAGTCCTAATGGGTCGAACAATTTAGATGATATGGAAAGAATAGTCCTTTTTGTTACCTTTGTTTCGTTTAGATTCTCGAATTGGAATTTAAAAATATCACTCGATGGTACCCACTGAATGCCAAGTGCTGTTGTGGAGTCGTTGCTGTTAAAATTTAAATCTTTTTCCACTTGTTCATTGCTTTGGTAATAAGGATGGTTCGAATACCATTTTGCCAGAACGAACCCAGCAGACTCAAGAATGGAAGAGACTTCAATTCGAATTTTTTCTAATTCTTCAAAAGAATTAGCTCCAGACAACAAGTCGTCGACATAAAAATCCCTTTTTATTATTTCTGGGCCAACTGAATATTCTTTTGACATTATATCGCTTAAATGGGTTAAACAGCGGATTGCAAGAAACGGTGCAGGGGATGTACCGTAAGTTACGGTATTGAGCTGATAAATGCTAATCGGCTGAGAAGGATTTTCTCTCCATAGAATCAGTTGAAACCGCCGGTCAGCCTCGTCAATTTGGATTTGACGGTACATTTTTGTAATATCCGCTGTTATTGCATATTTTTTGAGACGAAAACGAAGTAAAATGGAATATAAATCTTCTTGAATGGTTGGTCCGACCATAAGAATTTCGTTTAGGGAAATACTAGTTGACGTACGACAAGACGCGTCAAAAACCACCCGCAGTTTTGTTGTACTGCTGTGTGGTCTTAAGACGCACTGGTGAGGAATAAAATAATGTGGGATTAGAGGGATTTTGCTTTCAATTAAAGACATATGTCCAAGTGCTATATATTCCTTCATAAAGTCTAAATACATTGAGTAAGACTGTGAGTCTTTACTCAAACGTCGTTCTAACGATAGAAAACGTCTTTTAGCGACTTCATATGACTGCCCAAGGCAGTTCGGGTTAGACTTAAATGGCAAAGCTACAGAAAATCTTCCAGAATCTAATCGCTTTATCGAATCAGAAAATGACTTTTCGCACATTTTTTGTTCTGGGGTATATTTTACATTAGGGGCATTCTCACTAACCTCTTCTAACTCCCAGAATTTTTTAATAGTGGAGTCGATTGTACAAAGATCTTCGGATGTTGTACCTATATTACAGACGGCCGATTTTGAATCCGTGCCATATCTCCCTGCGACTACCCAACCAAGAAGTGTTTTTTGAATTGTAGGCAAATTAGGACCTGGTTTTATTTGTCCGATAGATAGCAATTCATAGAAAATTTCGCTTCCTATTAACAGGTCCACTTTTTGAGATACTGAGAAATTGGGATCCGCTAACACAATATTTTGTGGTATAGACCAATTTTCGATAGGGATTGTGGTATCAGGTTGATATTTTGAAATATTTTTAAGAATGTAAAATTCTGATTCAAATTCATGTGAATTAACTCGTGATTTAACTAAAAGGCTAGCTTTCTGCTTAACGACGGTTTTTTGCCCTCCGATACCTACTAAATTTAGTTCTGTTGTGACTCTATCAATTTTTAATCGTTGTGCCAACGACTCTGTCATTAGGTTTATTTGAGACCCTGAATCTAAAAGCATTCGTGCAGGCACATATTGACTACATTTTCCCTTCACGTTAACTAAAGCTGTGGCTAGAATGACTCCATCCTCAGAAGCTAATGCATGGTTAACAGCAGCACCTGAATATGAAGGCTGCTCATTCAGTAGGTTCGCTACAGGTTGCTGATTTGCTTCTCCTACAGAATACTGGTGTAGTAGGGTATTATGAGGTCGACTACATACCCGGCAACGTGACGAGTTGCACTTGGTAACAGTATGACCTTTTCGCAAACAATTGATACAAAGTGGTACCCCTTTAGCGAAATCAAATCGTTTGGTAACAGGCAAAGCTGTAAATGAAGGGCAAGAATTTATCAAATGGTCTTTAGACTTACAATAGAAGCATTTTTGTTCTTTAGAAGAAGACTTCGAACACGAAAAGGACGATTTTGGGACTTTTTTATGATTCTGATCCTTTTTTTGATCATTGGATTTGACTTTTAAATTAGAGCTCTCATCAGCAGCGACGTGCTGGTAACGTTTGTTCAGATGGGTTTCGCAATCACTCCAAGATGGTAAATCCACATAATCTAAGGATTCATCCCATTTTGACTTGGTTATCTGGTCTACTTTGGACATTACTATATGTATTAAGAAAGCGTTTGTGATTTTCTTATGGTCACCTAATGATAGGAGTGAGTCATAAATTGCGGACACCGTGTCAATAGTTGACCTTAAACCTGACGCAGACGGTTTGGTCATCGGTGGAAGATCAAACAATTTAGAAATGCAATCAAAGAATATTAAACACTTGTTGTCGTATACTCTTTTAAGGCTTGCAAGGGCTTTCGGGTAATTTTCTTCCGATATTTGAAAAGCCTTTACTGTACCCAAAGCCTCATCTACAAGGCATGAAATAAGGTGATTGAATTTTTCGACATTTGTTAAACACGTGTCATTATCGACTAAATTTTCAAAGAGACTTATAAAGTTTTTATACTCTGAATAATTACCTCCAAATTTGGGCAACTTCATTTTCGGAAGTCGAGAACTGGGCTGGCCAAAAGAGAAAGAGGTTTCAGGTACACTTGATTTTCTTTGCTTACCGAGTGCTGAAAGTATAATTGATTTTGTTGCAACGCAAGTATCTTCGATAGACTCCCTTTGTTCATCTGATGGATCCGCAGTCTCAATTTTTGATTGAATTGTCATCACTTGGTCGGTATAGGTGGAGAGAATTTCCAGCCGACACTGGAGCTCAAACGGATTGAAAGAAATTGATTTTTCCACCAGCTTTTTCCTAATACGTTCAATATTATTAAGAACTGCTTCCCTTTTTTGGTGTAATTGGTGTAATGCTTCGTCCTTACTTGGAGAAGGTTGTCTCTTTTTCCCTGTCATGGTTATGCACTTAATCACGAACACACTTTGCAATAAAGTTGTGAAACAAATTCAATATTTGCCGGTTAAGAGATGGCTATGGGGAACTATCGAAACGATATTGACAACTTTTATACCAGTCTGGCAAAATAAATCGAGTTTCTGTATTAAAATACTAAACTCACGTTTTATATTTTTGGATTTTCATAAAGAACACCACGGTTTAATTGCAATTAAATTTGCTAAAACAGCTGGTACATATGTATGTTCTCTAAATGAAACGAATAGTATAGAACACAAAGAGTAATTACAAAAATCTGCGATAGGAAAATTAACAATTTGTTAGAAGATGTTTTCCTATTTTCTTTTCATAAAAAATACCACGTTTTAAATGTAATTAAAACTGGTTCTTGTGTTCTCTACGTAAAAAAAAATAGAATAGAACACAAAGAGTGCTGTCAAAAAATCTGTAATGGGAATATTACCAAGTTGTTTGTTATTTTTAATCAGCTGATGGCAATGTGGTAATCTGTTCTTGAAACAGTATTCGCAAATTTTGACTTGTTTGTTCAACGTTATTATACATAAATATTTTGGGATAATGATTACTGGGCTCACTAAGACTTCTCCCAATGATCATACATTACGTCATACCTTGTGTTTGTTCTTTTCTGGATTATTTTTACACATAATGCAATTACAGGCCATTGAAGTACAATACCTTGAGTTCGTCTACAATACCAGCGAAGGATTTACCAACTCTTTGATGATTATATAATCCGGAAAACTTCCTCCAAACGTCAGTTGCTTGAATGCCAGTGATGATTCGATGTATTGTCCAAAGTATATGATGTTGAAGAAGTGCTCACAAATCAGATTGTTAGTAACTCAATTTACGGAGTTCCTCACAAACTATGAAGGCGGCTGGTGTTGAATAATTTCAGCAGCATTAATCCTTTGATTTTATGTTGAATAACACAATTAAATTTTTTAATTAATAAATTTAATTATGTCCCTGCTCGGGCGCCATGAAGAAACTATAAGCTTTTTTATAGTTTAAGTTAGATGTTTAATAAAAAATCTTTTTCTAAAAACGTGAAAACTTTTTTGAAGTTAAAGTCTTTACTCTTAGGAGGTTTAAAGATAAGTGAAGTTTATTCAGTATGTATTAAAAAGGTTGACAATTCATTTCATGTGTTATGTATACATTATACTAACAACTTTACTAAGTCTAAAATTAATAAAGATGGCTGAATACCGCGAAATTCATAATATCATAGTTGATTTTAATAATTCAATTCAATAAACTATAAGTAGTAGTTAAAAAATAATTAAGTAGTAGTTGATAGTAGTGAAAATAGGTACAGAGTTAAGTACACATTACTTGAAAAGTGTAGTACAAACTACTACTGGAAAAATACACTTAACGAAAAATATATCAGCTTGGTTGCCATAACTAAAGTCTCAACATATGTATATATATTCGATTAGAGTTTTATTCTAGTTCGAGGCCCAAAAATATTTCTATATATGATATTGTCATAATAGAGTATTTTTAATTTATTGCTTTAAAAAAGTTACTCATCTCATAGTATGTCTGTACTGATCAGTTGAAATGAAACTGATCAGTACAGACATACTATGAGATGAGTAACTTTTTTAAAGCAATAAATTAAAAATACTCTATTATGACAATATCATATATAGAAATATTTTTGGGCCTCGAACTAGAATAAAACTCTAATCGAATATATATACATATATAAAGGCCGAATAAATACATTTTATTTTTATGTACCTTTTGGTACTAAAAATAAAAAAACAACATTTAACACAAAGTTTAGTACGACTTATCCTACCAACACTATTGTTTGGTTAGGTACTGTTGTTATTGTAAAATAACAGCAACACATATATTAATAATTACCGATGGTGATTTAGTATATACAATTTTTGCTTTAAAAGAGTTATTTTTGTTGGAAAACAGATTTCGGACCTTCATAATAGTATTTCTCAAATAACTTGTGATATATCAAATATTATGTCTGGTTTGATGTTTGATTGACCAACGATGATTCTCTAAAGTCTGCTGAAGATTCCTTAGTGGGGATGAAACTGATCAGTACAGACATACTATGAGATGAGTAACTTTTTTAAAGCAATAAATTAAAAATACTCTATTATGACAATATCATATATAGAAATATTTTTGGGCCTCGAACTAGAATAAAACTCTAATCGAATATATATACATATATAAAGGCCGAATAAATACATTTTATTTTTATGTACCTTTTGGTACTAAAAATAAAAAAACAACATTTAACGAAAAATTAGAGTTTTATATAGGAAAAATTTGAGAATTTTTCTATAGGAAAAGTTTTAGAATTTTTCTAGAGGAAAATTTTTAGCATTTTTCTATAGGAAAAATTTGAGAATTTTTCTATAGGAAAAGTTTTAGAATTTTTCTAGAAGAAAATTTTTAGAATTTTTCTAACGGGTGAGGAGGAAAAAGGAAAATGAAAGGAAATATTGTGAGAATTTTTTCAATGAAAAATGTCCAAGATTCTCAAAATTTTTGTATCCGAAAAATATTTTTAATCTTAGAATCTTTCTATAGAAAGATGATTTTAAACAAATAATTTTGCATGGAATTCCATATATGCATAGCACGATACTGTTTAGATTCATGTATAGATAAACATCTATAGAGGTTTATTCTATATGCACAATCATATGTTTATTCATAAGTGATACTAACATAGAGACTACATAAATGTATTAAAACTATGCTCTAAAAAAGTTCAGATTAAGTCAGTAGTTTCGTAGAATTTAAAATAAAAAGGCAAAATAAAACAAGTGCGAGTGTTAAATTCGGCTGCGCCGAATCTATAAATACCCTCCACAATGCCCTTTTTAAGTGATACTAAATTTTCTAATGTGAAAAAAATTAACAATTTTGGTTAGAAATATTTTATTTTGAGTAAAAAACTTTTTTGTGTCATTTTTGAAAAAACAAGAAGTTAGTGTAAATTTTTTTTTGAGTGTAAATTGTTTTTTAGTGTAAAAATATTTTTGAGTGACAAAAATACGTTGTAAAATATTTTTGTGACTTACCAATATTTTTAAAACATCCCAGGCAGAAACTGCCAACCGTTCCACAGAAAAAGTCTTGGCAAAGCACTTTATTTTTTGTGTATAAGGTAGTATGAAAAAAAAGGGCTTTGCAAGCGCTTTGCCAATGTTTTGTATTTAAATCCGTTCAAAGTATAATTTGTAATTAAAATTTATTAATTTTCATAATAATTGGAATATTTTTCATTTCCCTGCAGGATAAGTTATTGGTCCTTGATAGTTCTCGTGATATGTCACTTATTGTTAGACACAATGCCTATCACAAACTTGACACCTTTTATATAAAAACACCTGTTTCTTTTGTGAGGAAGTGTCTAAACTCCGGATACATCACATGTGAAATGTAGACCCAGTTACATCCTTTGGAACACAACACGTTTCGGGTCAAAACATCACTTTTTTTCGGGACTTTTGCTAAAAGGTTAATCTAGGACTATTGTTTCGAACATAAGCATAAACTCATTATACCCTGTACTACAGAGCGGTGTAGGGTATAAAAATAAAGCCAACAAAATTTGTGTCTGGGACTTGAAAAACTTTTAAACATTTTTCCGGGACAAATATTTAAATTTTTTTATCCTAATAAATTAGTCAATCAATTTTTTAGCATAATTTTATAAATTTCTTTATTCAAATAAACACCAAAAACAGTTGTGTCTTCGGGACTTATACAATTTAGATACGTCCCATTTTTATACCCTCCAACTACAGTATGGGGGTATACTCACTTTGTCATTCCGTGTGTAACGCATCAAAATATCGGTCTAGGACCCCATAAAGTATATATATTTATGATCAGTGATCGATTCTAACACATTCTAGCGATGTCCGTCCGTCCGTCCGTCTGTCCGTCTGTAGTTAACACGATGCAGTCCAAAATAAAAGAGCTAGACTCCCGACATTTGGCACAAATATGACTTATGTTAATAGGCAGGTTAAGTTCGTAAATGAGCAAAATCGGACCAGGGGGAAAAAAGTTCCCCCTTGAAGAACTAAACCAACCTCTGAAAAAATACACTTTTTACATGTTTTTTTGTATTTTTGTTAAATAAATGAAACATTTGTTATATTTATCGGGATGCGAAGGTGCTGTCAACATCCCCCACTGACCCCCATCACCCCCCAAAAAAAAAAACAAACGCCCCTGACAATTTTTTTGTTTTTTTTACATTTTGGAGGGTATAAAAGATTCGGCACAGCCGAATTTAACACTCTCACTTGTTTTGTTCTAAAAGTGCAATAATAGTACCATATTTTTGTTTTCAAAGCGCTTTAAAGGCGCTTTAAAATAGCAACGGCATACCGTTTACCGTGGTTATCATTTTGGACGCTGGGAGAGTACTAAACTGTGATGCTTTCCCAGCACACAAGCGACCATAAAAGGTACTTTGCCATCGCGCTCCCGTTCGTATTTTTCTGCCTAGGATGTTTAACGGGTTTTCAACACGTGAATTTAAGGTAAAACTAATTCACGGTTTTGCTAATAACTTTCGAATTATCAGACCGACTTGGCTGAAATTCAATACGAACCAGGCTAGGGTAACGGCAAATAAAGATGCTAAGCTTCAGCATCAGATTTACCTTTCCAAAGATAGTGTGTTATTTATCTCGTAAATTCTTGCCGAAATTCAGTATTTTGATCATAACTTTTGAACCACTCGACTGATTTCGCTGAATTGCAATACCAACCTGAACAGGTAAATGACCAACATATATGCTAAACTTCAGGAGCCTCCATATAGTCTTTCAAAAGTTAGCATGTTTTTAACAGACGGACGGACGGACGGACGGACGGACGGACGGACATCGCTAGATCGTCTTAAAATCGATCAAGGATCATGAATATGTATATGGGGCATTCCATGTCAAATCGGACACTTTGAATTTTTTTTTTTTTTTAGATTTTCCCAATTTGTTTTCAGTTTTTAGTACCCGTCGATCACTCCTTCGTGGTAAACTTTCAGATTTTTTTGATGACCCGTTCAAAAGATATTGAATTTTAAAAAATTGGTAGTTTGTTCGTTTACTGAAACTTCTTTTACTCATAACTTCTTCACTAATGGTCCAAATTTCAAATTTTTTTTTTTTAAATGTTTGGTTTTTTACGTACTTTAAAAAAAAAAATCCCAAAAATTCTTAAAAGCACTTAAGTATGCGATTTTTAAGTTTTAAAATTTAAATCTCATTTTTAAAAATGTTTGTACTCTTCGATTTTTTTTTTAATTTTTTTTTTTTCTATCGATTCTACAAATTTTTTGCCCAGGAGGATCGTGAGATAACGGTTATTACTATTTTTTATAATTTTTTAAAAAAATTTAATTGTAATTTTCTAATCTTAAAATCATTTCTACTGCTTAAATGGTGCGTCATGGAGGGGTCCTTTATAAGACCGACCCCCATTAGTTTTTACGTCTTAACATTTCTTTGGAACAAACTAATACGCTATCTCCAATTTCTAAGGGGGCTTCCACACAAAACGACATTTTTTTAAATTTGCTCCAACCGCTCTAACTGCCCCAATAATGCCCTTAGAGCAACAAAATATATCACCGACCCACAATATTTTTTTAGTCCAAACATTGTCTCTGAACAAACCTACCCTCTATCTTTAACTGTTAAGGCGGTCCCCATACAATTTCTTTTATTTTTTGTAAATTTGTTTTATTTAATCAGCTTCTACCGGTCTAATGGTGCGTCCGAGAGGGGTCATTAGTAAGACCGACCCCCATTTATTTTTACCCTACAACATTTTTTTAAAAAATACCTACGCCATATATTTACTCCCTAAGTAGGCTCCCATACAAATAACAGTTGGAGCAAATTTTATAAAAATGTAATTTTGTATGGGAGCCTACTTAGGAAGTGGAGATAGGGCGTAGGCATATTTTAAAAGAATGTTGTAGGGTAAAAATAAATGGGGGTCGGTATCAATAATGACCCCTCTCGGACGCACCATTGGACCGGTAGAAGCTGATTAAATAAAACAAATTTACAAAAAAGAAAAAAAAATTGTACGGGGACCGCCTTAACAATTAGAGATAGAGGGTAGGTTTGTTCACAGAAAATGTTTGGAATAAAAAAATATTGTGGGTCGGTTATACATTTTGTTGCTCTAAGGCACTATTAGGGCAGTTAGAGCTGTTGGAGCAAATTTTTAAAAACGTCGTTTTGTGTGGGAGCCCACTTAGAAATTGGAGAAAGGGTATTAGTTTGTTCCAAAGAAATGTTAAGACGTAAAAATTAATGGGGGTCGGTCTTATAAAGGACCCCTCTTTGACGAACCATTGGAGCAGTAGAAATGATTTTAAGATGGGAAAATTACAATAAATTTTTTTTAAAAAATTTAAAAAAATAGTAATAATCGTTATCCCACGATCCTCCTGGGCAAAAAATTTGTAGAGTCGATAGAAGTTTTACACAAAAAAAATTCAAAAAAATCGAAGAGTACAAACATTTTCAAAAATGAGATTTAAATTTTAAACTTAAAAATCGCATACTAAAGCGCTTTTATGATTTTTTGGGGATTTTTTTTTTAAATTACGTAAAAAAAAAAAATTTAATAAAAAAAACATTTGAAATTTGGGCCATTATTGAAGAAGTTATAGGTAAAAGAAATTTGAGTTAAGGAACAAACCACCAATTTTTAAAAATTCGATATCTTTTGAACGGGTCATCAAAAAAATCTGAAAATTTACCAGGAAGGAGTTTTCGAAAAAAAAATTTTCAAAGTGTCCGATTTGGCATGGAATGCCCCATATATACTTTATGGGGTCCTAGACCAATATTTCGAGGAGTTACAAACGTAATGATTAGAGTATAAAAAGTTCAATTAAAATTCGAAGATTCTAATTGAATTTCGAAAAACATTTGTAATTTGTAAAAAATCAATTTAAATTTAAAAATTATCAATTGAAGTTCGTAAAAAAATCGAAAAGATCAGTCGTAACTCAAGATTTAACTGAAATTTGTAAAAGATCAATTGAAATTCGTAAAGTATTTGAAATTCGAAAACACCAATTTTAGTTAGTAAAAGATGATTTAAAATTTAAATAAGATAAGTTGAAATTCTTATTATGTAAAAAAATGTTTCGATGATAAAAAAATATTTATTCTTTAGAAATTCTTAGATCTGATCTGAAACATCATACTTGCTAAAGAAAAGATAGTTAAATTTACCGATATTCTTATATTGAGCAAGGGGACCCCGTAGTCTAGTTGGTAGCGTGCTAGCCTTTCAACGTGGGGGTCGTGGGTTCGATTCCCACTAGAACCCTTGGGTTTTTCGCTACATTGTTACCAGCTTTCGGTTAGGTTGAATTTATAAAAAATGAGTTGTAAATAAATAGAAAGAATAAATAAAAATATTTTTTTTTTTTATTTTTTAAATAATTATTATTAATAAAATTATATTGAGCAATTTCTAGATTCTGAGATATAATCCACGTCTGTGTGTTTTATAATTATACAAACGATCAAATACTTTCCGAGCACAGTATAGCGTATATGTATATAAATTTTGCACATACTGTAGGTATTTGGTAACTTATCATTGTTGGTTTTTCATTTGTGTTTGGTTTCCAAGTCAATGAATCGCATTAATTTACATTAAATGATAAACATACACAGAAATAGAGACAAATACTAGACTAGATAGACAGACGTAGCCATCAGGGATTCTATTCTAGAGACACTTAACGAAATTCAATTCAATAGTATTTTTCGATACAAAAGATATTCGATCAAATTCTGATTAATTTTTATAAAAAAATAAAAATTGTTATATTCTAGCTCGAGGTCATTATTTCCTTTACTTATTAAAACTATGATATTCTCATAGAACAATTTCCAATAAATTTTTTTTTCTGTTTTAAATTTATTTATGTTGGTCATCTTTGCAAGACTTAATCGACACGTGTTTCGGAATTTGTCAGACTCCATTGTCAAGACTATTAAGCAAATATAAAAACCCTATACTACAAGTAGCAAAGGGTTTTTAATGACAAATCTTCATAAATATAATGAAGTTTTGTGAAAAAGTCTATAAAATGCACTTCAAACAATTTCATGATTTCATAAAAAAAAAATTCATAAACATGTCATATGATTTTTTTATAATATGATAAAGAAATAGGGGCAAAACCAATATAGCTCCTTATTTTAGTTCTTCCAATGTAAATATCGTAAATTTTATTTCTAAAAAAAAAATTATGCATTTGCTTTTTTATTGAAACATTTCATAAATACTATGAAACCTTTTCATAAATATATTGAAACTTGTCATTAAAGTTCGTCCAATCTAACTGTGTTATAAATATTATGAAATGTTTCATAGTATTTATATTATTTTTGTAAGTATTTTATTATAATTATTGAACTATTTCATAGTAGCAATGAAGTGGTTCCTAAATAAATACTATAAAATTGTTTCCTAATACTTATAATCAAATATTTAATAAAAAAATTAATTCTATGAAATCTTATATCGTATTTATGAAACATTTTATTATATTTATGAAGAGTTTAATAAAAGTTTAAGAAATTTTATTCATTATACTTATGAAACCTTTCATAAATATAATGAAAAATTTTATTAATATTAACTTTATGAAAAATTATGAAACTGTTCATTGTATTTATGAAATTGTTGCATTGGACGAACTTTAATGAAGATTTTCATTATATTTATGACTGTTTTCATTAATATAATAAAGCTTTTTCTTTGAGTGTAGTTGACAGTGCAAAAGATTTTCTATTTAAAATTGTTATAGAAAAATAAAATCATTTCATTTCATTGAATACAACCAACGTATTACCTTTGACTGATGTGGATACATTTAGTTAGAAATACTCAAGGATCAAGGATGCCAAAAAAAAATTATACTAAAATGACAGTTCTTGGTAAATAAAATTGATAAAAAATTAAATTCAGTTAGTTTTACAAAATCTTTTTTGACACTTAATACTATGTGCAACATGCTAATAAGGAAGGTCTTTCACAGAGTACCCACCGATTGTCCTGAAACTTGTATATAGAAAAGAGGAGAACAGAATAAAAGTTACCTGTTTTTTGTAGCTGCTAAATCTTACATTTAGCGGTACAAAGGGGAGGGAAAAAACTGACTTTTTTTTTCGTTTTTTGAGAATATTTTTCATTTTTTCAAAAGAAACTATATAAGCTTTTTATACAGGTCGAAAGGTTTTTTGAAGTCGGATTTTATTCGGATTTTCCCAAAAGACATAATTTTTTCATAAGGTTGCAACCCTTTTTTATACTATCCACTCTAGTGATAGAGGGTATATATAAGTTTGTCATTCCGTTTGTAACACCTTGAAATATTGGTCTAAAACCCCATAAAGTATATGGGGCATTCCATGTCAAATCGGACACTTTGAAATTTTTTTTTTTTTTGATTTTCCCAATTTGTTTACAGTTTTTAGTACCCTTCGAAAACTCCTTCGTGGTAAATTTTCAGATTTTTTTGATGACCCGTTCAAAAGATATCGAATTTTTAAAAATTTGTAGTTTGTTCCTTCCTCAAACTTCTTTTACTCATAACTTCTTAAATAATGGTCCAAATTTAAATTTTTTTTTTCAAAAATTTTTTTTTTTTACGTACTTTCTAAAAAAAAATCCCAAAAAATTCTTAAAAGCGCTCTAGTGTGCGATTTTTAAGTTTTAAAATTTAAATCTCATTTTTGAAAATATTGTACTCTTCGATTTTTTTGAAATTTTTTTGTGTAAAACTTCTATCAATTCTACAAATTTCTTGCCCAGGAAGATCGTGGGATAAGGATTATTACTATTTTTTAAAATTTTTTGAAAAAATTTTATTGTAATTTTCCAATGTTAAAATCATTTCTACTGCTCCAATGGTGCGTCATAGAGGGGTTCTTTATAAGACCGACCCCCATTAATTTTTACGCCTTAACATTTCTTTGGAACAAACTAATACCCTATCTCCAATTTCTAAGGGGGCTCCCACACAAAACGATATTTTTTAAAATTTGTTCCAACCGCTCTAACTGCCCTAATAGTGCCCTTAGAGCAACAAAATGTATGACCGACCCACAATATTTTTTTAGTAAAACATTTTCTCTGAACACACCTACCCTCCATCTTTAACTGTTAAAGCGGTCCCCATACAATTTTTTTTATTTTTTGTAAATTTGTTTTATTTAATCAGCTTCTACCGGTCCAATTGTGCGTCCGAGAGGGGTCATTAGTGAGACCGACCCCCATTTATTTTTACCCTACAACATTTCAAAACATACCTACGCCCTATCTCCACTCCCTAAGTAGGCTCCCATACAAATAACAGTTGGAGCAAATTTTATAAAAATGTAATTTTGTATGGGAGCCTACTTAGGGAGTGGAGATAGGGCGTAGGAGAAGCTGAAAAAAAACAAATTTACAAAAAATAAAAAAAAATTGTATGGGGACCGCCTTAACAGTTAAGGATAGAGGGTAGGTGTGTTCAGAGAAAATGTTTGGACTAAAAAAATATTGTGGGTCGGTCATACATTTTGTTGCTCTAAGGGCACTATTAGGGCAGTTAGAGCGGTTGGAACAAATTTTAAAAATGTCGTTTTGTGTGGGAGCCCCCTTAGAAACTGGAGATAGGGTATTAGTTTGTTCCAAAGAAATGTTAAAACGTAAAAATTAATGGTGGTCGTTCTTATAAAGGACCCCTCTATGACGCACCATTGCACTATAGGAAATTTTACCCATTTTTTGGCCAAAAGTCAAAATTAAAATTTTTGCAAACATTATTTTTTTTCACATTAATATAGACTGGTTCCATTTAAAATAGCATAGGCAATCAGCCGATGGTGGTTCAATTTATCTAAAAATTAACATATCCATTCCTCTGATTTTTATTGAATTTCGGTTTTTGTTATTTAGTCGAAATTGTGAATGGTTCGCGTTTTGTCGCTGTTCAAAGTTGGTATTTTGCCACAATTTTATGAGAAATACATAATGTTTAAATGATCGTATCTTTGGAACGCATCATCCGATTATCACGAAATAAAGCGCAAAATAATGGTTATGTCCTGTACTTAAAATAGAATTTTGAAAAAGGATAGGATGCTTAGCAAAAAGGATATTGAAAAAAATGTCCTTAATTTGCAAATATCTCAAAATGCGTATCTTTAATTTTCCTTTATTTTTTTGCACATATAGCCCAAAATTTACTTTACAAAATATGCAAATCCCAAATTGGGGTGATAAGCGGTTTAATTGTAATCGCGGTTTCTTGGACGCCTTATTGATTTTTGTTAATAACTCTCGTTTACAAATGAAAAACAATTTCTGCGCACTAACCGCGAATAATTTTTTTTTATGTATTTTTGATCGCTAAACTCAAAAATTTCACTAAAACATCATTTCGCGAATACATTTTTGTTTAATGAATTTTTTAGCGTTTTTTGGAGGTATTTTAACTATTTTGCTTATATCTTAAGTTCTGTTTATCTGATCTTCTCGCAATAAAAACCAAACTGAAGATAATCAAATTTCCAACAAATCCTACATTCATCATTTTTTCATCAGTTCATAGCTTTACGCGCAAATAAATTTTTTAGCGTTATTTGGAGGTATTTTGACTATTTTTTTATATCTTGAGTTCCGTTCATCTGATCTGTTCGCAATAAAAACCAATTTAAAGACAATCAAATTTCCAACAAATCCTTCATTCATTATTTTTATATCAGTTCATAACTTTACGCGCAATGGGCAAACAAGTAAAAACTATTTATACCCTACACCACACTGTGGTACAGGGTATAATGAGTTTGTGCTGATGTTTGTAACTACCCGAAATATTGGTCCTAGACCCACTTTTAAGTATACCGATCGACTTAGAATCACTTTTTGAGTCGATTTAGCGATGTCCGTCCGTCCGTCCGTCTGTCTGTCCATGTAAACGGTGTAAACACGATACAGGTCGCAATTCTCGATCAATTGACTTGAAATTTAAAACTTAAGCCTCTTTTGGCCCAAGGACGAAGCCTATTGAAATTGGAAAAAATCGGTCCATATTTAGACCTAGCCCCCATACAAAGGTCCTCTTTAGTTTTGGCTCAAATGACTCTAATAGTCGCATTTTAATAGGTATCTTTTCAAAATTTGGCAGGAATTAATGTTTTATACACACAAATCACCATTCCGAATTTTAAAGAAATCGAACCAGTTCTTCTAGTAGCCCCCATACAAACCACCTTCCCGATTTTCACATAAATCTCTCAATTTTCATGAAAATAGAAAATATTTAATTAAAATTCTGTTTGTGTATGTTAAACGCGTACTTTAATAATCTTATCAAATCTAATTATCATCGGACCATTTTGGACTTAGGTCCCATGTGGAAATTTCGCCCGATATTCAGTTGAAGCGATTTATTGTCAACAAAAAGAAGCCTATTCCACTCAAATTTGATTAGTGATTGCTTTTTACACTTATTAAAGATTTGACAAAATATAGATCTAATCAGTCCATGTTTGAACTTGGGACCCATGGTCCGGGAAACTCTGGTGTAGGGTATTATATGGTCGGTCTTGACCGACTATAATTTTCTTACTTGTTTTAAATTCAATATCCTTTTTGCAAAGCATCCTATCCTTTTTCTAAATTCTGTTTTAAGTACAGGACATAACCATTATTTTGCGCTTTATTTCGTGGCAATCGGATGATGCGTTCCAAAGATGTGATCATTCAAACATTGTGTATTTATCATACAATTGTTGCAAAATACCAACTTTGAACAGCGATAAAACGCGAACCATTCACAATTTTTACTAAATAACAAAAACCGAAATTCAACAAAAATCAGAAGAACATATATACCAATTTTTAAGACAATTAAAATAGGTAAGGCTGAAAAACTGTTTTTTTTGTAGTGAAAAATTTTGGAATTCTTCTATAAAAAAAACTTAACAAAGTAAACAATTCTTTCTCAATTTTTCGACAGAATTGATGTACTGTCACTTTATCAGTTGTTTTTCTTGCAATTTCATACTTAGTTATAAAATAACGATTGAGAGCAGCGAATTTTGTGATAGCTTCTAACAAAAGTTTTTATATTAAGAATTTATAGTTTTTAAAAACTAAAAAATGGAAAATAATGTCAAAGGTGAGTACTTTAATGATAAATAGTGAAATGTTGGTGAACTCATCTATTAGATCGATTTTAGTGGAAAAATTGAAGTGACCTTAAGATGAACTTATTGAAGTATGTATCAGTTGTAATTGGGATCGCGTTCGAGAAGGATCCATTCGTCGCTGTAGTTATTTTGGTTAAATACAGACACGTGTGTGTGTTTGTTGTACGCTCGTACTAATTGCATCTCACCCCGCACTTGCTTTGGTGGAGTTTCGATTAGTAACAGCATTGTTGCTGTTATTTTGCGGTATTTCTACTAAATCAATGTGCTATCGATTTGGCGTTTATATGCTGGTGTCGGCCATTTTATAAGTAAATGGTGGACACGTAGTGACGAAAATAAAATAAATTGGATTTGATAATCACCTCATTGGATGAATATACTGGTGGGAGAGCACCAATAATAAAACTCAGACGTTAATCACATAATTTTCATGCCTTCCATTACAAAGGTAATGGTTGTTTGATGAAATAAATTGGATTTATCACATAATTGGATTGATGTACTGGTGGGAGAGCACCAATAATAAAACTCGGAAGTTAATCACATAGACTTTATGCCTTTCATTACAAAGGTAATGGAAGTTTGGTGCATGGAGCTATTGGAAGAAGACCCTGCCCTTCTGTGTGCTTTTCATGAGTGCCGGCATTTAAATTAAAATCCAAAAAAAAAATTTAAGTATGTATTGGAATTTTATTTTGACTTTAAAAAATATGTTAGCTATAAAACCATAAAAGTTCTCTAGGACAATCAATTACCTTCCGAATTTAAAAAATTTCAAGGTCGGATATGTGCAAACTTTTTTTTTATACCCATTTTTCCAGGTGACTACTGAGTGCCAAATTCAGAGTTATTTAATACATGGCGAGAGAGATAAAGCAGAGGTGGATAAGGAGCCGCTATTTCTGACCATTTCTTTTCATACATTGCTGAGAGTGAATGTTTCGAAAACTTTAAACAATATATAAAGGAGGAATTAAGAATATTTTGTTCAAATATAAATATGAAAAGGATTAAAAGTTGTAGGAGTTTGAAAATTTTTGAAAGACAGCATGCTGTTTGGCTTAAAGGCAATACTTGGCTAAAAAAAACTTGAAACGCAGCCTGCCTCCACTAAATCGAAACCTGGGCGACCGCAATTAACTTTTTTGTCAAAATCTGCGAGAACAAAAATACGAGTTACAGCAGAAATCTCTAAAGATCTAAATAGGGAAGTTGAGCCCCTAGCTCTTGCATCATCTACGGCTGCCCGTAGTGGCATTTTGAAATGTAGTTGACGACTTGGAACTCAAAAATAAAATTTTTGAATAAAATCCTTATTAAAAAGTAGATTTGTTTGACACTTCTTAACATTGCACATAGGGGCAGCTATATGGGGCTTCTTGGCAACAATTCATTTTTTAAAAAAGAGATTTTGCTAACATTGTTATTTTATATCGAAAGCCTATACTTTTCTACGCTTGACTGCATTTTTACTTTTTTGATTTATCCATTTTCCGTTTCTTGGCACTGTGTTAAATTTAGTAAAAGTTCAAAAAAACAAAAAAAATATTTTAAATAGTCTTAAGTTGAAAACTCAAAATGAAAGGTAAACAAATAAAAAATGTTGGAACTATGCACATAAATTAAAAGGTAATTTTAGCACAAATTATTTTCATTCATTCTGACCAAATTGCATTCAATATTAGCGAAGTTATAGCCGTTCCAAGAACATCCTTTTTATGACGATTTTTAAAACATAAGTTTAAAGGTCAAAAAGTCAAGAATTATCCTACATTATCCTTAGATATTTTTATACAGTGGAAAGTGGTATAATTCTTTACTAGAATCAGTCATAGAAACTTGCACGAAAAGCGCCCGCTTTGTGAAACTGCACTTTAAAAATATGACTTTTTTTTACTAATAAACCACATGCAGTCCAAACCAAAAATGCTAGACCCCTTAAACTTGGCACGAATATATCTATTGGTAATAGGCTGATTAAGTTCCAAAATGGGCAAAATCGGACCAGGTGAAAAAAGCTTCCCCTTAAAGAATTAAAAAAAAATCTTGGGAAACACGATTTTTAGAGGGTTTTCTTACATTTGTTCAACACATCAAAATTTTTTATGACAAGAAGTTCCTTGGCCTACCAAATAAATAAGTGGAGTAGCATATGCCATTTATATTATCCAGCCCACTTTTGGGGGCGTGGATATGAAAATAATATATAAATTTGATAAAATTGTACTATTTTAGCATAGATATCTTACTTAATCAATTTGTAAATACCTATTGCGAGGAAGAAGGTATCCCCAGACACCTCCATCAACGTCCCCATGACCGATTTTAATCCCAACTTCCAAAAATAAATTGATAATAGTTTTTTTTTTTCAAATTTTAAATTTATACGATATAATTTTTTTTAGTGGAACATTTGGTGTGGAATACTTCATATGTATGTAATTCTAATACTTACTTAGTTTAGCGATAGCTATGTCTATATATTAACATAAAAATTTACAAAATTTTATACTTCAAACAAACTATTTTTTTTTTTCGTTTTTGCGCATTTTTTCGCAATTTTGCAAAGAAAGTCTTACATGTTTTTACATAAATTTAATCGAAAAACTGCGCTCTTTAAAACGGTGGGCATATCGACTACAAAAATCCAGCGGTTTAATTGATGCCATAAAACATACTATTTTGCCCCTATGTGCATTGTTAAAATAAATTTCTACTGTTATCTTCGAAAGTTAGTGTACACTCAAAAAAAAAAATATTGTAAAAACAGTTTAGAAAACCATATAATCTATCAAGGATCTAAAAAATCTTAGATGCGGCAACTTATAACCCGGGAACCCTGTTTGGAACTAATTATTAGGTAATTTTTTAGGTAACTTTACTAATTTTTTTTTTTGAGTGTATGAAAACCTTTAAGAGTCACTCCCTCCCTCTAAAGAGTCTTCCAAAAGTCAAATAAAAAAAATCAATCAAATCGGTCCAGCCGTTTGGCTGTAAATAATTTTGGCCAAAAAAAGGGTAAAATTTCCTATAGTGCATTGGAGCAGTAGAAATGATTTTAAGATTGGAAAATTACAATAAAATTTTTTAAAAAAATTTTAGAAAATAGTAATAATCGTTATCCCACGATCTTCCTGGGCAAAACATTTGTAGAATTGATAGAAGTTTTACACAAAAAAAATTCAAAAAAATCGAAGAGTACAAACATTTTCAAAAATGAGATTTAAATATTAAAACTTAAAAATCGCATACTACACGCAAAAAAAAACTTGTGTCGGAGTGAGCAAAAATCTGGCATAATTTTACCAAAAATATGCTAAAACTACAACCGACGAAGTAGTTTTCGTAATTTAGCCAAAACACTTATGTAAAAAATTTTGAAGAAAATGCTAATGCTATTTAAGCAAAAACTTGGTAAAATATACCAAAAGAAATATGGTGAAATATACCAAAATTATTTGAAAAGCTGACTAAAAATAATGCTAAAAATTACCACATTTATGCTAAAATAAATTTTCAATAAATTTTTGTAAAAATTTGTATATTTGTTGAATTTAAAATTTTCACAGAATAAATCCATATTAATATAATAAATGTTGTGTAGGATTTAATTTTCCACCGACCAACTGACCCTTTTTGTACAATTTTCTCGAGTGACTGCTGCCTACGCTTCTTCTTGAAGTAAAGGATCCGCTGTAGCTTCACGAATTTATTTAAAAGCATCCTGTAAAAATAGAAAATTATTACAAAATATAAATTTTTAATTTAAAAAATTGGTTAACCCCATTGGTCTCTTGGTAAGGAGGAACACTTACTTTGTCATTCCATTTGTAACCCATCAAAACAGGTATGGACTCCCTTGGCTTTGGGTTTTTAGGTTTTAATTTTATAACTAAAGGCAGGATTGGTGTCCACGCTCTTTATTGTAGTGAAGGATTCTCCATAGCTTCAAAGATTTATTTAGCAGTACCCTGTAAAAATATAAAATTATTACCAAACACTAATTTTTAACTAAAAATCTATTAAACCTTATTGCTGTCTTCGGAATGCGGGTATACTCACTTTATCATTCCATTTGTTATTCATCGAAACATACGTCTGGGACTGCATTGGTTTTTCTTATTGAATGGTGTTTTAAGTGATGAAAGCAAAATTAACTTTAACATTCTTTTATCTTACATTTATTTATCTTTTAGAAAACTAATTATTTGTTTTTATTTATGTATTAATTTATTTTTATTTTATATATCAATTTCCTTTTTACGTTTTTATAACACAAAAAATAAACGAACAACGCACGCACAAAAAAATACAAAATGAAAGTGGCGGTCTGTATTTGTTTTGTTTTTTTGTTGTTTTCTTTCGATAAATTTTTGTGCAGGTAATTTGCGTTATTGAGCAAGCTACTTGGTTATTTTACATAAAAAATGAATTATGTTACTTTAACATCGACAAGCATAATATTAGCAAAAATTTGGTAAAAATTTTTTTTTGGTATGAAAAAAGTTTTACCAAGTAGGATTGCTCAATCTTACACAGATTTTTTTTTTGCGTGTAGAGCGCTTTTAAGAATTTTTTGGGATTTTTTTTTAAAAAGTACTTAAAAAAAAAAAAAATTGAAATTTGGACCATTATTGAAGAAGTTATGATTAAAAGAAGAGTGAGTAAAGGAACAAACTACTAATTTTTAAAAATTCGATATCTTTTGAACGGGTCATCAAAAAAATCTGAAAATTTACCACGAAGGAGTTTTCGAAGGGTACTAAAAACTGTTAACAAATTGGGAAAATCTAAAAAAAAAGTTTTTCAAAATGTCCGATTTCACATGGAATGCCCCATATACTTTATGGGGTCCCCGACTGATATTTCGATGCGTTACACACGGAATGACAAAGTGAGTATACCCCCATACTGTAGTTGGAGGGTATAAAAATACCATTTGAAAATCGAAGTTTTACTTGTAATTCAAAGATTCTATTTGAAATTCGAAGATTTTTTTTAATTTGAAGATTCGATTTGTAATTCGAAGATTTCAATTGTAATTCAAAAAATTCAGTGGATATTTTTAGAATTACAATTCGAAAAATATAAAAATACAAAAATACAATTGGCATCTTCGAATTACAACTAGATTCTTCGAATTGCAAATGGAATCTTCGAATTATAAGTAGAATCTCCGAATTACAATTGATCTTCTACATATTACATCTGTAAATGGTATAGAATATACATACTCAAAAATATAATATTTAGCGCTCTAGTTAGTATGCGATTTTTAAGTTTTAAAATTTAAATCTCATTTTTGAAAATATTTGTACTCTTCGATTTTTTTTTTTTAATTTTTTTGTGTAAAACTTCTATCGATTCTACAAATTTGTTGCCCAGGAGGATCGTGGGATAACGATTATTAGTATTTTTTAAATTTTTTGAAAAAATTTTATTGTAATTTTCCAATCTTAAAATCATTTCTACTGCTTCAATGGTGCGTCACAGAGGGGTCCTTTATAAGACCGACCCACATTAATTTTAATGTCTTAGCATTTCTTTGGAACAAACTAATACCCTATCTCAAATTTCTAAGGGGGCTCCCACACAACACGACATTTTTTAAAATTTGCTCCAACCGCTCTAACTGCCATAATAGTGCCCTAAGAGCAACAAAATGTATGACCGACCCATAATATTTTTTTAGTCCAAACATTTTCTCTGAACACACCTTCCCTCTATCTTTAACTGTTAAGGCGGTCCCCATACAATTTTTTTTATTTTTTGTAAATTTGTTTTATTTAATCAGCTTCTACCGGTCCAATGGTGCGTCCGAGAGGGGTCATTAGTGAGACAGACCCCCATTTATTTTTACCCTACAACATTTTTTTAAAACATACCTACGCCATATTTCACTCCCAAAGTAGGTTCCCATACAAATAACAGTTGGAGCAAATTTAATAAAAGTGTAATTTTGCATAGGAGCCTACTTAGGGAGTGGAGATAGAGCGTAGGTATATTTTAAAAAAATGTTAAAGGGTAAATATTAATGGGGGTCGGTCTCACTAATGACCCCTCTCGGACGCACCATTGGATCAGTTGAAAAATTTTTCAAAGTGTCCGATTTGACATGGAATGCCCCACATATATTCATGATCCTCGATCGATTTTAAGACGATCTAGCGATGACCGTCCGTCTGTCCGACTGTCTGTCTGTTGAAAACACGCTAACGATTGAAACAAATTACGGAGGCTTCTGAAGTTTGGCATATATGTTTGTCATTTACCCGGTCCAGTGGTTCAAAAGTTATAAGCAAAAGAGTGAATTTCGGCAAGGGTTTGTCGCGAATTTGCGAGATAAAAAATTCGATAACTTTCGAGAGGCAATTCAGAGGATGCTGAAGCTTGACGTATATATTTGTCGTTGCCCTGGTCTAGTTCGTGTTGAATTTCAGCCAAATCGGTCCAGTGGTTCAAAAGTTATTAGCAAAACCGTGAATTTCAGATTAGTTTCACCTTAAATTCACGTGTTGAAAACCTGTTCAACATGTTTTAAAAACATTGGTAAGTCACAAAAATATTTTATAACGTATTTTTTTCACTGAAAAATATTTTTATACTGAAAAAAAATACACTCGAAAAAAATTTACACTCAAAAAAAAATTTTACAAAAAAAAAAAATTAGTAAATTATTTTTTTTTTTTAAATTATTTTACAAAAAAAAAGTTCTTTTACAGAAAATAAAATATTTCTGATCAAAAATTTTATTTTTTCTCGTTAGAAAATTTACTATTACTTAAAAAGGGCTTTGTGGAGGGTATTCATAGATTCGGTCAAGTCGAATTTAACTTTTCTACTTGTTTTTTTTTTAATTTTTTCTTCACAACAAATTGGAAAAAAACTTGCACAAATTAACCAAATGACTAACATAACCAAGAAAATTGGAATATAATTTATTTTTTCTGTATATTTACTTTGGCGCCCATAGAGGGCACTCGAAAACTTAAACGGTGAGATGCTTCACGCCTTAGGGTCTCTGCTTACAACTTTGGTACAAGATTTATGGATGTTGAGTAGTGTGGCCCATCAACATATGGAAAAATACCAAGTATAACTCACAGCTGAACGTACCTGAAAATATGATAGATGGCATCGTAACGAACAATTTGCGCCAAATTTCAGTACCCTACAACGATTTGAAGGAGATGCTAACTAATCATAAGTGTTTGCAACCTCCAAAGAAATCTTCAATATTTTTTTATTGGAATCTTAAAACTAACCATATGAAATGCTAGCGTAACAAGAGAACATAATTCACATGTGGCCATTTTGTAATAAATTTGTCCTTAAACAAAAAAAAAAAATACATATTAAAAAAAGCGGAACCCTGCATTTCCCTAAAACCGCTGTAACTCAAAAAGTATGCGGACCATTAAGTTGCGATAAAGTTCATTTGAAAGGTAATACAAATATCTTTAATTTGAGTATAATATCCAATTTTTTTTTTTTTTTGTTTTTATCCTAATCGAAACTAAAATGTCCTTATTGTCCTTTGTAGGCAACCTTAGGGCAAAATGGCCATATGTGACTTATTTACCCTTGTAGCGATACCATTCCATGTAGTAATTTTTAGGATTGCAAAATTTTTTTAGATTTCTTCGGAGGTTGCAAACACATGTGATCAGTTAGCATCCCCTTCTAATCGTCGTAGGGTGCTGCAATTTGGCTCAAAATAATAGTTACGATACCATCTTTAATTTTTTAAGGTACGTTGACCTGTAGCGAAGCAAAAGGAATTTTGGGCCACCCTAATGTTGAGGAAGTGAAAGCTGGAGGTAGACATAAATACAAGTCAATGGAATCCTTGCATGATCCCTTTGCACTTTCTGGTATAAAAAAAAGTCCAATTGGTTCTACTGAAGGTCTGCATTTATTTTTTTATAATTCTATCTCTAGATAGATTACTGCTATATATTTTTTTCTATAACCCACCACAGAGCGCCATGTTTATTACAAGACTATCTGACAACTACTACTCGTTAGCTTGTAAATAATTTATCGCATTAATGTGCGAAACCTATTCATATTTTTTCTTTATAAGTGCAAGTGTTTTAAATATGGCAACCATGGAGGGTACTTGAGTCTTTAAACGTTGAGATACTTAACATTTTATGGTCTCTGGAGGTAGACTGAAATACAAGTCAATCGGATCCCTGCAGTTACATGATCCCTTTGAGCTTTTGGATGTCAAAAAACAAAAGCTTCCGATTAATTCTATTGAAGTTATGCATTCCATTTCTTTTCCCCTTTCTCTAAGAGAAACTGTTATAATGTGTGATGAGTATTGAAACATTTTTTTTTTCATAATTATTTTCTTCAAAACAAAATGGGGGAAAATCCCTGCTCAAATTAACCAACTGACAAACATAACAAAGAAAATTAGGAAAAGAATTTAATTTTCTGTTGTATAAGTGCAATTATTTTCAATTTTGCGCCCACGGAGGGTACTTGATGCATTAAACGTTAAGACCTAACGTCTCACATTGGGTTCAAATAGTACCAAAGTGGCGATTAATTGAAATTTATAAATGAAGTTTTTGTTAAAAAATTTGGTATGGGGTAAAAGTAGATAAAATTCTGCGACACTAGTTATCAAAATCAAAGTTGTTTACTTTTTTTCGGTGAGCTGTCAAAGTTAGCAAATTATTGCAGTCTTTGAAAAAACTGCAAAAATTGGAATTTTTTACAATTCAAGTGATTATAAGTAGTATTAAATCTTTTAAAAGAAAATCTTTTATAATGAAATCTTCAACATCAGGTATTAAACTAAATTGCAAAATTTTTTTTGTTTACTAAAATTGTGTCTTAAGATTTTTAATAATTTTTTTAAAAAGGGTCCGAAATTGGGATATTTTTCACATTTAATGGGCCACAAATATTAAGTTAGTACCAGTTGGATTTAGTTTTGTGGATTTTAAAAAAGTATAGGATATCAGCTTTTATTTAAAAGAAAAAAAAAGTCCAGACAATGTCCGGCCCTTTTTTTTATTCCCATTTTTGTGTAAAAAGTCTGGGTATCTTTTATTAAACAAGACCCTCTAACTACAGAATAGGCGTATACTCTCTTTGTCATTCCGTATGTAACGCATCGATATATAGGTCTAGGACCCCATAAAGTGTATATTATTGATCACTGATCGATTCTAAGACATTCTGTGACTGACCGTGTGTCCGTCCGTCCGTCTGTTGTGGAGCACACCATAAAGTACAAAAAACTAGAGCTAGAATCCTGAAGTTTGACACAGATATGTATTACGGTCATAGGCTGGTTAAGATCTTGAACGAGCAAAATCGAACCAGGGGGGAAAAGTACCCCAGAAAAATATTTTTTTTACATGTTTTATTTCTATATTTGTTGAATAAATAAAACATTTTAATGCCATATGAGGTTCATCGACCTGAGTTTGAACCAATGGGATAAGGAAAGCCAATTTTTTTTGGTCCGGCCCTTTTTGGGGCGTGTGGAGAAAAAAATAATTTAAATAATGATACATTTTTATTAATTAGGTGCAAAAAATGACATTTATTTATTTGGCAACGTTTTTCAAATAAATTAGTTTATGAGATTTTGTGAAAACCCAAAATGGGATTTCAAATAAAATTTATAATAATATAAATACATATTATGCTTTTTTTCTTTAATTATTTTGATAGCACATTATGTATACTTTAATTCCCATTTTTTTATATTAATTTATCCCCAGCAAAACTTTGGTAATGGGTAGTGATTATATAACACATTACCAGGTAATGTATATACCTTATTTATAGCATTATTTTAGGAAGTCTTACCAAAAATTTGTTCCACAACGTATTATTTTAAAGTGAAAAATAATGCATTACTAATAATTTGCTACGTAATGCATGATTATTGGAAAAAATGTATTTCATATTTATTATTTCTAAACATTAAATCATGGATGACTTATATTTGGTTACATTATGTATTATTTGAAAGCTTGAAATAATGCATTATTTATAATTAAATGCATAATGCATTACAATAACATAAAAAATAATTATTTTATAAAAAAATGCATAAGTTTAAACTAGAGATGGCCTCACGACAAGAAATTTCTAACGACACACACTCACGAGCATATTTTATCTACTTACACTCACTTACAATCACGTGAGTAAATTTAATACAAAATTACTTTTTCACTACTCGTAACACCTTATATATTACGTTCTGGTATGCTATATTATATACCTTACTCGTAACCTATAAAATATCATATATTTTACACCTTACTCGTATTCTTCGTTATAAATTTATGACTTATTTTATACCTTACTGGTATTCTTTGTGATAATGTGGATGCATTACTTTGAGTCTCATCGCCTGTTAAAATCATCAATGCTGCAATGTATAAAATAAGAGATCCTATACCTTATTTTATACCTTATTTGGTAATCTAAGTTTTGCTGGGTCGCTTTTCATTCCAGCAAAAATTGTGAACTACAACCCTTTTTTCCGAAAAACAAAAAAAAAAAAATAAATTTCCAATTTTTTTCCAAAATGTGTATTTTTACGTGTTTATATTAGTTCATCAATAAAAAAATATAATATTCTAAAACTACTGCTTATCTGAATTAATCGCCATTTTGGGTACCATCGAACCCACTGTGCGTCTCTACTAATAAGTACTGCAGGTGATTTGTGGACGTTAAGAAAGTATAAGCACTAGGAAGGCATATATACAAGTCAATGGAATTCCTGCAATTCAATGATCCCTTTGATCTTTCGGATCAGACCTTCTACAGAAGGTCTGAAATTTTTAGCCTCCTATCTTTAATATTCTCACTGTTATAATTTGTATTACTATGGCCCTCCTCTGGGCGCCATGTTTATCATAAGACTATCTAAACAACTTCAACTCGTTAGTTTGTAAATAATACTTCAAAATGAAAACACAATAGAATATCTCTGACATCATGAATACTCAAGTGAATAAACATTAATTTGCGATGACTATTCAAACTTTTCTCTATAATTTGTTCTTCAAAATATATTGGGGAAAAAACTTGCACAAATTAAAAAATTACAAACATAACCAAGAAAATAAGGAATGTTTATGTTCTATGTTACATATAAAACCTTTTTATTTTTAATGTGATAAAATTTCATATTTGTAAGTTTAAATTGTTTTTGTGTAATATCATTGTACTTATTTTATTTGTTTTATATTTTCTTAAATAGACAATCCCTTGAAAAAGTCGACAAACAATCGACGAAACGTCGGGAAAAAATTGTAATAAAAATTGTTTTTTATTTACATTGAGGAAATTTAGGCCCCATTAGCTTAACAAAAACATTAATTAAGGAATATAATTCGTTTTTTCTGTATAAAAGCCAGAATTTTAAATTTGGCGCCCATGGAGGGCACTCGATTCCTTAAACGTAGAGATGCTTAATACCTTAGAATTTCTGCTAATTCCTCTACAAAAGATTTGTGGACGTTAAGAAAGTAAACGCAGGAGGTAGAGAGAAATACAAGTCAAAGGAATCGCTGCAGTTGCATGATCCCGTTGCTGTTTAAAAAATCAAAAACAAACTTCCGATTGGTTCTTCTGATGGTCTGAAGTCAATTGTTTGTCCTTCAGTCTCTAATAAGATCACTGTTATAATTTATTTTTCTATAACCCACCTTTGGGCGCCATGTTTATCATAAGACTATCTGAGCAATCACTACTCGTTAGTTTGTAAATAATCCTTCATAATGAATACACAATAGAACATCTTTGCCATCATCAATGCTCAAGTGAATAAACATTAATGTGCTATGACTATTCAAACTTTTTTCTTATAATTTTTTTTCTTCAAAACCAAAAAGGAGAAAAAAAACTTGCACAAATTAACCAAATGACAAACATAACCAAGAAAATTGTGAATAGAATTTATGTTTATTCATATTTTTTGTTTGTAAATTTTAAAAAACCACATGCACAAATATGCCAGGACAAACACATGCATGCAGTATCAAAAAAAAAAAAAGGAAAATAAAAGGATTTCTTTTTATACTTTCTCCACTCTACAGTTCACTGACTATCATTGACTTTTACATGATTTATTACGAACATGTTCCCACATTCATTTTTTTTTTTCTTCTTTTTCTATTCCATGTTGATATTGTTGTTTCTTTCAAAGACTATGTGACATGTAGTTGTTAGTTTCAAAATTATCTAAGCCCAGCAAAACTTTTATTAAAAATGTTTCGTAACCAGTTTGTTCAAACACTGATTAATTTTAATTAAAAATTTTTTAATTCGACCTTTAAAATATTATATTTTTGAGTATGTATATTAGGGCGGGTCGATTTGTATGGATCGAAAAAAACTGAAAAATCGTATAACAAAAACAAAATCTTCAAGAAATTCTAAGTAACTTTGCCAAAGAAACCATTGGTCTAAAATCAAATCCTATAACGCGCCTAACGACATGAAGATCCGTCCGCCTGTCGTACTGTCTGTGTGAGACACGCTAACTTTTAAATGTTAGCGGAAGAATGAAAAATATATACAGCAAGCTGCTGAATATATTTTTTATACTTCCGGTCAGATTAATACTAAATTTCAGCGAAATCTGTCCAGTGGTTCATAAGTTATTAGCAAAATGGGGAATTTCAGATCGGTTTTACCCGAACTCCTGTGTTAAAAAAAAAAACGCTAAACACGCTTTGAAAAGGAATGGTAAGCCAAAAAAAAAATATTTTAGAAACTATTTTTGTCACTCAAAAAAACTAAAAAAAAAATATTACACTCAAAAAAACATTACACTCAAAAAAATTTACGCTCGAAAATTTTTTTTTACAAAAATTAAAAAAAAAAATTTTACTCAAAATAAATCAAATACTGATGTAAAAAACATATTCAGTTATCAAAATTTTTTATCGAACACAGCTTTTTTCCTCTCCGATATGCAACTCTCCAATTTCATCCCACAAAAGTATCTACACTCAAAAAATTATGTCATTAACTGTTAGTAGTTTATTTAAAAAGTTTTCCGTTTAGTCGTTTTTAAAAGAAAAAACATTTGTTTGATGTTCTGTTTTTATTAATGACTACTTCAGTCCTTTGTTTCAAAAATGACACACTAAAAAATAAAGACTTTCATTAACATTCAATTTTTAAAGTCATTTATTTTTGTTCTGTAAGTAAAAACTACTGATTATTCTTTTGATTTTTAATGATTTGTGTAAGTAATTTTGTTTTAAATTGTTGGTATTTTTTAATGAAATATCATTAGTTTTTACCTACACAAGTTATTTTTTTGTAGAAAAAAAAATTAAAAAAATTATTTATAGAAATATAAAAACATGTTTGTATCAAGTGACTTTGGCACGATGGGTAGAGTGTCTGGCCAGAATGTAGTTGATTGCGGGATCGATTCCCCAAAAATTTTATCAAAAATTTAAAAAAAAAATATTACAATAAAAAATTGTAAAAAATTACCTACGAAATCATTAATTTTTATTGTTTTCGTAGGTTATTTTTTTGAAATTTGTTGGTAAAAATAACAGAACTATCATTAATTTTTAATGTTTTCGTTGGTTATTTTTTTTGAATTTGTTGGTAAAAAAGAGTGAAAAAACGTAATTTTTTAATGTTCAATATTATTAATTTTAGAAAATTTTGTCAACAGTAAACAAGTAAGAAAGTTATGGTCGGTCAAGACCGATCATATGATACCCTACACCAGTGTTTTCCGGAAAATGGGTCCCAAGTCCAAACATGGACCGATTGTATCTGTCTTTTGTTAGATCTTTATTTAGTGTAGAAAACACACACAGATCAATTTTAAGTGGAATTGGTTATTTTTTTTTGTCAATAGAACAATTTAACTGAATATCGGTCGAAATTTTTATATGGGGGACTAAGTCCCAAAATGGCCCAATTATATTCCGATTTGATAAGGTTGCTAAAGTACACGTTTAGCACCTAAAAATAAATTTTTTATCAAATATTTCCATTTTTATGAATTTTGAGGGAATTATGTGAATATCGGGAAGGTGGTTTGTATGGGGACTACCAGAAGGACTGACCCGATTCCTTTGAAATTTGGATTGGTGATTTGTGCATACAAAATTTGATTACTTGCTGAATTTCAAAGCGATATCTATTATAATACGGTTATTAGAGTCATTGAAGCCGAATCCAAAGGGGGCGTTTGTATGGGGGCTAGGTCTTAACATGGACCGATTTTCCAATTTCAATAGGCTTCGTCCTTGGGCCAAAAGATGCTTAAGTTTCAAATTTCAGGTCAATTGATTGAAAATTGCGACCTGTATCGTGCTTAAACCGATAGATGGACAGACGGACGGACGGACGGACGGACAGACGGACGGACGGACGGACATCGCTAAATCGACTCAAAAAGTTATTCTGAGTCGATCGGTATACTTGAAGGTAGGTCTAGGACCAATATTTCGGGTAGTTACAAACATCAGCACAAACTCAATATACCCTGTACCACAGAGTGGTGTAGGGTATAAAAATAAATGTTGATGTTTGTTAAAACAAATGAATAATTACTGGGATGGTTTTCAATTGTTTATTCACTGGTTTTAAGTGTGTTTTTCATTTGTTTTTGCCTACAAAATATTTTAAGTGTATGTGTTTTTTTTTTTTTTTTTGACGAAATATCATTATGATCCTCAATTACATACTTTTAAAAGCAGCGATTTATTGTTAAAATTTCTAAATATAATTTTTCGTCTGTGGCGTTTTCATTACAAATTAATCTAATTATTTATTTCTCCATTTCAGGGATTATGTCTAATATAGTTGCCGGTCATAATCCCAAAAATTGTTCAAATTATATCCAGCGGCAATTCGTAAATCATATCGGTATATAAAACTATGTTTTCTTTACATCTGGGGTGTAGGGTAAGTTCAGCAACTTTGTAGAAAATATTATGGCAAATATTTTTGTGAAACATATTAACCCTCTAACTCCCTCTCATAAGGGCAGATTTTAGCTCTATTCTAACAAATCGCAAAAAACACCCCGTAAGAGGGGGAGGGTGGGGATGAAATGTTCTACAAAAATGTTGCCAATAAAATTTTACTATATACTTCAGAGCACACCAAAGCCCTAAAATTAACACAAACACCAAAAAAGAGTCAAATTCTATGTTTAACTTATGAAAAAAAGGACGGACGGACAAATCTTTCGAACAAATTCGGAGATTCGACTTATAGTTCGAAGATTCCATTTGCAATTCGAAGATTCTACTTGTAATTCGAAGATGCCAATTGTATTTCTGTATTTTTATATTTTTCGAATTGTAATTCTAAAAATTTTTCGAATTACAATTGAAATCTTCAAATTACAAATCGAATCTTCGAATTACAAAAAAAAAATCTTCGAATTTTAAATAGAATCCTTGAATTACAAGTAAAAACTTCGATTTTCAAATGGTATTTTTGAATTTGAAATGGAATCTTCGTATTACAAGTAAAATCTTCGAACAAAATTGATCTTTTACGAATTATATCTGTAAATGGTATAGCTCGAAGTCATTATTTCCTTTACTAATTAAAACTATGATATTCTTATAGAATAGTTTTCAAGGAAATTATTTTTCTGTTTTTAAATTTATTTATGCTGGTAATTTTTGCAAAACTTAGACGGCACGTGTTTTGGAATTCGGCAGATTCCATTGTCAAGACTGTCTAACAAATATAAAAATCCTATACTGCAAGTAGCAAAGGGAAGTTAAATGACAAATCGTTAATGTTCAATCAAAAATATTAATACATATTCAACTGTAATCTCATTGAGAAAATTTTACAGTCTCCAAATTTAATGATTTTAACCATAGGCGTCCGTTGATCAATGTTTTGGTTTTTTAGAAAATGTTCACTACATTGAAAAAAAAATTAACTAAAAAATGGGTAAATAAGGAAAATTGATACTGCTGTGTCATTTTTTCCTTCTTTTAAGTTCATATTTTTCTTAAAAATAAGGAAAGAAATTTTTTATTATTATTCCAGTTTTATTGCAATTTAGTTCATACACATTTGAGGACCCGATTGGGTGAAGACCCCATTGGGTTCGGACCCGATAGGTTCAGGCCCCAATGGGCCCACCCCCGGTTGGGTTTCTTAAGAATAGTCATATTTTTGATCCAAAATGTTTGCCCATTGCGCTCTACCTTGCTTAGTTTTTGAAATACGTAAATTTAGGGGACCTTGAGAATTTTAAAAACTCGATAACTTTATAAATATTACTCGGAAAGCTTTTCGGTAATTGGCGGTCTTGTTCCCTGTATTAAGAGCTATAAAAATGCTTTTGAACCGAGATATGAACATTTGGGGTCCCCACATGTAAAGAGGAGCGGCGATACTATGTAGATCCAAAGAACCAAAAGTGTACTCTATTTTGCTCTATCTGGCTTAAATTTTGAGATATCACCATTTTAAGTTTTTTGAAAAAAAAAAAAATTGCCCGAGTTATAAAAATTTTACTAGAATAGTGGAAGAAACTTCCTCAAATCTAAGAAAATTAATTAATTGGTAGAAAATTACGTCCTAAAACTAAGAAAGAGGAATATGATGGCTTAAAAATAAAGATTATTGCTATATATTTAGGGAAAATTTTTTTGGCGGTAAGATTTCTTCCATGTATTTGGGAATTCCATTTAAGGAAAATAATGGACTAATTTAACAGTACATTAACTAAAATTTTGTCATAACAGTTAAGAAATTGTGGGAAAATTAATAAACTATTTTAAAGAAAATTATTCCAAAGTTTAAGTTAAGGCTGTTTTTTGAGTGAAGTTTAGTTTCTATTGTTCTTTTTCAAATTTCATTTGGAATTGTTAAATTGTTAAACAAGTTCTGATATTAAATCAAAACTTTTAAAATCTTTTAACAAAGTTTTAAAAACTTAACTTAATACCACTATTTATTTTGCTTGGCTTTATATAAAATAACATAAATATATAAATACATGTGTATGTAAACTTATATGGATGTTAGTTAGTAAAAGTGCAGGATTCAGAATATATTTTTTTTTCACTTACACTCCCAAGTGTCCTTGTCTATCCGTTTGACAGTGTCTGTCATTTACTCCAAGCACTTTCGACTTTTCTTTGTTTGATATTTGCAACGAATTTTTTTCGTTTTATTTCTTTTAACATGTGTGCTTGTATGTGTGAATTAATGGAGGTACTTTTTTTTGACAGAGTCTTGAAAGAAGTTGTAATTGTTTATTGAAGAATTTAATTACAATTGATCTTTAAAGAACTTCAATTGATCTTTAGTAAATCAAAATATATGTTTTTCTAATATAAATTTACAATTGATTTTTTTCGGATGTCAATTAATTTTTTTTTTTAGTATTTTAAATGATCTTTTTATACCCTCCAACTACAGTATGGGGGTATACTCACTTTGTCATTCCGTGTGTAACGCATCAAAATATCGGTCGGGGACCCCATAAAGTATATATATTATTGATCAGTGATCGATTCTAAGACATTTTAGCGATGTCCGTCCGTCCGTCCATCCGTCCGTCCGTCTGTCCGTCCGTCTGTAGTTAACACGATGCAGTCCTAAATAAAATAGCTAGACTCTTCAAGTTTGGCACAAATATGTCTTATGTTCCTAGGCAGGTTAAGTTCGCAAATTGGCCAAATCGGACCAGGGGGAAAAAAGTTCCCCCTTGAAGAACTAAACCAACCTATAAAAAAATACACTTTTGACATGTTTTTATACCCTCCAACTACAGTATGGGGGTATACTCACTTTGTCATTCCGTGTGTAACGCATCGAAATATCGGTCGGGGACCCCATAAAGTATATATATTATTGATCAGTGATCGATTCTAAGACATTTTAGCGATGTCCGTCCGTCCGTCCGTCCGTCTGTCTGTCCGTCCGTCCGTCCGTCCGTCTGTAGTTAACACTATGCAGTCCAAAATATAATAGCTAGACCCTTCAAGTTTGGCACAAATATGTCTTATGTTCCTAGGCAGGTTAAGTTCGGAAATTGGCCAAATCGGACCAGGGGGAAAAAAGTTCCCCCTTGAAGAACTAAACCAACCTCTAAAAAAATACACTTTTTTACATGTTTTTTTGTATTTTTGTTAATTAAATGACACATTTGGTATATTTATCGCGGTGGGAAGGTGCTCTCAACGTCCCCCACTAACCCTATCAACCCCCCCCCCCCAAAAAAAAAAGAAACGCCCCTGACAAATTTTTGTTTTTTATTTTTTTTTACATTTTGGAGGGTATAATAGATTCGGCACAGCCGAATTTAACACTCTCACTTGTTTTTTGTATTTTTGTTAATTAAAGGAAACATTTGGTATATTTATCGCGATGGGAAGGTGCTCTCAACGTCCCCCTCTGACCCTATCAACCCCCCCCCCCCCCCAAAAAAAAAAGAAACGCCCCTGACAAATTTTTGTTTTGAATTTTTTTTTACATTTTGGAGGGTATAATAGATTCGGCACAGCCGAATTTAACACTCTCAGTTGTTCAAATTTCAATTGATCATTTTTCGAATTTGAAATAATCACTTTTTGAATTAATACAAAAATACAAATCTAATGATCAACAAAATTTTAATGAGTCAATTATTGTTTTGATCAACATTTTTGATATTTCCTTTTACTATCAAATTACAAATTTTCCACATAGCAGATTTTATTTCGCTTTAATTTATTTGAATACGTCAATTCAAAAATATCTATCTATATTAGGGTGGCAGCTATTTTGCAAAACTTCGAATTTGAAGGAGTGCACCCCTAATTTTTATTACATTTGGTCTAAAAATGCTATGCTAAAAATTTCAGCCAAATCGGACAACGTTAACACGAGGCTCATCGAGGTCAAAGGTCAAAAAATAGCCATATTTTGATTAAAAACATTAAATAAATGGTGTTGTTTTTTGAATATATTGTTAAAAAGTGGTACACGAGTTGTTTTTAGTATAAGAAGATAAATTAAAAATTTTTGGGTTTTCAAAAATTAACCCTTGTAAGTCTTTCGGGGTCAAAATGACCCAATTTTCACAAAATGACCCCTAAAACTCGAAAATCAGCCCCAATTTTCTAAATTTATTGAAATAAACCAATGTAAACCCATATTTATATTCTTTTCTATCATAAATACTCAGATATGAAATACTGTCTTTCTAGGATGGCATTCACCCGTTTCACGGTAAGGCCAAAAATATACATTTTATTTAGCGTGGTTCTCAAAACTGATATTTTGGTTTTTTCAAAATTTTCTTAAACAAAATTAGGAAAAATGCTGAAAAAACCACAGAATCTTATAAAACATATGTTAACATATGGCGGGGGCATCGATTTAAACTCAGCGGATTTCGAGGAAAATGCCTTTTTTGCCCACAATTTATTCAATATGGAAAAAATTTGGTAAATATTTTAAAATTTGACAAAGTCAGGGCCATTAATTATTAAAAACTATGTTAGACATTAACCCTTAACGTTTTAGGAAAATGGAATAATATTAACCCGGTTTTTATTCGGGTCAAAGGTCAAATTTAGGGATATTTGGATTTTTTTTTAGAAAAATGCATCTAAATATGAAATTTTTATTGCGATTTTTTATAAAACTTGGTATTATTATTGTACGAGCTCAGAAAAGTAATTATTTAATTTTTTTAAAATTTACCCATAAATGAACATGGGGTCAAAATGGCCCAGCACATTAAAATTTCTTTATATAGATTTTTATATTTTCTTTCGATTTTTATAAAACTTGTTATGATTATATGCGAGGTCAGAAAATTAATTATTTGATTTTTTAATTAACCCATAAATGAACATGGGGTCAATATGGCCCAGCAAGTTAAAAATTCTTGATATATATTTTTTTATTTTTTCTATTTCTATAAAACTTGTTATAATTTTTATGCGACGTCTGAAAAAATAATTATTTGATTTAACGAACAAGGGGCCAAAATGACCCATCACGAAAAATTCTTAATATATATTTTTTTTATTTCTATAAAACTTGGTATAAACATTGGGCAAGGTCAGAAAACTAATTATGTGATTTTTTTAATTAACCCATAAATGAACATGGGGGCACGTTAAAAATGCTTAATGATTTTTTTTGTTTTCGATTTCGATAAAACTTGGTATAACCGTTGTTCGAGGTCAGATATTTTTTTTAATTAACTCATAAATGAACAATAAAAATCAAATAATTTTTTTTTCAGACGTTGCATAAAAATAACAACAAGTTTTATAGAAATAGAAAAAATAAAAAAAAAATATATTAAGAATTTTTAACGTTCTGGGCCATTTTGACCCCATGTTCATTTATGGGTTAATTAAAAAATCAAATAATTAGTTTTCTGACCTCGCACATAACCATAACAAGTTTTATAAAAATCGAAAGAAAATATAAAAATCTATATAAAGAAATTTTAATGTGCTGGGCCATTTTGACCCCATGTTCATTTATGGGTTAATTTAAAAAAAAATTAAATAATTATTTTTCTGAGCTCGTACAATAATTATACCAAGTTTTATAAAAAATCGCAATAAAAATTTCATATTTAGATGCCTTTTTCGAAAAAAAATCCAAATATCCCTAAATTTTACCTTTGACCCTAATAAAAACCGGGTTAGTATTATTCTATTTTCCTAAAACGTTAAGGGTTAATGTCTAACATAGTTTTTAATAATTAATGGCCCTGACTTTGTCAAATTTTAAAATATTTACCAAATTTTTTCCATATTGAATAAATTGTGGACAAAAAAGGCATTTTCCTCGAAATCCGCTGAGTTTAAATCGATGCCCCCGCCAAACTATCCGAGGGATATCCCCCAAAAATTTTTTTTTTTATATTCTAACATATATTTTATAAGATTCTGTGATTTTTTCAGCATTTTTCCTAATTTTGTTTAAGAAAATTTTGAAAAAAACAAAATATCAGTTTTGAGAATCACGCCAAATAAAATGTATATTTTTGGCCTTACCGTGAAACGGGTGAATGCCATCCTAGAAAGACAGTTTTTCATATCTGAGTATTTATGATAGAATAGAATATAAATATGGGTTTACATTGGTTTATTTCAATAAATTTAGAAAATTGGGGCTGATTTTCGTGATTTAGGGGTCATTTTGTGAAAATTGGGTCATTTTGACCCCGAAAGACTTACAAGGGTTAATTTTTGAAAACCCAAAAATTTTTAATTTATCTTCTTATACTAAAAACAACTCGTGTACCACTTTTTAACAATATATACAACAAACAACATCATTTATTTAATGTTTTTATTCAAAATATGGCTATTTTTTTACCTTTGACCTTTGACCTCGATGAGCCTTGTGTTAACGTTGTCCGATTTGGCTGAAATTTTTAGCATAGCATTTTTAGACCAAATGTAATAAAAATTAGGGGTGCACTCCTTGAAATTCGAAGTTTTTCAAAATAGCTGCCACCCTAATCTATATATATAAAAGAGTAACGTGACTGACTGACTGACTTATTGACTGATTCATCATCGCCCAGCCCAAACCGCTGAAGCTAGAGACTTGAAATTTGGACTGTAGGTTCACCTCCCGGAATATAGATCCACTAAGGCAGGATTTTTGCAAATGTTGATTCTAAGGGGGTAAAAAGGGTAAAAAACTGTACTTTTGGTACTTTTTATATCTCCTGAAATAATGGTCGTAGAGACTTGAAATTTGGACTGTATGTTCACCTCCCGGAATATAGAACCGCCAAGGCTGGATTTTTGCCAGTGTTGATTCTAAGGGGGTAAAAAGGGTAAAAAACTGTACTTTTGGTACTTTTTATATCTCCTGAAATAATGGTCATAGAGACTTGAAATTTAGACTGTGTGTTCACCTCCCGAAATATAGATCCACTAAGGCTGGATTTTTGCCAGTGTTGATTCTAAGGGGGTAAAAAGGGTAAAAAACTGTACTTTGGTACTTTTTATATCTCCTGAAATAATGGTCATAGAGACTTGAAATTTGGACTGTATGTTTACATTATGGAATTTAGATCCAGTAAGGCTGGGTTTTTGCCAATTTTGGTTCTAAGGGGGTAAAAAGGGTAAAAATCTGTACTTTTGGTACTTTTTATATCTCCTGAAATAATGGTCATAGAGACTTGAAATTTGGACTGAATGTTCACCTCCCGAAATATAGATCCACTTAGGCTGGATTTTTGCCAGTGTTGATTCTAAGGGGGTAAAAAGGGTAAAAAACTGTACTTTTGGTACTTTTTATATCTCATGAAATCATGGCCATAGAGACTTGAAATTTGGACTGTATGTTTACATTATGGAATTAAGATCCAGTAAGGCTGGGTTTTGGCCAATGTTGGTTCTAAGGGGGTAAAAATCTGTACTTTTGGTACTTTTTATATCTCCTGAAATAATGGTCATAGAGACTTGAAATTTGGACTGTATGTTCACCTCCCGAAATATAGATCCACTAAGGCTGGATTTTTGCCAGTGTTGATTCTGAGGGGGTAAAAAACTGTACTTTAGGTACTTTTTATATTTGCTGACATAATGGTACTAGAAACTTGAAATTTGCAATTTCGGTTCACTTCCGGGAAAAAAGATTCACTACGGCTGGGTTTTTGCCAATGTAGATTCTACGGGATTAAAATGGGTAAAAAAGTGTACTTTTGGTACTTTTTTTTATTTACTAAAATAATGGTCATTCAAACTTGAAATTTAGAATATAGGATCCTTTAGTGAAATAAAAAATTCTGGAACAAGTACTTTCTGAAAATTCTGTACCGTTTATAAAAATTATTTTTTTTAAAAAGTACCTTTTATAAAAAGTACCTTTTATAAAAAGTACCTTTTATAAAAAGTACCTTTTATAAAAAGTACCTTTTATAAAAAGTACCTTTTATAAAAAGTACCTTTTATAAAAAGTACCTTTTATAAAAAGTACCTTTTATAAAAAGTACCTTTTATAAAAAGTACCTTTTATAAAAAGTACCTTTTATAAAAAGTACCTTTTATAAAAAGTACCTTTTATAAAAAGTACCTTTTATAAAAAGTACCTTTTATAAAAAGTACCTTTTATAAAAAGAACCTTTTATAAAAAGTACATTTTATAAAAAGTACCTTTTATAAAAAGTACCTTTTATAAAAAGTACATTTTATAAAAAGTACCTTTTATAAAAAGTACCTTTTATAAAAAGTACCTTTTATTAAAAGTACCTTTTATAAAAAGTAGCTTTTATAAAAAGTACCTTTTATAAAAAGTACCTTTTATAAAAAGTACCTTTTATAAAAAGTGCCTTTTATAAAAAGTACCTTTTATAAAAAGTACCTTTTATAAAAAGTACCTTTTATAAAAAGTACCTTTTATAAAAAGTACCTTTTATAAAAAGTACCTTTAATAAAAATTACCTTTTATAAATAGTACTTTTTATTAAAAGTACCTTTTATAAAAAGTACCTTTTATTAAAAGTACCTTTTATAAAAAGTACCTTTTATAAAAAGTACCATTTATAAAAAGTACCTTTTATAAAAAGTACCTTTTATAAAAAGTACCCTTTATAAAAAGTACTTTTTATAAAAAGTACCTTTTACAAAAATTACCTTTATTATAAAGTACCTTTTATTAAAAGTACCGAAAGTGCTGAAACAATGATCCTAGAAAATTGAAATATGGAATGTAGGATTTTTCGATGAAGAAAAAAACATTCTGGAAGAAACACTTTTTGGAAATTCCGTTTCTAACGGGGGTAAGAAAGTGTACTTTTGGTACTTTTTTTGTTCCTATAATAATGACCTTAGAAGCTTGAATTTTGGAATGTAGGGTACTTCGGTAAAAAAACATTCTGCTAAAGTATTTTTTAAAAAAATCCGTTTCTAGAGGTATAAAAAAGGGTTTTTTGATACTTTTTATATTTCATGAAGTAATGATCCTAGGCACTGAAATTTTGAATGCTTTATTTTAGGAAATTCTATTTCTAAGGGTCGCGACTGATTATAAAGGGGATAAAGAAGTGTAAATTTGGTTATTCTTATATTTCTTGAAATAATGGTTGAGAAACTTGATATTTTAAATATAGGATCAACTAGCACAAAAAAAGGTTTTTTGGAAAATTTAATTTTAAGGGAAGAGGTGGCAAATGGTTATTTTTACCTATCTAACTATTAAACTAAAAGCCCCAGAAATAACAGCCATATTTTAAAATTTAAAATTTCAGGATAAAAAGGGGTACCTGGTAAATGTGGTGTAAAATGGTACTTTTCATATCTATAAAATAACGACAATATAAACTTTTATTTCTTTAACGCATATTATACGGAGAGGAATGAAACTTGCATGGAACAAAAGGAGATGGAATTGGAAATGAAATGGAGTAGAACGGGGATCGAAATGAAATAGAGCAGGGAACAATATGGAATTTGTATTTAACTTTTTTTATTCCATATTTTTTCTTCCTATATGTTTTTTCACTCAAACTTATTTTTATTCCCATTTCTTTTTTCACTGAAATATTTATTCACTTTAAATCCAAAAACCTAATATAAGGGCTCGAAAATTGTCAATATCTTTTTTTCACCGGAACGCACATGATAATGTACCAGCGAAGTTATTCAAATTGTATTGTTTAAATTTTTTATTGAAATATTATTTTATGAAAGACGTAAACGTCCACAAGTAAATAAAACAAAGACTACCTAGGGGAATTTTTTGAAATCATAGAGTAATCCTGATCCTTCTATTATTCGGTATTCAATACAACCGGTAACGAAGTACCGGGATGGTAAGCTAGTAATTTATACTCGGGTTTTACTTTTTTTATTGGAAAGCAAAAAGTATGAATTTCTTCATAATTTTGTCAAAAGCTTAAAATTCATTTGTTAAATCAATCATTATTTTAATTGTCTTTAAATTAAAAATTGATCAAAACCGAATAAGTGATTGATTGAAAAAAAAAACTAATTAATCACCTACAATTTGATGATTGATATGAGGAGTTCCGTCTAAGACTTAAATTTTGAGGTAAAAAAGATATGATTTTTGTTTTGATGGCACATCGATGAAAGTTGCCATAAATATTATATGTTATTTAAGAATAAGAAATTAGTTCACGTCAATTAAATCGCGCAAGGGGGTCAAAAGTTATGGCGGTTTTAAGATTTAGCGGTTTAAAGCGGTTAAAAATATTTTAAAGATTTTTTTTCTACACATTTGTTGCATGCCTTATTAAAACATGCCAGGATATATCATTTCTTCTAAAATATATGATATAAATTTAACCCTTTAATGACCAAACGATTTAAAAAAAAAAATATCCAAGTACATAAAATCGCGATTAATTCGCGGTAAAAGAAAAGTTTTACAATTTTTAATAACATATTTAGGCAATGCGCGTTGGTATTACTGAAACAAAAACACGGAAAATCGTATCATTCTACCAGTAGTTAAAAAAAAATCTGTGATGATTTTTTATAACAAGAAAATTTAATATGGTCCAAAAAATCTATAATCATCAACATTTTTTAACCCGCCTCTGATTTTATGATGACACATCAAGTGGGCTTTCATTTAAAAAAAATTTCATCCGATTTCGTGTAAAGCCTTGGATGTGCCAGATAAAAACAGGTTTAAATAAAATCATAGCGCTTTACGCTCAGAATGGCTTAAAGTAAAAAGTCAAAAAGCAAATCAGTTCTACTCGTTAAGGCACGTCTTTTGGTGTATTAAAATGAACATGATGCATTAATTGCTACTAAAAAAAAATAGGAAACAGATTTGCAAATTTCGCACAATTTTAAAAAATGCCATAAAATGTTTGCATATTATTTTTTATAAACCAGCCAGTGATTTTTTTATGTAAACTCACAAAAAACTCGGTTTACGCAAGAGTCCACCAAATTCCGAATGAAACCGCGAATGTGCCTCGCGAAAAACTGGTATTTTAAAAAAATTACGTTTTTTCTTTCGAACTTTGATCTGCTGAATCTCCTTAACTATTCGTGGCACATTAACGGGATTAATTCCAAAATGTTAAGAATTACAACAGCTACCAACTCTAGTTCAACTTTTTTCATTTTATAGAGGGGGCCGAAATCCCTGATCAAAAAACCTCGAAAATTTAAAAACTCTTAATTTTTGGTTTCAAAACTTAACCGTCTTATAACTTCTTACCAAGCGATGAAGCATCTATCAAACCAACATTAAAATAATCTCTTATATGTACTGACTTTGTCTTATGCCGGAAAAGATTGAAATATGAGGAGAACTTAAAAAAAAAGCGAAAGAGGGTAAAATCTATGGATTATTTGAAGCCATTTTTATCGATTTTTCAACTTTAACCCTCTGTAACTTTTACGGATAAAGTGGGGTAATCCTTAAACATTGCTCATTGATAGTTCAAGGTCTTGTTTACACAATTGTATTTACAGTTTTATTAAATTCCAAAAACTGCCGGTTTTTTTATACCCTCCACTCTAGTGATAGAGGGTATATATAAATTTGTCATTCCGTTTGTAACACCTCGAAATATTGGTCTAGGACACCATAAAGTATATATATTCATGATCCTCGATCGATTTTAAGACGATCTAGCGATGTCCGTCCGTCCGTCCGTCCGTCCGTCCGTCCGTCCGTCCGTCCGTCTGTCCGTCTGTCTGTCTGTTGAAAACACGCTAACTTTTGAAAGACTTTACGGAGGCTCCTGAAGTTTGGCATATATGTTGGGCATTTACCTGCACTCTAATCAAAATTTGTTGAAATTTACCCAATTTATAGTAGGAAACTGGACTCCTACTATAAATTGGGTAATTTTACTTCGAATGTGTAAATTAATTAAATTGACCACTTGTGGCCAATTTAAATAAAAAAGAGGTGAATAAAATATAACAAAAAAAAAATCGGCGCCAGCCAGCATCGAACCCGCCACCTTCCGATTTGAAAGTACACTTCTTAACCACTACGCTACGGAAGCTTATACTTTTATCTGGCGTTTTAGTTATTTAACATGTATATAGAATGAAACCAAAATAATTATTATAAAAGCTATAGAAAGTAAAATATGTATATAAAAAGTTTTTATATAACTTTTTTAATTATTTAACTATAATAATATTAATACAATGTTAAAAAAAAGTAATAATAAAAAAAAATTAAAAAAACAATTAAAAAAAAATAAAAAAAGTTGATTGCCAGCGGAGACGAACCAAGGCCCCGCTACACGCAAACCTGGCACACTTCAGCTAGGCTATCGTACTTGTTGAATTGATCGAAGATATAAATTTTTTTATGTTTATTTTCTTTTTGTAGTTGTTTGACAATTTTATTTACACATTTGTGTGTAAAATATTTGAATTAACGGATAATATTATTAATTTGCTGTGTTTAATTTGTTTGAAATTATTTTACGCATTTAGTGTTTATATTAACACATAATGCGTGCTATTCAACAAAAATTTACCCAATTTATAGTAGTAAGTTTACATGCATTTTTTAGAGTGTGGTTAGGTTGGTATTGCAATCCAGCGAAATCGGTCCAGTGCACTAAAAGAAATTTTACCCATTTTTTTGGCCAAAAGTCAAAATTAAAATTTTTGCAAACATTGTTTTTTTTTACATTAATATAAAAAAACTTAACAAAGTAAACAATTCTTTCTCAATTTTTCGACAGAATTGATGTACGGTCACTTTATCATTAGTTTTTCTTGCAATTTCTTAATTAGTTATAAAATAATGATTGAGTGCAATGAATTTTGTGATAGCTTCTAACAAAAGTTTTTATATTAAGAATTTATAGTTTTTAAAAACTATAAAATGGAAAATAATATCGAAGGTGAGTATTTTAATGATAAATAGTGAAATGTTGGTGAACTCATCTATTAGATCGATTTTAGTGGAAAAATTGAAGTGACCTTAAGATGAACTTATTGAAGTATGAATTGGAATTTTATTTTGACTTTAAAAAAAATGATAGCATATCGTCGCTGCTCCGTCGTGATTTGGTATGTGACATTTTTTGATTTTTTTTTATTGCATAATATGAAACCTCTATAGGGCATCCGTCTGCCCACTAAACCGTTTAGCGATATCTTGAATGGTTTGGAAGTTAGCAAAAGTAGCTATGTGAAATCCATATGAAAATGTTCCAAAAAAAAGTAGTATGTGTAGTTAAAAACCAGTTTTTATTAAGAAAACTTTTGCAAATATAAACATTTTTGCTTAAAATTTTTAACATAACGGTTTTAGGCATGCTTACATACTATACTTAAAAATGAAGTATGAGATCACATTTTAAAGGGATGCTGCCATTATAAAAAAAAAAACGATTTTTCGCGATTTTCAAAACAAGTTAAATGTATCTAAAAAGTTTTTCTGCAGAAATTAATTACATACATTAGTCTTTTCATACACATGAAATCAATTCGGAAAATTAATTATAGGGTTGCAAAAAAAAACGCAAAATCATTAAAATATGAGAAAAATCGCGATTTTCAACATTTTAACGCAAACATGTTTGTCCAAATTTGTACTATTATATCGTTATGAGTCTAATTCCCATTTCCCATACCAAACAAATTTGCATTTGTAAAAGAAGAATTTTTTTAATAAAAAAAACTGCAACAAAATGTGATAACTTTAACGATGATTTCCATGAAAACTGTTCCATTGATTCAAAAACGGACTTCACCATTGAAATAAGGATACCCCAATTATATAGAAATGATGGTCAGATCTCATGGCACAAATTTCAGGAACATTTTTTTGAGTAAAAAAAATTTTTTCGCTAAAAAAAAACAAAATTCATTGAAGCAACAGCACTTGGATGCAGATTTGTACAAAATATGGGATTTAAAAGTGTATTTACTATCACTTTAATGAATATGACAATTTTTTGCAGTATTATTAAATTTAATAACTTAAGTTCTATGAACAAAAACGGTCATGTGTATAAAAATGTCCAAAAATAAAAAAATTAATACCAAAAATGTTCCAACAAAATGTGTTATGTGTAGTTTTTTATGTAATTCGTTAATATCTTCGTTTTAGCTAAAAAATCATTATTTTTTTTGTGGTACACATCTATAAAACATCTTTATGTATTTTAAAGACGCTTGACTTTTATAAAATATGGCAAAATGGCAAAATAAAACGGTTTTTTTGCTCTCCTGAAAACTTCATTAAAAACACATACCAAATTACGACGGAGCAGCGACGATATGTTAGCTATAAAACCATACACGGTGAGCCTCAGCGATGTTCAGGTTGAACTTTAGTGTCGACGAAAAGTGTAAGCGCAGTTCGATTTCTACATGAATAAATGTCACAAAACTGTTAACAGCGAAATCGTAGCTGATCGCATTCGCGAGATATCGCGAAATTAGTGTTTTTGTATTTTCTAAAATTTTGACAATGAAGTTTTTTAAATATCTTCAAAAACTGGGTATACAGTTTTAATTGTATTTATTTACATGTCACAACACTGTTAACAGCGAAATCATATCTTCTCAATTTCGCGAGAAATCGCGAAATTACTTTTTTGTTGTTTTTATTTTTGTTTTTATCTTCATATATGATTTTTTAAAATTTCATAAAAACATGGTATGCAGTTTTACTTGTGGTTGATCAAAGGTCACACAGCTGTTGACATCAAAATTGCAGGTGCTAAATTTCGCGAGATATCGCGTAATTATATATATTTTTTTTTTTTTTTTATTATATTTTAAACCCGGTTCTTTAGAAATGATAAAAAAAAAGTGGTAAGCAGTTTGATTTGAACATGCTGGAAGAAATTAAAACTGCCCCCAAAAAAATTATAGCTGCTCACTTTCGCGAGAAATAGCGAAAAACAGCTTTTTGGGGGTATTTCTTGTTTTGATTAATAAAAGAAGTTTCTTTAACATTGTTGAAAAACACGAAATGCAGTTTGACTTGCTATTGATCAAAGGTCATAAGGCTGTTAACATTTAAATTCTAGCTGCTTAATTCTTCGAGATATCGCAAAAAAACTCGCTTATCTACTATTTATTCATTAATTTGTGTTATTTGTGGTCTGTAAAAACATATACTTCAATTAACGACAAAAATGTGGTATGCAGTTTGAATTCGAGGTTATTAGAGGTGACAAAACTGCAAGCATAAAAATTATAGACGATCAATTTCCCGAGAAATCGCAAAATTACTGTTCAAGCTTTTATAATAAATTACTTTTTTTTCTTTGGTATCAAAAAAAAGAACATGCAAAATTGAAAAATAAAAAAAAAAATAAAAAATATATAAATAATTCCGCGATATCTTACGACAGTGTACACCTACAACTTTGATGTCAACACCCTTATGACTTTCGATCACGTAGTGCATATCAGCTTTCCACAACATTTGAAAAAAACCTAGAGAAAGTTGAAAAACAAAAATTTACAAAAAAGTTATTTCGCGATTTCTCGCAAACTAAAGAAGATAGGATTTCGATGTTAACTGTTTTGTGACCTTAAAATAAGTACAATGAAAACTGTATACTCAGTTTTTGAAAATACTTAAAAAACTTCAATATCAAAATTTTTTAAAATATAAAATCACTAATTTCGCGATATTTCGCGAATGCGATCAGCTACGATTTCGCTGAAAACAGTTTTGTGACAACTAATCATGTAGAAATCGAACTGCATTTACACTTTTCGTCGACACTAAAGTTCAACCTGAACATCGCTGAGGCTCACCGTGCATAAAAGTTCTCTAGGACAATCAATTACCTTCCGAATTTAAAAAATTTCAAGGTCGGATATGTGCAAACTTTTTTTAAAAACGCATTTTTCCAGATGACTACTGAGTGCCAAATTCAGAGTTATTTAATACATGGTGAGTGAAATAAAACAAAGGTGGATACGGAGCCGCTATTTCTGGCCATTTCTTTTCATACATTGCTCAGAGTGATTGTTTCGAAAACTTTAAACAATATGTAAAGGAGGAATGAAGAATATTTTGTTCAAATATAAATATGAAAAGGATTAAAAGTTGTAGGAGTTTGAAAGTTTTTGAAAGACAGCATGCTGTTTGGCTTAAAGGCAATACTTGGCTAAGAAAACTTGAAACGCAACCTGCCTCCACTAAATCGAAACCTGGGCGACTGCAATTAACTTTTTTGTCAAAATCTGCGAGAACAAAAATACGAGTTACAGCAGAAATCTCTATAGATCTTAAAAGGGAAGTTGAGCCCCTAGCTCTTGCTTCATCTACGGCTGCCCGTAGTGGCATTTTGAAATGTAGTTGACGACGTGGAACTCAAAAATCAAATTTTTGAATAAAATCCTTATTAAAAAGTAGCTTTGTTTGACACTTCTTAAAATTGTTAAAATAAATTTCTACTGTTATCTTCGAAAGTTAGTGTACACTCAAAAAAAAATAAATAGTAAAAACAGTTTACAAAACCAGATAATCTATCAAGGATCTAAAAAATCTTAGATGCGGAAACTTATAACCCGGGAACCCTGTTTGGAACTAATTATTAGGTAATTTTTTAGGCAACTTTACTAATTTTTTTTTTTTTGAGTGTATGAAAAACTTTAAGAGTCACTCCCTCCCTCTAAAGAGTCTTCCAAAAGTCAAATCCAAAAAAATCATTCAAATCGGTCCAGCCGTTTGGCTGTAAATAATTTTGGCCAAAAAAAGGGTAAAATTTCCTATAGTGCAGTGGTTCAAAAGTTATGAGCAAATGAGTGAATTTCGGCAAGGGTTTTTTTGGAATTTACGAGATAAAACACACGGTAACTTTCGAACGGCAATTCTGAGGGTGCTGAAGTGTGGCGTATATATTTGCCGTTTCTCTGGTCCGGTTCGTTTTAAATTTCAGCCAAATCGGTCCAGTGGTTCAAAAGTTATTAGCAAAACCGTAAATTTCAGATTAGTTTCACCTTAAATTCACGTGTTGAAAACCCGTTAAACATGTTTTAAAAACATTTGTAAGTCAAAAAAATATTTTACAAGGTATTTTTTACCCTAAAACAAAAAAAAAAATACACTCAAAAAAAATTTTACATTGAAAAAAAATTGTACACTCAAAAAAAAAATTAGTAAATTATTTTTTTTTTTCAAAAATTAATTAAAAAAAAAATTTATTCAAAGTAAAATATTTCTAACCAAAAATTTTATTTTTTCACGCTAGAAAATTTATTATCACTTAAAAAGGGCATTGTGGAGGGTATTCATAGATTCGGCCAAGTCGAATTTAACTTTTCTACTTGTTAAACATTTATTTCAGTTTCACTGGGTTGAAATTTAAAAAAGACTTTGTGATATAACATTTTTCTTCATCGGAGGAGTTTCAATTAGAAAATTAATTGAATCCGCGTTTTTGTTGATTGAAATTTGTTTTCAATTCTTTTTGTGTAATAATTTACTAATTACAATTGATCATTTTGAATTTTATTTTGATCTTTTACGAATTTCAATTAATATCCAACGAATTTCAATTATTTTTTTTAAATTTCAATTTGTTCTTTACCAAGAACAGTTGAAATTTTTTGAATTTCAATTAGTCATCTAGAAATTATACTGTGCAACACGATTTTAATCTTGCGTGGGACAAATAAAAATTAAAGTATACCGATAGTAGACCAAAACCCCCGAAGAGTTTTTAAAACTTAGCTTAAGTTCTTTTTTTATGGCCCAATAAAGTTTTTAAATTTTTCTCAAATACGTTTAGAATAAGTAAAAAAAGTATTACGTCTAACTCTGAGGTAAATAATGATATAAGAAGTCATCAGTGAAATTTGATAGTGATTCTTTTCTTAGAACATATTAACCATCTAGCTCCCGTTTTTAGTGGTCGTTTTGGTCCTTTTCTCCAATAAAACATCACTAAAACCTGCATTTAAAGCGTTAAAATGTGTTACAAAAATTTTCTGCATCAAATTTCACTGGGGGTTATCAAAGATCAAAAGTTCGTACGAAAAGTGCAAAATGCTCAAAAAAGTCAAATTGTAAATTATCACATACTGTTTAATTGTTTTTCACTAAAGTCATGTGAATTAAGTGGAGAAAACTTTAAAGATCTGCTTCTGATCTAAATAATGTTAAAGAATTTCTTCAGTGAAATTTAATGGTGATTCTTTTTTTAGAACATAAGTATAAACCCTCCATCTTCAATTTTTAGGGATCGTTTTGATAATTTTTTTTTAAATACCCTCAGAGAACACCATTAAAGCGTGCATTTTAACCCTTTAAACAAAGGGTTAAAATGTGCTGCAAAAATTTTCTGTATCAAATTTCACAAGGGGTTTTCAAAGGACAAACGAATGTGCAGAATTCTCAAAAAAGTAAAATTGTAAAGTATCTTGGTAAAACACAATTAAACAAATTATGACAATCTAAAATTTTCCTTTTTTAAACATTTTGCTTATATCGCAAGAACTTTTGTGACTTTGACAACGACTAGTAAAATTTTATGCTGAAAATGTTTGTTGAACATTTTAACCCATTGAACGCATGCCTTAGTGGTGTTCTACGAGGATATTTGAAAAAGGCCCAAAATTACCTCTAAAAATGGAAGACATATGGTCATTATGTTCTAAGAAAAAAACCGCCATCACTGCAGACTTCTGTTAACGTTATTTAGCTCACATTCAAAATTATACAATTTTTTGGACTTATTTCACACCACTTTGGTAAAAAAAACAATTTAACAGTTTGTAATAATTTACAATTTTACTTTTTTAAGCTTTTTTTGCAATAACTTTTGACAATCCCTAGTGAAATTAGATGCATAAAATTTTTGTAGAACCTTTTAACCCTTTAAATGCAGGTTTTAGTGGCTTTCTAAGAGATATTTGGGGAAAGGACCAAAAACGACGCCTAAATATGTGAGCTAGAGGGTTAATATGTTCTAAGAAATTTTAATGAATACATCTCTCATTAAATTTCAATGAATACATCTTTTACAAGGGAAGTATCTCATTCCTTATGAACCGATTTGCCTGAAATTTATAATATATATAAATGAGACGATTTTAAGGTTGGGGTGTCTCGGATGTTCGGCCATATCAGTATTTCAAAATTTCGTTGTCCCCTTATGAAACCATATTGACCTCCGGGAAAATTTTGATAACTCACGAACTAACAGGAATATCCTCTAGAGCAAAAATACGTATCGACTTAAATTTAATAAAGATTAGTTCGTATTCATATGGACATCGTATCTCTATGTCTACATATAAATACTCCGCAAAATTTTTACATTTTCATGAAAAAAGTATTTAACAAAGCCAAACTTTTACAAGGTTATGCCACCGTTGGATAGGCATTTAAAAAAACTCTCTTCTCATATGTAAACATCATATAGTTTCTTAGAAAGAAATGGTTGAAAAATCCAAAAAACGATTTTTTCGCCATATTTTGACCCATGTTTTGAACCCCTAAATCCCCGATATGGCCGATAAGCCGAGACACCCCAACCTTAGAATTGTCTCTTTTATATATATTTTACGTTTCATGCAAATCGGTTCATAAGGGTTGAGATACTTCCCTTGTTAGAATTATTTACCTCAGAATTTTATTTAATAATTTTTTTGGGCCCATATCAAACGCCTTTGAAAAAAAAGGCTTAGTCTTCAACATCCTTCGGGAGTTTTGGTCTACTATTGGTATACTTTTATTTTTTCCCTCTTTCAAGAAATACTCGAGGACGCGAAATTTGTTGCACAGTGTTACAACTGATATTTAACGGATTTCAATAACAATCTTCGAATTTTAATGGACCTTTTTCGAATTTAAATTGATAAATCTTTTTCGAATTTCTCTTGATCTATTACGAATTACAATTGATCTCTTATAAATTTCAATTAGTTTTTTACGAATATAAATTATTCTTTTTTTAATGTAATTACAGTTTATCTTATACAAATTATTACTATTCATCTCCAGCGAACTTCGTATTTTCAAGAAAATCGCGTTGGAATATTAGTTTTTATAAAAATTCTGTAATTCTCTTGTATTTTATTGTGTCAACATTGCGTATGAGTAACATTAATTGCGAAATTAGTTGGTTTTGCAAATGTATTTAAAATATTACTCATACGCGATGTTGACACAATAAAATACAAAAGAATTACAGAATTATTATAAAATCCAATACTCAAATGCGATTTTCTTGAAAAATACAAAAAAAAAGCCATAAAATTAAAAAAAAAAAATGTGGCCGGGTTTTTTTTTTACCTTTATAAAAAATGAAAAATTTCAAAACGGGTTTGGAACATTTTCCAAAATAATTTTTTTTTCGATATTTCGTTTTAATTTGATAAATATTTTTTAATCTAGGGAACGCGATACGAATTAGACCATATTTCAAATATTTAACCATGCCACCTTTGCAAAGCTTTGCCCAGTTTTTGAAAAATTGAAATACCAAAAATGCAATTTTCTTATTGTTAGTTCCATATAAGCCTATCCAAACCACCTATTCTGACATTAGTAGGACACAGGTTTTTATACCCTACACCACACTGTGGCACAGGGTATAATGGGTTTCTGCTGATGTTTGTAACTACCTGAAATATTAGTCCTAGACCCATCTTTAAGCATACCGATCGACTCACAATCACTTTTTGAATCGATTTAGCGATATCAGTCCGTTCGTCCGTCTGTCCATGTAAACGGTGTAAACACTATACAGGATGCAATTTTTAATCAGTTGACTTGAAATTTGAAACTTAAGCCTCTTTTGGCACAAGGACGAAGCCTATTGAAATTAAAAAAAGGGTCCATATTTAGACCTATCCCCCATACAAAGGTCCTCTTTTTTTGGCTTAATTGACTATAATAACCATGTTTTGTCTTCACAAATCACCATTTCAAATTTTAAAGAAATCGGACCAGTTCTTCTTGTATCCCCCATATCCATTATCAAATCTGATTATCATCGGACCAGTTTTTGAAATTTAGCCCGATATTCAGTTAAAGCGGTTTATTGTCAACAAATAGAAGCCTATTTCACTCAAATTTGTTAGTGTTTGTTATTGTTTTTTACACTTATTAAAGATTTGACAAAATATATATATCTAATCGGTCCATCGGACCCATTTTCTGGTAAACTCTGGTGTAGGGTATTATATGGTCGGTCTTGACCGACTATAATTTTCTTACTTGTTTTTTGTTGAGCATTGGCTGTAGACAGGCGAGGATTCTAATGTCTCGGAATATTAAAATGTTTCTTCAGAAAAAATGCAAACATTTTTTTTCATGAAAAATTTGAGAATTTTTTTAGACAAAAAATTTTTAAATTTTTCCATAAAAAGAATTTGGGAAATTTTCTATATAATTTGCGAATTTTTTTTTCGAGAATTTTTCTATTGGAAAAATCTAAGAATTTTTCTGTGGAAAAATTTTGAGAATTTTTTTATAAAAAAATATGAGGATTTTTTATAGGGAAAATGTGATAACACAGTGCAACACGATTTTTATCTTAGATGGGGCAAAAAAAAATTAAAGCATACAAACAGTACACTAAAACCCCTGAAGGGTTTTGAAAACTTAGCTCAAGAACTTTTCTTATGACCCACTGATGTTTCCAACTTTTTTTCAAAGTAGTTTTGAATTAGTATTAAATCTAATTCTGAGGTAATAAATGTTAAAAGTTGTCTGCACTAAAATTTGATGGCGGTTCTTTTCTTAGAACACATTAACCCTATCTAAGGGTTAGCAAAAGCTAAAAGTTCCTGCGAAAAGTGCAGAATATTTAAAAAAGTAAAAAAATTAAAATTATCTTGGTAAAACATAATTTAACAAATTATGATAATTTTAAGTGTTCCTTTTTTAAACATTTTGCATATATAGCACAAACTTTTGACCTTTGACAACCCCTAGTAAAATTTGATGCAGAAAATATTTTTACAACATTTAAACCCTTTCAACGCACGCCTTAGTCGTGTTATACATATGAGGATATTTGAAAAAAGGGTCAAATGGACTCCTAAAAATGAGAGATAGAGGGTTAATATGTTCTAAGAAAAGAACAGTCATCAAATTTCAATGATTTCACAGATTTATAAAATTTTTTCTATTTATTTCACACGACTTTGATGAAAAAAAAATTAATATTATTGAATAATTTACAATTTTACTTTTTTAAGCATTTTGCAATTTTCGTACTAACTTTTGATCTTTAACAACCCGTCGTGAAATTTGATGGAGAAAATTTTTGTAAAACATTTTAGCACTTTAAACGCACGTTCTTTTGGTGTTCTATGACAATATTTGAAAAAAGAACCAAAATGACACCTAACAAGTAAGAGTGTTAAATTCGGCTGTGCCGAATCTTTTATACCCTCCAACATGCAAAAAAATAAAAAAAAATCCCAGGGGCGTTTTCTTTTTTTTGGGGGGGGGTCGGTAGTGGTAATTTGGGGGGGGGGGCAAATTTCCTCTCGACTATGTGTTTAAAAATTCATTCTTATGCTTTTTGCGCTAAAGATATACAAGTTTATCGATATTTAAACAAAATTTTATTCCACGCCCATAAAAGGGGGGGAGACCGAAAAAAAACGACATTTCTAATTCTTTGGGTCCAAATGCAGGACTTTGAACTTCTTGTAGCATAAAAATGTTGCATTTGTTAAACAAAAACACAAAAAAATCATGTAAAAATTTGTGTTTTTCAGAGGTTGGTTTAGTTCTTCAAGGGGGAAATTTTTTCCCCCTGCTCCGATTTTGATCATTTACGAACTTAACCTGCCTAGGAACATAAGACATATTCGTGCCAAATGTTGGGAGTCTAGCTGTTTTATTTTGGACTGCATCGTGTTAACTACAGACGGACAGTAGGGATATAACTTTTTTTTGAGTGCAAAATACCACTGGGGAATGTTGTTCTAATAATAAAAAACTGTTTTTTAAGTTGATTCGGTGAAAAAAGTTTCCGCACCGAAAGAGATTTCTAAAGTGCTTTAAATTTTTATTTATATTTTTTTAAAAATTATGATTTTTTAAATATCGCGATTTGATCAAAATTTTGCATTAGACTTATGAAAAATAGTTCGGTTTTGAAGATTATAAAAGAATTTAAAAAAAAAATAATTTATTTAAGACAAGAATAACTGTTTTGATAAAAAAATAAATAAATGAATACAGACAAAACTTCAACGCTTTCGGTGCGGAAACTTTTTTCACGATAGAGGAAAAGTGGCACCATATTTTTTTATATTTTTACATGCTCTACACGGCTATGGGGTGGTATTTTTGATATTTGCAATAATTGCAAAAAGTTATATCCCTAACGGACAGACGGACAGACGGACGGACAGACGTACAGACGGACAGACGGACGGACAGACGGACAGACGGACGGACGGACGGACATCGCTAGAATGTCTTAGAATCGATTACTGATCTTAAATATATGCACTTTATGGGGTCCTAGATCGATATTTTGATGCGTTACACACGGAATGCCAAAGTGAGTATACCCCCATACTGTAGTTGGAGGGTATAAAAATGGGAGATAGGGGGTTAATATATTCTAAGAAAATAACCGCCCTAAAATTTTACTGAAGACATTATTTACATTATAATTAGATTTAATACTTTTTTTTTGATTTATTCAAAACGCCTTTAAAAAAAATTTAAAAACTTCAGTGGGCCATAAAAAAAGAACTCGAGCTTAGTTTTCAAAATCCTTCGGGGTTTTTGGTCTTCTCTAGGAAAATTTTTATTTTTTTTGATCCCATTCAAAATACACTCGAAGACCGCAAATTTGTTGCACAGTGTTATAAGCAAAACTTTGAATTTTGGATTGGTTTCACATAAAATTCACGTGTTGGAAAAAGCCAACCAAAATTAATAAGCCACAAAAATACTTTTAAGTGCATTTTTGACCAACAAAAATTTTGTACACACAAAAAAAAATTACACTCAAAAAAAATTTTACACTCGAAAATTTATTCAAAATAAAATATTTATAATCAAAATTTTTAATTTTTTTCACGTTAAAAGGAGGGTATTCATAGATTCGGTCAAATCGAATTTAAACAAGTAGAAAAGTTAAATTCGACTTTGCCGAATCTATGAATACCCTCCACAATGCCCTTTTTAAGTTATAGTAAATTTTCTAGAGTGAAAAAATAACATTTTTGATTAGAATTATTTTATTTTGTTTAAAAAAAAACTTTTTTTTTAACTAATTTTTGAAAAAAAAAATTTACTAAATTTTTTTTTGGGTGTAAAATTTATTTTGAGTGTAAAATTTTTTTCGAGTGTATTTTTTTTTTCTTTTAGTGTAAAAATATTTTTGAGTGACAAAAATGCGTTGTAAAATATTTTTGTGACTTACCAATGTTTTTAAAACCTGTTTAATGGGGTTTCAACACGTGAATTTAAGGTGAGGGGAATCTGAAATTTACGGTTTTGCTAATAACTTTTGAACCACTGGACCGATTTGGCTGAAATTTAAAACGAACTGGACCAGAGCAACGGCAAATATATATGCCACACTTCAGCACCCTCAGAATTGCCGTTCGAAAGTTACCGTGTGTTTTATCTCGTAAATTCCAGAAAAACCCTTGCCGAAATTCACTCATTTGCTTATAACTTTTCAACCACTCGACCGATTTCACTGGATTGCAATGCCAACCTGACCAGGTAAATGCCCAACATATATACCAAACTTCAGGAGCCTCCGTAAAGTCTTTCAAAAGTTAGCGTGTTTTCAACAGACAGACAGACAGACAGACAGACGGACAGACGGTCGGACGGACATCGCTAGATCGTCTTAAAATCGATCCAGGATCATGAATATATATACTTTATGGGGTCCTAGACCAATATTTCGAGGTGTTACAAACGGAATGACAAACTTATATATACCCTCTATCACTAAAGTGGAGGGTATAAAATAAAATCGTTAAATTTAAATCAACAAACATTAATTGTAAATCAACCAAACATGATTTCAACCAAACATGATTTCAACCAAACATTTAGTAAAAACGGCCGCATGTTAGTCCATAAGATTTGAGTAAGATTTGAGGAAATGCTACATCAGAGATTGCATCTTATTCCAATACCTGGTAGCATAGAGTCGGTTGAAGTGGAATCTGAGAAATTAGGTAAAACTCTTACTGACTGCTATGAGACTGTATGTCCGTTAAGGAAGAGTAGACAAGGTTATTCAGTCCCTTGGTGGAATGATGAACTTGGAAAACTCAGGAAAAGTTCTAGGAAACTACTTAATAGAGCATTAAAATCTCGAAAAGATGGTGACTGGAACAATTACCATCTCATACAAAGGGACTATAAGAAAAAAGTGCGGCAAGCCAAACTTGAGTCTTATAGAACATTTTGTGAGGGGGTAAAGGGCACGAGGGATACAGCCAAACTCTGCAAAATCTTTCAGAAAGATAATGCAGCTAAGCTTGACTCCCTTAGGAAACCCGATGGTACTTATACTGAAAACCAACAGGAAGTCAATGACATTCTGTTGTCCACTCACTTTCCAGGGTGCAAAGTGACAGAGACAAAAACAGAAATTATTGAAAAACCTGTTTCAGTCGCCACGGGTTGGTCCTGGTATATAGCATCGAGGGTAGTTACTGAAGATTCGATTAGGTACGCCTTTACGTCCTTCGATAACTACAAATCCCCTGGTCCCGATGGTATATATCCAATTATGCTAAAGAGTGGTGGAGATATCCTTGTGAAGAATCTTGAAAGAATCTTCTTGGCCAGTCTGGCCCATGGTTATGTTCCATCATCCTGGTGCGATGTCAAAGTCGTCTTTATTCCCAAACCGGGAAAGGAGGACTACACTTTGCCGAAAAGTTTCAGACCAATCAGTTTGTCTTCTTTCCTACTGAAAAGTCTTGAACGAATGGTGGAAAAATTCATAAGGTCGGTGGCATTAGTCGAGTGCCCCTTAAATACTCAGCAACATGCGTACCAAAGTGGTAGATCTTGTGAGTCGGCACTTCATGATCTTGTTTTAAAGATTGAGAAGGGCCTTGATAAACAAAACTACACTTTGGGTGTATTTGTGGATATTGAGGGAGCCTTTGATAATGCCACTTTTGACTCTATGAAGGCTTCGGCTGAAGAGCATGGTGTGGATCCAGTTCTTGTCAAATGGATCTACTTTATGCTCTCTAATAGATTGTTGACCACTGAAAGTCAGTGGGGCACAAAAGTCACGGTTGAGGTAAACAGAGGCTGCCCCCAAGGAGGGGTTCTCTCTCCGCTACTATGGTGTTTTGTGGTCGACTCACTTCTGGTGGAAATACAGTCTCTGGGTGTTCACGTACAGGCATATGCGGACGATGTGTGTGCATTAGTTTCGGGAAAGTCTCTTGAAATGGTCTGCAATAAAATGCAGACTGTTATAGACTTGATGGACAACTGGTGCAACAGGCATGGACTGTCCGTGAATCCAGCTAAGACAACACTCGTGTTGTTTACGCGAAGGACCAAACACAAGGGTCTTAAGCTTCCTACGCTGAAGGGTGTTACTCTTCAACTGTCCACAGATGTAAAGTATTTAGGGGTCACTCTGGATAATAAACTAATGTGGACAAAACATGTAGAACTTAAGGTATCTCGGGCGCACCGTATTTTCTGGCAGTGTCGGAGAGCTTTTGGGAAAACGTGGGGTCTAAGACCTGCGGGGGTGCACTGGATGTACCTAGCGGTCATTAGACCTTTTGTGACGTACGCGGCGGTGGTCTGGTGGCCGAGAACGGTAGTTAAATCTACACGGGCTCTACTGGACGGACTACAAAGAGCAGCTTGCTTGGGGATTACAGGTGCTATGAGCACTACACCAGGTGCAGCTCTTAACGCCATGTTGAACATGCTTCCCTTGGATCTACATATCCAAGGGGTAGCCATGAAATCTCTGTGCAGACTCCGTAAAAATGGATCATGGCATGGAGACTACAATGCAGGACATGGTCAACTGTTTAATAGGCTTTCGGAACTTTGTCCAATGTTTGATATGCCCTTAGACAGTATGACGCCTTGCATAGAGTTTGGTAGGAAGTTCAGAGTTACATTTCCGAGAAGAGAAGACTGGTGTGATCCAGATAAACTTCTCAGAAATTACTCTGATACCTTCTATACGGACGGTTCTAGTACATTAGTTGGTTCTGGATCTGGTTGGTATTTGGATGACGAAACCAAATACTCTCATGCCATGGGCAAAATGGCAACAGTTTTTCAGACTGAAGTGTTTGCTATTTTGGACGTGGCGACTTGGATAATTGAAAATAGATGGAGGGATAGGAAAATCGGTATCTGTAGTGACAGTCAAGCTGCACTCAAGGCACTGAGTTCTCCAATCACAACGTCTAAAATTGTCCAAGAGTGCAGGCGCAGACTCAATGAGGTCTCATGTGAGAACAGGGTCTGCCTCTTGTGGGTTCCGGGTCATAGGGGAATACGGGGAAATGAGATTGCCGATTCTTTGGCAAACATTGGCTCCGATACAATTCCTCACAATCCGGAGCCTCAGATTGGTATAGGCTTGACGTGGATGATGCGTTGGATAGACTCTCACATGAAATCAATTTTCATGGAAAGATGGTCCAATGAGTTAACATGTAGGAATACTAAATGTTTTGTGATAAGGCCAGACAAGAAAGTGGCAAACTATTTACTCAGTCTGAGTAGAAAAGACTGTCGCAAACTTACTGGCCTAATTACGGGACACAATGCCTGTGCTCGTCATATGACGAGATTGGGTGTCTTATCAGACCCTCTTTGTGCAGCTTGTCTTGAGGATGAGGACACAACAGAACACTACGTCTGTTATTGCCCAGCTTTCTCAAGATCAAGACTGCGGATAATGGGCTCTGATATTTTGTCGATGGACATGGTCCATGGACTTCCCTTGTCTGACTTTCTCAGGTTTGTGAATGCAACTGAGAAGTTCTGAGCAAGCACCTTTCACTCTCTTTAAACTTTCTCTCATTCTTTACTAATCTTTCCTTCTAGGGTATGGTACAATGGACTATTTTGAGTCTGAGCGCCATGGACTCGCCTAGCTTTCTTTCAAGGCTTGTACAACCCACCCTCAACTCAACTCAACTCAACTAGTCCATAATACAAAATTTCGATTTTGTTTTCAACAAACTTAGTCAAGTAATTTTATTTCAAAATTATTTTATCATGTCAACAAATAGTTTTTGTGTTTGCTGAATTTCTTTGTTGAAAAAAAAAAATTTACGTTTATCAGATCAACAAATTGCGTTTGTATTTGTTGAATTTCTTTGTTGAAAAAAAATTTAAGATTTTGTCGTTTGTCAATACAAATGATAATTTTAGAGAACTATTACAAACTCGTTTATCATTATTTTTTTACATTTTTTTTCAACAATCAATATTTACAAACGTTAGTTGATATCACAAATTTCCGTATAGGAGCACTTTCAGTGAAAAAGTTAATTATATTCACAAATATGGGGGTCAATATAACAATTCATTTTTTTCTGTGTATGTATAGTAGTAAAAACCCCAAAGGGTTTAGCTCGGTAACGTGTCAACTTTTTTTTGATAGCCCACTGAATTTTTCAGTTTTTTTTTCAAAGGCGTTGAAAAAAAGTCGAAAAAACTAATGTTAATATTCTTTTGAACTTAAAATAGAAATTCTTGGGAAAATTTTTTCTAGAGTACGCTAAACCTCTATCTCCCGTTTTAATGGATCATCATTTTTTTACGATCATTTTCAGCATCCAATTTCACTGGGGGTTACTGCAGGCAGAAAGTTCGACCGGTATACGAAAAATGCATAAAAAAGGTTAATTGTGAAGTATAATTAACTTTTTATATTTTTTTCTATATTTGTTAGTTACAATTGTATTGTATACGGTTTCTGGCAAAAATATAAAAAAAATGAATGACAGAACATATTTTTAGAACATTTTAACCCTTTAAACTAGAGTTTGCAAAACGATTAAAATCGTAATCGTAATCGCGATCGCGATTAATCGAACCAATTAATCGTAATCGGCAAAAAAATCTGCGATTACCATTAATCATTTTCTATGAAATTTATTGTTTTGGTAACAAATCTAATACATAAGGAGTGAGATCATAAAAATGTTAACACACATTTTTGCCTACAACTTTGGTGTAAAGCTTCCAAATTTTTTTTTTTTCGGCAGTTTACATTTTAAAAATATGTCAGTTAATAAATTAATTTACATCATGAGTTTTAATTTGCAATTTTTTACACAATGGACGATGAAAGAAAAGTGCGTTCAAAAATAATTAAATATTTTCAACAAAACCAAACATGGACATTAGAGTGTCCCTTATTTTGGAAATGTTGGAAATGTTGAGACGGTACCCCCTAATTTTTTTCCTTTTGACTAAAAAATAACTCAGGAAAAATTTTACGCCCCTACGACCCCGCCTTCCCTACGCGACGGGGCCTTAAAGAACGGGGCCTAAAAAATCATTTTTCCATACAAACCAAACAATTTTTTTTTGATTTTTAATTTTTTTGTTATTAATTATAATATTACTTGGTTAGCTTATTCACGACAAAAAATTTGATTTTGGTGGGATGGGGCTTTCAGTTCTAAAAAATTTTTCGAAAAAAAAAATTTTGAGCTTTTGGGGTCCTACAGTAAAAATTTTAAAAAAAAATTTTTTTTTTAGTTTTGACAAGCAACGGTTTTAGTTGTAATGTTGCTTTTAATGATATATATTCATAAAAAAATATTATTCATATCTGTGACATCTTGATCGTGTATCGAAAAACATCAAAAATGCATTTTTTACCCTTTTTTAGATCACGATAAAGATGTCACAGATAGGAATAATATTTTTTTATGAAAATATATCATTAAAAGCAACAATTCAACTAAAACGGTTGCTTGTCAAAACTAAAAAAAAATATTTTTTAAAAAATTTTTACTGTAGGACCCCAAAAGCTCTAAATTTTTTTTTTCGAAAAATTTTTTAGAACTGAAAGCCTCATCCCACCAAAATCAAATTTTTTGTCGTGAATAAGCTAATCAAGTAATATTATAATTAATAACAAAAAAATTTAAAATCAAAAAAAAATTTTTTTGCTTTGTATGGAAAAATGATTTTTAAGGCCCCGCTCTTTACGGCCCCGTCGCGTAGGGAAGGCGTGGTCGTAGGGGCGTAAAATTTTTCCTGAGTTATTTTTTAGTCAAAAGGAAAAAAATGAGGGGGTACCGTCTCAACATTTCCAACATTTCCAAAATAAGGGACACTCTAATGGACATACAAAAAAATTGCCAAAGAAACTAATGTATGCCGCCAAACAGTTTCAAAAGTGGTAAAAAGGTATCTGGAACACCTAACAATTGAAAGGAAGCCGGGAACAGGAACAACGACTGGTTATCGTAACATTGGTAAGGCATATAAAGTTAAAAGCATCCTTAAGAGAGCTCCTAACACATCTGGCAGAAAAACAGCTCGGTTAGCCCAATGCTCCGACTTTTTTGTACGTAAAGTGAAACGTAAGGCGGGACTAAGGTCCTACAAAGTTCAAAAAGTTCCCGATAGAAACGCTTTTAAAAATTTGGAGGCCAAAACCAGAGCTAGAAAATTGAAATCAAATTTTATAAAAAAATACAACTGTTGTGTAATGGACGACGAAACTTATGTCCTGGCTGATTTTGCGCAGCTCCCTGGTCAAGAATTTTATGTTTCCGATGTTCGAGGAAATGTTGCGGAAAAATTTCGGTCAAAAAAGCAAACGAAATTCCCCAAAAAATTCCTAGTATGGCAAGCCATATGTAGCTGCGGCCAAAGAAGCCAGTCATTTGTGACATCTGGCTCTATAAACAGCGAAATTTATATCAAGGAGTGTTTGCAGAAGAGACTTCTTCCGTTCTTGAGTCAGCACAATGTATCCACTTACTTTTGGCCCGATTTAGCATCTTGTCACTACAGCAAGAAAGCGCTGGAATGGTATAATGATAATAATGTGGTTTTTGTACCAAGAGAGGCAAATCCACCAAACTGCCCGGAGCTCAGGCCAGTGGAGAGATATTGGGCTCTTGTTAAAAAAGAATTAAAGGGCACAAAAAAGGTCTCCCAGGACATGCAAGATTTCAAACGTAGATGGACCACCTGCTCTAAAAAGGTGACAGAAACTACCATAAAAGCCTTAATGGGAGGGTTTCCGGAAAAAGTGGACTCTGTTCGTAGTGGTTAGAGTTCCATGCGGTTTTTTTGTTATGATTTTGTATTAAATTTTATTTAATAAAAATTTGGTTTGAAGTCTTAAAATTCAGTAGTCTGTTTTTTATTTAACTTTATGTGTGTTAACATTTTTATGATCTCACTCCTTAGTATGGAAAACTTCCACCAAAATTTTTTTTTTTTAAAATAAAAATTATTTGCTATATCGTCGCTGCGCCTAAAAATGAAGTCATGTGTAGTTTTTTATTATTTTTTTTTATTACATCTTTATGATCCCATATTGATCATACGTTTATTCAGCAAACCGTTTTTTGGTATCTTGATTGGTTAAAAAGTTAGTAAAAGTAGTAGAGCTGCAAAACTATCGATGGTACTATCGATAGTATCGATAGTTTCATTTGAAATGGACTATCGATAGTTTTTATCCGATAGCGATACTATCGCCAAAAAAATAAGCTTCAAATAGATTGCCATTTGCTGAAAAATTAATCAGTTTTTTAAATTTTAATATTATTTTGGAATAATCCTTCTTTTTATCGTATAAAGGTAGAAGAAGATCGCCGTAGTTAGTTAAAATAGACTAGAATGGCAGTGAACGGCAAAAACTGGTATTTGTGTGTTCAGAAATACCCCGTTTTAACGTAAAAAAACGTAATTTTATTCAAAAACTTACAATTCTTTAAAATATTCGATACTATCGATAGTATCGATAGTTTAAAAACCAACTATCGAAAATATCGAATGGGACTACTATCGATAGTTTTGCAGCTCTAAAAAGTAGCTATGTGTTCGTCATACTAATAAAAGTTCTGAAAAGGAGCTATGTGTTGAGCTACACATAACTTTTTTTGATAAAAAAGTAACAGAACGAGAAAAAATGGACCACTACTTCAGTAATATGAGGCTCACACAAAGCATGCAAGTATTTTGAATGAATTTGTCAAGATTTTTTGGAAAATATTTGCATAATTTCAAGCAGTTATCTAAATTCTAAATGGCGGGTAATCAAGCCTTGTGAGAGCAATTAAATCATTTGACGTCAGAAAGTTTTAGTACCTTAAGAACAGCATCTTTTACAGATGTCAATTTATGTCGAAGCTCTTGAATAGTTACAAGAAAAAACAAAAAATCATCACCAGTTTTGGGAAAAATCTGTTGTTCGCTGTTTAATGAAGAGCTTTAAAATATCAAAATTTCAAGGACCTTGTCTAACTAATGTCGCTTTAAACCACCAACAAACTTTATTTAGTTTTTGTCCCTCTCGAAAAGAAATTAAGAATAAGAATGGTTTCATAAATAAAAGGAGTTATGTGTAAAAACTATTTCCATTTTATTTAAATTTTGTTCAAAAAGTACTTAAAAAAGGAGTTATGTGTAGGTTTTTTGAAAATTTCTGCACCACTGGAAAACCGTTAAATGTTTCATATTTTTTTTTTGTAGTATGCGGATAGCATATCGGTACAAGAATTTTTTATAGAACAAACTATTAGAAAATATCGCGAAGGGCCGGAAATAAACAGTTTTTTTGATCTCCTGAACACTTGCCTGAAAACACATGACTCCATTTTTAGGCGCAGCGACGATATATTTTATTGATTTTGGCTTGCTGAATACGAATATCAAGAAAATCTTGAAATCAATCGCACGATTTTGAAGATATCGCTATTTAAAACTTGTCAAAAAATTTCCAAAAGTGACATTTAAGAAATTTTAAAAATTTTTTTTCATTGATCCTTTCATAAAACAATCTTTCATTTTAACTTTATTTGAGCTTAAACTTAATACCACGCTCAACAAATCGAAGGTTTTTGACTCCGGTTTGAAGTTTGATACAAAATTTTTAAAGTTTTTGACTCGCTGATTCCAAATCTGTGCTCCAAATTTTTCCATCACGTCTAGAATTTTAATTATTCGCGGTTGAAAATGCGAAAAAAGCGATTTTTGCATATTTTGAAAGCCTGCACAGCAGCCACTGGGTGGAATAAAAATCTGTTATAAAGCGTTAGAGTAGAATTGAACTATGATCTCAAATATATGATCAAAAAAATTTGAAGTTGTTGCACTATTATTGGCCAAACATGGATTTTAAAAAAAACACTGTGAAAAAATTAGAAAAAGCACCATTTTTAAAAGGCTCTAAAACAAAAACCAGATGATCAATCTTTACTGTGATGAGCTCAAAATTTAGGCAAAAGTTCATTCTTTCTTAAAGACTTTTAAACCCATTAAAGATATCTTGTGGTATGGAACCAATTGACATTGAAATTCGGCGTAGAAAATGGAAATGTATCGGACATACGTTAAGGAAAGATAATAGAGACATTGCTGAGGTTTCCTTTCAATGGAATCCACAGGGCTACCGAAGCAGGGGGCGCCCACGAATAACTTGGCGAAGATCTGTTGAAGAGGAGTTTACAAGAAAGGGGCTTTCATGGACACAATTGAGAAGCTTGGCGCAGGATAGAATAAGATTTAGAAATTTTGTTAATTCAATATAAGAAAAAAAAAAAAAACTTAACTTTAATCCTTTATTAACTGTAATTAATATTAATGTACATATATTGTAAAATGTATTATTTGTTGTTGCTAGAAGCTCCACTTGGAGTAGCGTTCTTATAAATATTGTAAGACACGTTAACTAAAATAAAAAAAAAAAAAAAAAAAGAGATATCTTCCGGTTTGTACGAAAAATAACACAGAAAACTTAAATTTGTAAAATATTTATTTTTTTAGTTTTTCTTTGAAAAGTATCAAAAAAAAAAAAAACTAAGGTATCCTTATCCTTATCTTTTTTACAAAAATGATAATTTTAACAGAGTCATTTTAAAACGCAATTGTAACCCAACCAAACGCAATAATTAGAAAAAAATAATGTTCTATGTTGGAGACCAAAGACAAATTATACTTTTGCGCTTTATACCAGATTTGTATTCCACTCAATGGCTGCTGTGCAGGCTTTCAAATAATGCAAAAATCGTAATTTTTCGCATTTTTAACCGTGAATAACTAAAAATCTGGAAGTGATGGAAAAATTTGGAGTACAGATTTGGAATCAGGAGATCAAAGTCTACTAAAATTGATCACCAGAAATCAAACCGGAAAATGACTGTTGAGCGGTGTTATTTAAGCCCGTGCAGCTCTTCGATCAAATTTTATTAAATTTTCCGAAAGTTTTCCAAAAATCTAAAGTTTTGATCGAAAGGCACCACACACTCTAAACAAATAAGTCCAGTTTCCTACTATAAATTGGGTAAATTTCAACAAATTCAAATAACATACTACTATAAATGTGTAAATTTCAAATAATTTTTTGGTAAAACTACACATTTTGTGTAAATTTACCCAATTTATAGTAGGAAACTGAAATCATTTTAATTAGAGTGCAGAACAGTGGCCAAAACACCCAATCTAGCGGCGCTTAATTCGGAAATGTAAAAAAATAAAGCCCAATAATGCATATTTGTGATTTTAAAACTTAAAAAGAATTTAATTTTTAACCATATTTGTTTATTTCGGTGTTTTTTATATATTTTGGGAAATTTATGTAAATATCGGGAGGGTGGTCTGTATGCGGACTAGAAGTTAAAATGTTCCGATTTAGTTAAAATTTAGAGTGATTATTTATGGCTACAAAAAACATTTAACAGTCGAATTTCAAGAGGATATGTGTTAAAATACTATTGTTAGGGTATTTAAGTAAAACTGGAAGGGAAATTAACATGTGGCCTATGGGATAACATGAACCGATTTTGTCAAAAATTTAATAGGGTTTGTTCTTTCGATAAAAAATCTTAAATTTCAAATTTTAGCCAAATCGATTGAAAATTGTGGTCTGTATCGCGTTTGTACTGTTTATTTGGACAGGCAGATGGACCCTAAAAAACCGAACAACTTGCGCTAACTAGCACGCCATACTGAAACGTCACAACAAAAATAACCCAAAATAATAAACAAAACAGGAATTGGACCGAATACGATCGAATTTCAAAAGTTGCAGTCCATGAAACTAAAGATTATATCACAAATGTCAACTTCTATAATGCACTAATTATAAACTAGATACCCACAGGCCACAAACATTTATTTTTTAGTTAAAACATACCTTTTACTTTCAATTAAAACTTTTTGGCTCAAAATGTATAAACAATTGACTTAAAAGTGTCAAGAAAAACTCACAGAGTAATTAGGCCCCAAATTCCTTAAATACACTTGCTGCAGAAAATGTATATTTGACAGCTTACAGCTGTGCGAATATTGAAAGCAAAACAAACGTAAAAACGTAAATTTTTTCTGTAAAGTATAGGTAAACGATGCAGTGCAAAAACATTTATCGATATTAATTTTTTAATTTTGACTTAAGCGCCGCTAGATCAGTGATTTCGGCCACAGTGCACAGGTTCAAATGATCGGATTTGACTCAAATTAAAATAAAATGAAAGTTCGTTGCAAGCTGAAGGAAAAAAATTTTGAGATTGAAAAACAAAAAAAAAAAAATTTAACGTTGGAAAACCCAAAATTTTTTTTTGCAAATTTTTAATTATATCTCGAAAACCTCTTGACCAAATATTTTTTTTTTTTATATTTTAATTTTTTTGTTGTAAGCATCAAGGGGGTTCCATTGCAAAGAAGTCTGAAATAGCAAAAATAAATTTTAGTGGGCAATTTCCCGTGGTATATGAGTGTGTATTAGTGAAATTAATGAATTTATCAAAGCAAACGACGAAAAATCTTCATCCACGGGAATAAACTTTTTGATACCTCCGCACTTACCCCTCATAGGACGTCTTCTATAGGAGACTTTGATAAGCATAGCAAGACGTATTTTTTAATTTTCAAAAAGCTTAAACATTGATCGCCGCTGCGAATAAACTTTATTCGATTGGCCTAAAATTTGTATGCTCGATTCGGGAGTACTCTTTCACCATTCACCTAATTTTTAAAAATTTGATATCCTTTCGAATTTAAAGATTTTTAAGCTTTTATCGTTTAATTATTGAAAATATTAAAATTCGAAAGAATATCAAATTTTAAAAATTGTGAAATGTGAAGGTGAATGGTAAAAAAGTACTCTCGAATTGAGCACTTTATATATTAAAAATATTAATTTTTGTATTTTCATACATTTGGAAATTTAAATTTTATAAGATTTTTTTTTAATAAATCTATTGCAATTCAATTTATTTAAAACTAGCTGCTTTGCACCCGGCGTTGCCCGGGTTGAAAAATATTATATAATGAATGATAGTTTATAATGTTCTATGGTTCCATCCTCGGTAAGCACTACATCTGATGAAAGTTTCAATTTCGCATTATTTTACAACACCTCTGTGCGATCGCGCGCTGATATGGCCCATTGTTCCCGCCTCGGTTAGTACTCGACTTTTAAGCATGATTACCGAATAGGCAGAAATAACTTTTAATATATTACAGAGGCGTATGGCAATTTACGTCCCTTTGTTTGATCGCACGCTGATATGGCCCCGCATCGGTTAGTTAGTTAGAAAAAAATCGACTCAGCAATTTTTGCGTGATTGCGGAATTGGCAAAAATAATTTTCAAATAGTGCAAGGGGCGCAGCATTTTACAACACATTTGCCCAATCATGCGCTAATATGGCATACTGTTACCGCCTCGATTAGTACTATATGTGGTGAAAGTTTAGGCGCTTAAGCGTAATTACGGAACAGACAGAAAAAACTTTCAGTGTGGTGGTTTATAGTTCCCGCTTCAGAAGTACTATATGTGATGAAAATTCCATTAAAATCGGTTAAGGCTTTAAAGCATGATTATAGAACAGGCAGAAATAACTTTCTATGTAATACAAAAGAGCGTGGGATTTTACTCCCCTTTGTAAAATCGCACTCATTTACGACCTATAGTTCCGCCTCGGTTAGTGTGGTGGAAATTTCTTCATAATCAGTTTAATACAACGCCTTTGCCCAATCACGTGCTGATATGGCATATTGTTCGCGCTTCGGTTAGTACTATCTGCGTTTAAAATTTCAATAAAATCGGTTCAGCCGTTTAGGAGTGATTACGGAATATGCAGAAACAACTTTCAATGTATTACAAATTGGAGTGGACTTATTAGCCCATCCGTCAGGACGCCCTCCTGTTAGTGCCCGCCTGGTTAAGTACTATGTGTGGTGAAATGTTCATTAAAACCGGTTCAGACGTTTAAGCGTGATTACAGAACAGGTAGAAATAACTTTCAATGTAATACAAATGGGCGTGGCATTTCCACCCCTTTGTCTGATCGCCGCCCTATTATGAACTATATTTCCCGCTTGGATTAGTACTATATGTAGTGAAAATTTCTTTAAAATCGGTTCAGCCGTTTAAGCGTAATTGCTGAAAAGGCAGAAATAACGTTCAATATAAACAAAGGGGCGTGGCATTTTACGCCCACTTGGCCAATCGGCCCCTCTTTTGGCCTACAGTTCCCGCCTCGGTTAGTACTATCTGTAGTGAAAATTTCATATAAATCGGTTCAGCCGTTTATCCGTGATTGTGGAGCAGATAAAAAGAAAAACCAAAGGATGACACGCCCCTTTTTGAGGATATTATATTTACAAAAATTGGGCGTAAAAGGAGGCATCGATTCCAATCAAGATGCGGGATGGCCTATATTTCCCTGCAAAAAACACCTTGTTAGTATTCCAAATTTCATGCTAATCTGTAACAAACATCCAAATATAGTAACAAACAAACAAATATATTGAAAAATCTGAAATTCACTAAAAGTGGGCGTAAATGGAGGCGGGGCGTCCATAAAAAAAAATTTTAGACGTTACAGAGCAAACCCCATTGGGGGTTTTACTACTACCCACAAGTACTTTCAAACTGTTTTGGTTTGGTTAAGGCTCTAAGAAATTACCCTTAAATTGTGTCACAGTGTAATTTAAAATTTTTTTTTATACCCTCCACTCTAGTGATCATGCGCGGGTACAAGGGGGGGGAAAAAGGGGAAATTTCCCCCCCCAGACCAAATTTCGAAAAGAAAAAAAAAAAAAAAAGAAAAAAAAGAAGAAAAAAAAAGAAAGAAAAGGAAAGAAAAAGAAGAAAAAAAGAAAGAACGAAATTTTCTAAAAAAATCTCGAAGACCAAAAATGTTTCATAGAAAAAAATCTGAAAATTTTAAAAAGGAAAATTTTTAAATTTTTTAAGGAAAAAGTGAATTAATCTGAACATTTTCTGTGAAAAATATCTGTTAATCCTATTGTGAATTTTGGCATAAACAAATTTCTTACAAAATGCATTTTTTGTATATAAAAATGTTACAGGATCTTAATTTGGTTTATATAAAAATGTTTGTCTTCTACATAGCAATAGAAAAAATATCTTTAAATCTTAAAAATGTTGATAGTCGAACTTACATGTGTAAAACTATTTAACATTTTTTTTTTTCTAAAGAATAAACTTTTTCTAAAGAAACATTTCTCAGAATCTGAGACTCTTTTTATGTGAAAAAGGTCTCAAAACTTATTTATATGAAAAAGGTCGTAGAAAAGTTTTTCTATGGGAAAAAGTCTCAAAAATTCTGAATTTGAGACTTATTTTAAGGAAAAAGATCTCAGAATCTGAGTCTTTTTTAAAACGAAAAAGGTCTCAAAGTTTGAGACTTTTTATTGTTGAAAAATAGTCCCAGATGTTCAAACCTACGGAATTGGTAGAAGGTCCCAGATTCTAGACTTTTTCAACGGGAAAAAGGTCTTAGAATCTAAGACTTTTTTATAGGAATAAGGTCTCAGAATCTCAGAAAAATGTCTCAGAATCTCAGACTTTTTCTATAGGAAACAGGTCTCAGAATCTATGACCTTTCTATAGGAAAAAGGTCTTAAAGTCTGAGACGTTTTCTATAGGAAAAACATTTCTGAATCTGGGACTTTTTCTTTAGGAAAGGGTCACAGAATCTTCAACTTTTTCAATAGGAAAAGTGTCTTAAAATCGGAAAAGATTTCAGAATCAGAAAAAGGTCTCAGAATCTGTCACTTCTTCTTTAGAGAAAAAGTGCAAGAGTTTTAAAATTTTTCTATATAAGAAAAAGCTCTCAGAATCTGAGACTTTTTCTTAAGGGTTAAGATCTCAGAATTTGAAACTTTTTCTATTGGAAAAAGGTAGAAGAATCTAAGACTTTTTCTATCGAAAAAAGATCTCAGAATCTAATATTTTTTCGGTACGAAGCAAATCTAATAATCAGAGACCTCTGTAAAGGAAAAATGTTTCAATAATGCTTTAAAATATGATACTTTTTCAATAGTAAAATGTTTCACAATCTGAGACTTTTTCCGTGGAAAAAAATTCTTAGTATCTGAAAATTTTTCTATACAAAAAAAGTATCAGATTCTGAGACATTTTTCGTAAAGAAAAAGTCTTATATTTTGAGACATTTTCCCTATAAAAAAATCTCGAAAAATGTCTCAAAATCTGATATTTTCTGTGTAGGAATAATTTCTTCTATTAAAAAATTCTCCGATTTAAACTCTTTTTATGTATACAAATATACAATTTTCTTTTAAAAATCTGAAAATTTTTCTATTCGAAAATAGTCTCAGATTCTGCGACATTTTTCGTAAAGCAAAGTCTTATATTCTGAGACATTTTCCCTACACACAAAACACAAATTTGCTAATATCTAACTGAAATTCAGTTGATACAAGTAAAATTCGGTTGATGCATTTGAATAAAGGGTGTCACAATTGAATATCGGTAGTCACAACTGAATTCGGTTGATATTACTGACTTTTAATTGTTACAACCACAAAATTCGGTTGTCTGATCCATATTATAGGAGATTCAAGTGAATATTGAGTTGGCACAACTGAAAAATTCGATTGGAAATTTATTTTTCTGTGTGTATAAAAAATAATTTTTTCGCGAAAAATGTCTCAACATGTGATGATTTCTATGTAGGGAGAATTTATTCTATTAAAAAATTATCGTCTTATCTATACGAAAAATATAAAATTTTTTTAAAACAAATTAAAAAAAATAATCTAAACGAAATATGACCATGAAAAACAAACCTCCTTCGGCAAAAACTAATAAATTTGATGATTTTATAGCTTTCCCATCCCTTTTTTTGTAAAATAACGTATCCCATTTTTTTTGCTCGTCAACAAAGGTGAATTTATGATTTTTTTTGCGAAGTAAAAAAAATGTTCCCCCCCCAAACCCAAAAGCTGTACCCGCCACTGCTAGTGATAGAGGGTATATATAAGTTTGTCATTCCGTTTGTAACACCTCGAAATATTGGTCTAGGACCCCATAAAGTATATATATTTATGATCCTCGATAGATTTTAAGTCGATCTAGCGATGTCCGTCCGTCCGTCCGTCTGTCTGTCTGTCCGTCCATAGAAAACACGCTAACTTTTGAAAGACTTTACAGAGGCTACTGAAGTTTGGCATATATGTTTGTCATTTACCTGGTCAGGTTGGTATTGCAATCCAGCCAAATCGGTCCAGTGCACAGTGCCACATTTGGACAATCTAGGACGACAAAATTCCAATTTTAATTATATTGACTTGAAATTCGGTATAAATGTTCGTTTTGACTTCGAAAATAACATTATGAAAAATTTGGGAGGCCGGTTAAGGGCCACGCCCACTATTTTTAAAATTTGTAATTTTGGTTATAATTTCTTTAAATTTGATATATATATACTCTCAATGACTGTAGAAATAATATCACAAAAAAGGGGGGCGGTCAGACAACTGCCACGCCCACTTTTTTAAATATGTTAAAAAAATATGTAAAAACAAGGTTTACATATCGCCCCACTGTAGTCGGCGTCGCAGACGGTCGCAAAAGTTAGCCGTTGAAATAAGTACAACGGATATTGGTCAATATATCTGAAAAAGTCCGGCGACCAATACGGACCATACACAAAAGTTCTATTCCACCAAAAAAAAATAAATATATAATTTTCTTTTTAAAAATTTGTATTTTGTTAAAAATTTAATAAAAAATAGAAAAATTTGTTTAAAAAAAAAAGAAAAGATATGATTTAAAGTATTTAAATATCCTTAAAAAATTTCCAAAAAAGAGTGGATAAATATCTCTTTTTGTTCAAAAGTTACAACAGTTTAAACTCGACTTAATTTATGCGAAATAATGAACACTAGTTACAGGATTTTACAAGATGCAACTTTATGCACCGACCTGTTAGTAACGAACCGAATTATCGACCTTATATGATTATTTCCGTGCTATTAGGAACACTCAAAAAAATAACTTAGTCAAAATATTAGTAAAAGGTGTTGTAATTTACTTCAACCAAACTTTAGCAAAAAAAATTGTAAAAATTTAACTTTTACAGTTTTTTTTGCCAATTTACTATTGGTAAAATACAAAAATTTTGTGGTACTTTTACTATATTTTCTTGCTAGTTCTTTTTTTTATTTTACTATAATTTTAGCAAAAATATTAGTATTTTCCTTAAAGAAATGGTAATACTTTTTATTTTTTTTCTTAGTTTTAAGAAAAAAAAAAGGTTTAAAGTGTTCTAGTGTGAAAAAAAAACTCATTGCAGATTGATGATGCTGCCAACACCATAGCAAAGTAGCCATCCATCAACTGCATGTGCGCTCAAAAATAGGCTACACAATTTTTAGTAATTTTTACCATATTTTTTGCTAATTTTACCAAATTTTTTGCTAATTTTATATGAAATTTTTTTAAAATTTGCCACCTAAATTGTTAATAAAAAGTTTATAATTTTGAAAAATTATTTTTTTAAAATGTTAACACATAGTTAGACATCTAATCTTTAATATCCAAAAGTTTTTTTTTTTATTTTTTTTTAAATACATGTGAAAAAAATTAAAAATTCGAAAAAAAATTGTTAATTTTTTACAAATTTTACCTGAAAATGTAAGAAATTTCTTGTGTAGACTACTACGCAATTCTCATTTGTTCTACTTAAGCTAAAAAAAAATGACGCAAAAAAATAAAAAAAGTGAAGTGTTGTTCTTTAAGTTTTTTGTTTAAAGTGTTTAAGTGAAAAAAATCATTTTGGATTTTGATGTTGTTGGAAGTCCAGTTACTGCAACTACAGCTGCTGAGAAGAAGGCAAAAGAAGATGCTGCCACCATCAAGCCGAAGAAACCATCCAACAACTGAAGTAATAGTTGATGCTGCTATTACTACATTTAAAGAACGTGGTGCTCAAAAAGAGGCAAACATTTTTTTAGTATATTCACCAAATTTTAAATCAACTACTAATCAGAGAAAAAAAATTACTAAATAAAACAGTTTTTTTTACCAAATTACAAATTTTTTTATCTATTTCAATTTTACCATTTTTTTTGGTAATTTTACCATATTTTTTGATTATTTTACAAGGTTGATTTTTTACAAAAATAAAATGGTATTCTTGTAATTTTACCATTTTTTTTCCTAATTTTTTGATTAGCAAAATGGTTTTGCTAATATTACCAAAATTTTTGCAACGTCCAAAACTACAGATTTTTTTGCTAATTTTAACCATTTTTTTTGCTAGTTTTACAATATTTTTTTTTTGAGTGAATGTTCTATAATACATACAAACATATCATGAAAATCGAGGAACTTTTTTTTTTGATTTTTGTCGTGCTAGATTGGCAAAATGTGGCACTGTGCAGTGGTTCAAAAGTTATGAGTAGGGATGAGATTTTCATGCACTAAAAATTTGAAAATATGCGCTAAAAAATTCAAAATATGCACTAAAAAACCTTAAAATATGCACTAAAAAGTAAAATGTGCATAATAAAAATCTTGTTATCATAGGAAAAACTTCTTAAAACGCAAATATAACGCCGGGTTTAAATAGTAACATTTAAAACTTTATATGAGCAAGATTTTTTTAGAAATTAAGAAAATCTTAAAAAAAAAAAAAAAAAAATATTTTCAAAATAAATTTTTAAAATTTTAAATGGTTTTTGGAAAATAGTTTTTGGAAAAACCTAATTTCAATTTGTGTTTTTGCTAATTTATGCCAAAATATGCACTTAAAAGTTTGAAATATGCACAAAATATGCATTTAAAATCAAAATATGCAAAAATATGCATTTTCACCAAAATATGCAAAAATATGCTAAAACATATCGATGCCATTTTAACGCAAATTTTTTGATTCGGAAAGACAATTGGTTGATATCGTTTTTAGACTATCGACAAAAAACATGCATTTTCATAGAAATCTCATCCCTAGTTATGAGCAAAAGAGTAAATTTCGGCAAGGGTGTTTCGCGAATGTACGAGATAAAAAACAAGATAACTTTCAAAAGACAATAATGAGACTACTGAAGCTTGGCATGTATCTTTGCCGTTCCCGGGTCTAATTGGTATTAAATTTCGGCTCAATCGGTCCAGTGGTTCAAAAGTTATAAGCAAAACCCTGAATTTCAGATTAGCTTCATCTAAAATGCCACGTGTTTTAACAAGTTTTAAAAGCATTGGTGGTAACTTAACAATGCTTTTTAAACTTGTTTAGTTTTAAAAGCATTGGTAACTTAAAAATTACACTCGAAAAAAATTTTACACTCAAAAAAAAATTTAACACTCAAAAATATTTTACACTCCAAAAAAAATTTACACAAAAAAAAATTAGTTTTTTTTACAAAAATGTCAATATTTTGTGTACATACGTACGTGCATTCACTCAGAAATATTTTTACAGTAAAAAAATCATTACACTAGAAAAAAATTTTACACTCAAAAAAAAAAATTTTAATTTTTCTTAAAAAAAAAAAATGACACAAAAAGAGTTTTTTACTCAAAATAAAATATTTCTAATCAAAATTGTTAATTTTTTCACGTTAAAAAATGTACTACCCTTTAAAAAAAATGCATTGTGGAGGGTATTCATAGATTCGGCAAAGTCGAATTTAACTTTTCTATTTGTTTATTTTTTGAATTTTAATTTATCTTTTTTCGAGTATCCAGTGATGTTTTACTAATATAAGATTCTAATTTACGACCTTTAATTGAAATTTTCCAATTTTAATTGGAACTTTAAAGTTTTCAAATTACTAGTAAAAAAGTTTTCTCAAAAGAAATCATTCTTTGAAAAATTGCCACCATTCATTCACTTGCATGCATCCATGCATCCATCATGATGAACATGAACATCTACAAAATGCGACAATTCACTATGGTGTTATTTGTGGGTATTCTTGCAATGTTTTATTACATTCTTGTTTTCGTGTTCCATCATATGTTTGACAAAAAAAAAACTGAGGTGACACTTTTGTGTTTATAAAATATTTTTTTTTGCAATTACTTATGCAAAACTACTTAATAAAATAAGTTAAATTAGCGTAAAGATCTTTTGGGTTTTAGTTAATTAAAAATTAACCTGTTTTCCCTAACAACCCGTCCGCATAATTGCCATGTGCAGTTAAGTGGTTAAAAAGTTTCTTCATTATAAATAAGTTTGACACTATTAAACATATTGTGCTTTCGTATCCATGTTTGTGGTGGTTCAGTCGATTCTGATTGGCAGTGTTTTTAATTAAGAAACCATTAAATTTAATTTATTTGGAAAATGCTTGATATGTGTAAAAAAAAATAGGAAAACAGCAGCAGATGAAAATTGATGAACTCAATTGAGTTGAATTGATTTTACTGTTCTTAACTTATATGAGGTCAATATTTTAACTTGTAACAGAAAAAAAAAAATAATTAAAAACAATAAAATAATTTTATTATGACTTATAAGTCATAAAAAAAATGTAAAAGAAAAATTAATTAATACAGAAAATTATAATTGTTAAATTAAAACTCCCTATATTTACCATTTTGCCCTATGCTCCTAGTAGGAGTTTAAAGGAACAGATATGTGGGGGTTTTCGTGTCAACTGACACAACTTTTGAAACCGATGTCTTCCGATCGGGATGAAATTTGTACCAAGGTTGGTCCTATCGTATAGTAGTTCAGACACAATTTTTCAACGAGATCGGTCAAGAACTCTCTGAGTTAGAGGGGGTCGAAATTTGACATTTTGGCCAAAGAGGTGTTGATTCTCATCCATGTAACTTCTTACCTATTGTTTTTAGCAAAATGTGTCCCAAAGAGTTTAGATAGATATTTCTTCACTCTTTCGAAAAAAAAATATAAAAAAAATAAAAAAAAAATTTTTGATTTTTTTTCTTAAAAATCCAAAACTTTTTTGACTTTTTCCTCAAATTGGGCCCTTTTTTTTTTTTTTTTTTTTTGATTCAAAAGAAAGCTTAGGTGATTTCCTTTAAGAGCTGTGGGGTCGCTTAGTGGGATGCGAGTGGGATATCTATGAGAATTTTTTTTTTTTAACTTTGGAACACAAAAAACGGTTCTTAAATTTGCACTATTACGCGTGGGATAGCTAACCAGTTTTCGATTTCGATCCCCGATACCCTCTAATATTTTTAGGTTCGAAAAAGAAAGCACAAGCCAAAAAATGGGGGCGGTGGGGAGGGGTCATATGGCCCCTCATTGGGGTCAAAGTTGGGCGTAAAGAGGTAAAAATCCTCAAAAAGCCCGTAAACTCCCCTAGAAACGCCCCTGGAGGGGTGCAATGTGAGACCGACCTCCAATAATTTTCTGCCCCCAACATTTTTCTTGAACATACCTTACCCCTATTTCCACTTCTAAAGGGGGCTCCCATACAAAACATTTTTAAAAAATTTGATCCTACCATTCTAACTTACCCTAAAGTGCCCCTAGTGGGGCCAAATGTATGACCGACCTCCATTATTTTATTATTTAATTCCAACATTTTTTTCAAACATACCTACAATGTATCTTTAACCCTTAAGGTGGTCCCCATACATTTCTTTTATTTTTTATAAATTTGTTTTATTAAACCAGCTCCTACCGCCCCTACCGTGCCTCCTAGAGAGGCAAAAATTACGACCAACCCACATTATTTTTTAGTTACCAATATTTTGTCCGAACATCATAACACCCTATCTCCACTCCCTAAGGGGCTCCCATACATTATAAAAACATGTATTTTTAAAAACTAATAAAAAAATAAAAAAAAAATGTATGGGGACCCCCTTAAGAGTTGAAAATAAAGGGTAGGTATATTCTAAGAAAATGTTGGAGTTGAAAAAATATTGGGGGTCGGTCATACATTTTACATCTCAAGGGGCACCCTATGGACAGTTGGAGCGGTAGGAGCAAATTTTATAAAAATGTCATTTTGTATGGGAGCCCCCTTAGGAAGTGGAAATATTGGTAAGGTATGTTCAAGAAAAATGTTGGGGGCAGAAAATTATTGGAGGTCGGTCCCACATTGCACCCCTCCAGAGGCGTTTCTAGGGGAGTTTTGGGGCTTTTTAAGGATTTTTGCCTCTTTACGCCCAAATTTGACCGCAATGAGTGGGTCATATGGCCCCTCCCCACCGCCCCCATTTTTTGGCTCGTGCTTTCTTTTTCGAACCTAAAAATATTAGAGGGTATCGCGGATCGAAATCGAAAACTGGTTAGCTATCCCACGCCTAATAGTTCAAATTGAAGAACCGTTTTTTGTGTTCCAAAGTTAAAAAAAAAATTTTTTCATAGATATCCCACTCGCATCCCACTAAGCGACCCCACAGCTCTTAAAGGAAATCACCTAAGCTTTCTTTTGAATAAAAAAAAAAAAAAAAAGGGCCCAATTTGAGGAAAAAGTCAAAAAAGTTTTGGATTTTTAAGAAAAAAAATCCAAAATTTTTTTTTTATTTTTTTTATATTTTTTTTCGAAAGACTGAAGAAATAGCTATCTAAACTCTTTGGGACACATTTTGCTAAAAACAATAGGTAAGAAGTTACAGGGATGAGAATCAACACCTCTTTGGCCAAAATGTCAAATTTCGACCCCCTCTAACTCAGAGAGTTTTTGACCGATCTCGTTGAAAAATTGTGTCTGAACTACTATCCTTTCATCCCGATCGGAAGATATCGGTTTCAAAAGTTGTGTCAGTTGACACGAAAACACCCATATATATAGATATTTGCCAACGGACGGACAGACGCAAATGGTTAAAGCGTTTTAGAATTAATTATATAAACGTACTTTATGAGACCCAGGAAACATAATTTGATACTTCACACACGAAACGGCAGGTATAAAAATCTGAGTTAATTACTTGTGTAATGGATTCAATTAAAATATTGTCAATAATAACCATTTCAAAGAATAACTAATAATTTTAATAGAATGTTGCAATATTGAATTTTTTTTAATTGAATTAATTATAATTTTAATTATTTATATAATTAGAAGATCGCTAAAATCACATAATCAAAAAAAAAAAAAAAAACAAGTAAGAGTGTTAAATTAGGTTGTGCCGAATCTTTTATACCCTCCAACATGCAAAAAAAAAATTGCAGGGGCATTTTCTTTTTTTTTGGGGTGGGGGTCGGTAGTGGTAATTGGAGGGGGCACATTTCCTCTCGAAATATATCGCTCATTTACTTGTATAGTGTCATGACTCAAAATGTTTGATTTTACAGAAAACCTGTTTAAAGTTTACAATTGAAACTTGGTTAACGTTGCAAAAGGCCCGTGAGTAGAAAATGTTATAATGGCGTGTTTAAAAATTCATTCTTATGCTTTTTGCTTTAAGGAAATACAAGTTTATCATTATTTAACAGATTTTTTTAATCCACGCCCACAAAAGAGGGTGCAGACGGAAAAAATTACATTTTCTAATCCTCTGGGTCAAACTGTAGGACTTTTAACTTCTTGTACAATAGAAATGTTGCATTTGTTAAACAAAAACACAAGCAATTATGTAAAACAAGTAAAAAAAGTTAAATTCTTTTTTAAAAAAGATTGGCGAAATTTTTGTTTTTGTAAAAAAATATGTTTGTGCTTGTTTAAATACAAGTTGGTGATCAATTCTGTTCACATGCAGCCGAATTAAAGCATTTTGTATTTTTAAGGTTATGTTGAATGTACCAAAATTTTCGAGGTGTCCTTACATTTTCGTTCATAACTTTTGCTGAACCGATTTCGCTCAAATACAATACGAAACTACTTAGGTCAACGCACTGTGGTTCCAAATCCAAATCTAGGTGGACAAAAGTCTAAAAAGTTTGAACCTCTAAATTAAAAAACGGTAGGTGTTTTAAATAGCTAACAACATGCCTAGACTAGACGCAAAATATTTTGAATAAATAAGGGGTTTAACTTTGTCCCCGCAGCACTAGAACATCAATGTTTGTTCACGAAAATGTTTGTAATTAAAAACTAAGGAAATCAATTCAAAACTAAGTAGCTTATACCAAGTGAATTATTTACAGGAGATTGCCGTGAATTGTTTTTTATATTGCCATGGGTATATACTTATCAAAAAAATTTTCATGGGTTCGAAATTTTTTCGCGATTTCTTAATATCGGTTTTTGAAGTTAGGGTCATAAGTAAAAAAAAAAAAAATAGATTATCAATATTTCAAAGCTTGCCAAAAAAAAACCGCTCCAAGTTGCGGGCAAGCCACTATATACATCTCTTAAAGTAACTATCAGAGAGTATGTTTCATCTTTCATCTCATCCAGCGGCGTCCAGCTGCATTTTTTATAGCGTTTCTAAAAAAGTCAATTTTTCTGCAATATTTATAACTCTCAAGAAAATGCTTATAATATTCAGGATCTTCTGCACATATTTTTGCAACAAATACCTCTACAGTATTTTCTATAATTGTTATATCACATATTTTTCTTTTCCCGCAACTCTAGAAGCACAAAAAGGATTTAATCGAACATTCTAAAAAAACTACACATTAAAAGTAATTCGACATAGCTGGGCTTTACTGTAATGCTCAGAAAAGCTTTTTATATAATTTTTAAATACTTCCTTTAAATTTAGTGCCCTAAAGTAGTAAAAACTAATTAACTTTTTCCAGTTGTAGCGAAAAGTCCAATTAAGTTGAAGCTATTTTAGTGAAACCCACTGTATTTTCAAAAATATTGAAACTACAATTTTTTAAAGCATTTTTTTGAAATCAGCGACCCCAAAAACATAAAATATCATGGTTAAATACTTTTGTCCACCTAGTTTTGGAATCGGAACCACAGTGCAACGGCAAGTAATTATGTTAAGTCTTAGTCATATCTGTTTAATACTTTGGCCGTGATCACCAATTTCACAGACGGACAGACAGACGAACATCGCTGGAATGTCTTAAAATCGACTGATCAATAATATATATACATTATGGGGTCCTAGACCGATATTTAGATTAGTTACAAACGGAATGACAAACTTATATATACCCTCTATCACTAACAAGGAATGTCTTTCACAGGGTCTTTTTACAGCTGCCCAATCTCACATTTAGCGGGTCAAAGGGGAGGGGGAAAAACGGGATTTTTTTTTCGTTTTTTGAGGATTTTTTCCATTTCTTCAAAAGAAACTATATGAATATTTTATGCACGTCGAATGGTTTTTTGAAGGCCTATCCAATAGTGTATCGGTCGTGTCCGAATTCGGCTTCGTTAAGTTTGTTATTGTCAAAAATGTATTATCGTTGGGGTGGTTTATATGGAAATGTATATACTAGGTGTCCTTAAAAACGAAAATCATCTTTTTTTATCTGGTAGGGTCATAAATTGTTCTTTGATATCTAAAAATGAGTGAGCTAAAATTTGGGGACAATCGGCTAAAAACAACTCGTGCCGAAAATGGATTGAAATTTTGGGACATTCTTATATGAACGAAAAACTCGTTTTTTCTAGTTTTTGGAAAAACATTGGTATTTGATATTTTTTGTTAAACTTTTTGTGAAATAATATGAAAATTGTACTAAATTACCTTGCCAAAAAGACTAATTAAATTAAAATCGGATAAAAAACAAGCATTTAACGCATACATGCCCCAGATCATTGTATGGGTTTTAAAGCCAGAATTTCAAAATTGTCAAAATTTGTAGGCAAACAAATAAAAATAAATTTTACTTTATGTTTATATTGAAAACATGTTTACGATTTAAAATAGCAGATATGGTAGTCAAGCCTTTTTTGTTTTATTTTTGTCATTTCACATCGATGAAAAGGGGTTAATGATCTAAAAATTTGCAGAAGTTATATTTTACACTTGGTATAGTTAGACTGACCATTCGTACTGATTTGATTAGTACATGTACTGATTTTTGATCAAGTGTACTGATCAAAAAACGTTGTACTGATTTGTACTGATCTTTTGAAATATGTACTGATTGTACTGATTTTCGAACAACATCGATTCTGTTTTCTATTGCATCTCGATCTGATTCTGATTCTTTGTCGAATCGTGTTCTTATATGTCCTGTAGTTCCACCCTATTTTAGCACTATATGTGCAGGAAATTTCATTAGGATCGGCTTACAATAAGTCGTTTTGCTTGATTGCGGAAGTGGCAGGAATAAATTTGTCCTTTGTCTGTTTGACCAAAGTTCAGGGGATGTCCTCTATAAATGAAATTCATTGTGTTTTCGATCCTTTTTACAATAAAAATCTTATATGGCCTACATATGCAATTGATTAGCACTATCCTGATTAAAAACGCCAAGAGAATAGGTTCAACTGTTTTGCGTTATTGCGATCGTAGTGTACTATTAGTGGTACTATCAGTACTAAAAATTAAATTTAAATCGTATCAGCCGTTTTTGCATTATTGCAAAGCACGCAGAAACATTTTTCAATTCAATACAAAGGGGCGTGGCATTTTACGCCTCTTTATCCAATAACGCTTTGCCACGCCCCTCCGCCCACAGACAGAGAATAAAAAACCTGACCGCAAAGTGTTACTCCCAAGGCTATTCTAAATATTCCGTGAAGATTTCATCAAGATCGGTCCAGCCGTTTTCGCATACATACAGCCGTTTTTACATTATTGCAAATCATGCAGAAATATTTCCAGTTCAATGCAAAGGGGCGTGGCATTTAACGCCCCTTTGTCCAATAACCTTATAATTTGGCACATAAGTAGTACTCGGTTAGTAATGTCTTTGGTTTAAATTTCATCAAAATCTGTCCATCCGTTTTGTTTATATATAGATGTCATTAGTGGTGGAATGCAAAAATTTAATTTTGCCACGCCCCTCCGCCCACAATCAGAAAATCAAAAATCTGACCGCACAGTGTTACTCCCCAGGCTATTCTGAATATTCCCAGAAAATTTTATCAAGATCGGTCCAGCCGTTTTCGAGTCCATACGGAACATACATACACACATACATACATACCCAGCAAAAAAAAACATTACTTATTGTTAGAACAATGATAAAAAGGACTTCTACTGCTTCTGGAGTAGTGAATATCTACTGAATATCTCATTACATTTTCATATAGTTGTCGCAGCAAGTAAGTAGTTGTTTCAACTCGTTTTTCAGTACATATGAAGTGGTCTTCATACTATTCTATAACTTTGAACTTTTGAGTATACTTATTAACCACTTCATTGCGAATGCATAATATTGTATATTTAAGAAGTGATTAAACACTACACTCAAAAAATTATGTTAGTAAAATCAACTGAAAATGTCAGTTAAAATAACTACTTTGTTTTGGGGTCAACTACTTTTTCAGTTAAATCAACTAACAATGTTAGTTATTTTAACTGACACAAAACAACTGACTTATGTAGTAAAAACTACTAACATTTGTAGTCAAAACAATAAAAATGTAGTAAAAATAAAATAACAAGCGCGGGTACAAGGGTGGGGGAAAGGGGAAATTACCCCCCCCAGACCAAATTTCAAAAAGAAAAAAAAAAGAAAAAAGAAAGAAAAAGGAAGGAAAAGAAAAAAAGGAGGAATCGCATACGACTCGTTTTAAATTAAACGACTCGTTTTAGCTCATCATTCTAAGTATTACCATATAGTGTCATTTCGTTGTAATGGAATAAATACTAAACGAGTCGTTTAATTTAAAATTAAAAGACGTGTATGAGAATACGGGATTATAGCACATTCGCATTGCTATGGTAAAACACGGTTTAGTTGAAACATTGTTTTATGATTCGTTTAACCATATATTTTGATAGCAAGAAACATTAGCCCTGTTTTCGCGTAACCGTTTATATTTTAACATTAAAATTTAAAATTTTTTTGGCACCACTTTTGTTGAATGTCAAAGTTTATTTAAGCAAACACGGAAAAAAACATTTTATTTTCAAATGCGAACTTGGCTTCACTTTTTATCGAAACTTAAATTTAATGCCAATAATTATACAAGTTAAAAATAAGCGTGGATAGTTTAAAATTTGTATAGGTAAGCGTATATACGGTTATGCGAAAACAGTGCTATTGCTAAAACCGAGTTTATAATAGTCATAAACTTGGATATTACCAAAAAAAAACTGTAGGAAAAAGCTATAGAAAACAAAAATCAAACCCAATATTCTGAATTTTCATGATATTTCTTTACTATACGTAAGAAGCTTAATATAATTTACAAATACATTCCTTAATTGAATTATTTCATGTAATTTTTAAATATAAACCATTTGTAAAATAACCAATATTTATTAAATAATTATTGATAATTTCCAAATTTTTTAATGAAGTTTTATAGTGGAGATTTCTTTAGTGAGGAAGTGCATACTAATGTCTATATTTGGAAGTGGTGCAAGCCATAATTTATGACATTATATATCAATTTTTGGAAGTTGTTTAAAAGTATCTCCATTTGAATAATAAATCAGGGGTTAACTGCTTTTTTTGGAGTACTTCAGAAGTGGTTTGATTTGGACTACTTCCCTTATTTTTTGCTGGGTACACACATCCATTTTTATATATATAGATAGATAGATAAATCAGTATCCTACAAATACTCAACGAGTACCTTACAACTACTCGAACAGAGAGGTTGTTTTATTTTTAAATTCAATAACCTTTCTTAACAAGCATTTTATTTTTAAAGACATTAATTTTTATTCTATAAGTAAAACTAAGTGATTTTTCTATAATTTTTAATGATTTGTGTACGTTATTTTTTTTTAATTGTTGGCATTTTTTAAGGACAAATCATTAGTTTTTACCTACTTGTGTGGGTTATTTTTTTGTAGTAAAAAATTCAAAAAATTATTTATAGAAATATTAAAACATGTTTGTATCAAGTGACTTTGGCACGATGGGTACACTCAAAAAAAACCATTAACTTAAACTTTGGAAAAATTTTCTTCAAAATAGTTTATAAATTTTCCCACAATTAAGTTAAATTTAACTAAAATTTTGGAAATTTTCCCAACTTTTAGGAAAAAATTTTAGTTCATGGACTGTTAAATAGGCCATAATTTTCCTTAAATGGAATTCCCTAATACATGGAAAAAATTCTTACCGCCAACTAAATTTTCCCTAAATAAATGAAAAAAAATCTTTATTTTTAAGGCATATTTCTTAAAACAAAATTTAGTTCAAAAAAATCAGTTTTAGGACGTAATTTCCTACCAATTAGTTCATCATATTTATCTTCTTTAATTTCTGGAAGTTTTTTCCACAAGTTTAGTAAATTTTTCATAACTTGAAATTGTTTTGTTGATTCATTTTTTTCTGCATGCTTGCTTGTAGTTCACATTTTGTTTATTATTTGTAGTATATGAAAAAGAGAGTTTGGTCTTGTATAACAAGTAATAAGTTTAATGTTTACATTTTTTTCTACACATGTATGTGTTAGGGAAAAAATAATATTTTAATCACAACAAAGGCCTTGGCTTTGGCGTGTTTTCCCATAGTCTGGGAACAAACGTTAAAGACAAAGTCTTTGTTGTAATTTAACTTTAAAAACTAATGAAATTTAATACTTGACCATAAGAAACAAACGTTTTTTTTTTATATTTTAAATAAAAAATGTACATAATGAGAATTCTGTGTGTATTCACATGCTATTCTATAAATAAACCAATAAAAATATGAAATTAACTAATTTTTAGGAAAAATGTCCTCATCAAAAATGTTTTTTTAACTAAAAAGTGGGTAATTTTCTCCCACTTTCTAGTTCAAATTGGTCCTAATTTTTAAAAAAAATATGGACTAAAAAGTAGGAATTCATGGCAATGGAGCTAAATCATTATCAAATTTCCTTGGATTTAGTTAAATTTCCCATTTTCTAGTTAGTTTTTTTTCTGAGTGTAGAGTGTCTGGCCAAAATGTAGTTGATTGCGGGATCGATTCCCCAAAATTTTATTGACAGTTTTTTTAAATAATTCAATAAAAAAATTGTAATAAATAATATACGAAATAATTAATTTTTAATGTTTTCGTATGTAATATTTTTTTTTGAATTTGTTCGTAAGTTATTTTTTTTTTTCAAATTTGTTGGTAAAAAAAAAGTGAAAGTGTCGTTATTTTTTAATGTTCAATGTTATTTATTTTAGAAAATTTTATGAACAGTAAAAAATAAATGTTGACATTTGTTAAAACAAATGAATAATTACTGGGCACGGTGAGCCTCAGCGATGTTCAGGTTGAACTTTAGTGTCGACGAAAAGTGTAAGCGCAGTTCGATTTCTACATGAATAAATGTCACAAAACTGTTAACAGCGAAATCGTAGCTGATCGCATTCGCGAGATATCGCGAAATTAGTGTTTTTGTATTTTCTAAAATTTTGACAATGAAGTTTTTTAAATATCTTCAAAAACTGGGTATGCAGTTTTAATTGTATTTATTTACATGTCACAACACAGTTAACAGCGAAATCATATCTTCTCAATTTCGCGAGAAATCGCGAAATTACCTTTTTGCTGTTTTTATTTTTGTTTTTATCTTCATATATGATTTTTTAAAATTTCATAAAAACATGGTATGCAGTTTTACTTGTGGTTGATCAAAGGTCACACAGCTGTTGACATCAAAATTGTAGGTGCTAAATTTCGCGAGATATCGCGTAATTATATATATATTTTTTTTTTTATTATATTTTAAACCCGGTTCTTTAGAAATGATAAAAAAAGTGGTAAGCAGTTTGATTTGAACATGCTGGAAGAAATTAAAACAGCCCCCAAAAAAATTATAGCTGCTCACTTTCGCGAGAAATAGCGAAAAACAGCTTTTTGGGGGTATTTCTTGTTTTGATTAATAAAAGAAGTTTCTTTAACATTGTTGAAAAACACGAAATGCAGTTTGACTTGCTATTGATCAAAGGTCATAAGGCTGTTAACATTTAAATTCTAGCTGCTTAATTCTTCGAGATATCGCAAAAAAACTCGCTTATCTACTATTTATTCATTAATTTGTGTTATTTGTGGTCTGTAAAAACATATACTTCAATTAACGACAAAAATGTGGTATGCAGTTTGAATTCGAGATTATTAGAGGTGACAAAACTGCAAGCATAAAAATTATAGACGATCAATTTCCCGAGAAATCGCAAAATTACTGTACGAGCTTTTATAATAAATTATTTTTTTTTCTTTGGTATCAAAAAAAAAAATATTAAGTAACGACAAGTATATGGTATGCAGTTTAAATTGCCCGTAACTGAAGGTGGTAAAACTGCTGAAATCTATATATTGACGCTAATTTTCGCGAAAAATCGCGAAAAATTTTTCAATTTTTTTTTCATTTATTTTGTATTGTAATAGATTTATAAATAATTGATTTAATATTAACTTTGCGATTCCTTAAAGAATTGACCACATAGGACTTTTGTGTTAGCAGTTTAATGTCTTTTTATCATGTACAAATAAAAATGCATACCACGTTTTTACACCATTTCAAAAGAACATGAAAATTGAAAAATAAAAAAAAAAATAAAAAATATATAAATAATTCCGCGATATCTTGCGACAGTGTACACCTACAACTTTGATGTCAACACCCTTATGACCTTCGATCACGTACACATTAAAGTACATATCAGCTTTCCACAACATTTGAAAACAAGTAAGAAAGCTATATTCGGCTGTGCCGAATCTTTAAATACCCTCCACAATGTTAACCAATGCACTATGGTTTCGCGGACGACCTTTGTTGGCCAAAATTCAATTTTCTCAAAATGGATTTTATAGAAAGTCGTAAACACTTACAAACAACAGAAAACATATTTTATTTTTGTACAAACTCATTTATTGTTCAAAAACAAATTTAGCTAAAAATAAAAAAAAAGTATTTTTTTAAATTTTTTCAATTAATTTTTTGAGTTTAAATACAAAAAATTATTTATAATATAATACATGGAAAACAAAAAAATTATAACAATTTTAACCACAAAACCTATTTAAAACCAAAATTTTTTCCATTTTTGTAATTTTGGCCAAGAAAAGTGATAATCGGAACTATAGTGCATGCAAATATTTAAAAAACAAAAAAATATTTTATAAATATGTATGTATGAAAATTATATAAAAATTATATAAAAGCAACCACGTGGCACGTGTATGACACATACTACGTATTTTTAACTTCTTTTGATACAAATAACAACAAGCCAAACAACCATCAACAACTACAAAAACGCGCTGCCACGCCATATCATAGAGGTTTATATTGAAACTCATCTCAATTGCTCATAGCTTCTTAACCCCTGAACCGATTTTGCCATAATTGGTACCAAAATAACCAGAAGAACGTTGAGAACAATAAAATAAGAACCTATTTAAAATTTTATTTGAATATGTCAACCATGAGCCAAGATAAATCATTTTAAAATTTTGGGTTAAATGGCTGGTGCCACGCCCCATTGTGCGATTCGGCCCAAATTTTTTGTGAGTGTTAGGAATGATAAAATTACATTAAATTCAAAGTTTCGTTTACATTCATTCTACAGGTGTCAAGTTATAGCATTTATTTTGTGTAAAATTCACATTTTCACTCATCAAAATTTACATTTTCACTCATAACTTTTAAACTACTTAACCGATTTAAAAAAAAAAACCATTAGATTCTGCCTAGGAGAATTACGCAACTTTTGGTACCCCAGGCGTTTAAATCGGTTTTGAATTATAGCCAAAAACGTGATTTCAACAGACAGACAGACAGACGGACGGACAGACAGACAGACAGACAGACAGACAGACAGACAGACAGACAGACAGACAGACAGACAGACAGACAGACAGACAGACAGACAGACAGACAGACAGACAGACAGACAGACAGACAGACAGACAGACAGACAGACAGACAGACAGACAGACAGACAGACAGACAGACAGACAGACAGACAGACAGACAGACAGACAGACAGACAGACAGACAGACAGACAGACAGACAGACAGACAGACAGACAGACAGACAGACAGACAGACAGACAGACAGACAGACAGACAGACAGACAGACAGACAGACAGACAGACAGACAGACAGACAGACAGACAGACAGACAGACAGACAGACAGACAGACAGACAGACAGACAGACAGACAGACAGACAGACAGACAGACAGACAGACAGACAGACAGACAGACAGACAGACAGACAGACAGACAGACAGACAGACAGACAGACAGACAGACAGACAGACAGACAGACAGACAGACAGACAGACAGACAGACAGACAGACAGACAGACAGACAGACAGACAGACAGACAGACAGACAGACAGACAGACAGACAGACAGACAGACAGACAGACAGACAGACAGACAGACAGACAGACAGACAGACAGACAGACAGACAGACAGACAGACAGACAGACAGACAGACAGACAGACAGACAGACAGACAGACAGACAGACAGACAGACAGACAGACAGACAGACAGACAGACAGACAGACAGACAGACAGACAGACAGACAGACAGACAGACAGACAGACAGACAGACAGACAGACAGACAGACAGACAGACAGACAGACAGACAGACAGACAGACAGACAGACAGACAGACAGACAGACAGACAGACAGACAGACAGACAGACAGACAGACAGACAGACAGACAGACAGACAGACAGACAGACAGACAGACAGACAGACAGACAGACAGACAGACAGACAGACAGACAGACAGACAGACAGACAGACAGACAGACAGACAGACAGACAGACAGACAGACAGACAGACAGACAGACAGACAGACAGACAGACAGACAGACAGACAGACAGACAGACAGACAGACAGACAGACAGACAGACAGACAGACAGACAGACAGACAGACAGACAGACAGACAGACAGACAGACAGACAGACAGACAGACAGACAGACAGACAGACAGACAGACAGACAGACAGACAGACAGACAGACGGACATCGCTAGATCGACTTAGAATCGATCAAGGATCATTAATATATATACTTTATGGGGTCCTAAACCAATATTTCAATGTGTTACATACGGAATGACAAACTTATATATACCCTCTATCACTAGAGTGGAGGGTATAAAAACCTAGAAAAAGTTGAAAAACAAAAATTTACAAAAAAGTTATTTCGCGATTTCTCGCGAACTAAAGAAGATAGGATTTCGATGTTTACTGTTTTGTGACCTTAAAATAAGTACAATGAAAACTGTATACTCAGTTTTTGAAAATATTTAAAAATCTTCAATATCAAAATTTTTAAAATATAAAATCACTAATTTCGCGATATCTCGCGAATGCGATCAGCTACGATTTCGCTGAAAACAGTTTTGTGACAACTAATCATGTAGAAATCGAACTGCATTTACACTTTTCGTCGACACTAAAGTTCAACCTGAACATCGCTGAGGCTCACCGTGTGGGATGGTTTTCAAGCAGGGTTGGCAACCGAAACGAATAACGGTATCGGTAACGGTATTGGTATTACATATTTTTTATATCGGTAACGGTAAAGGTAACGGTATTTTCGAAAATTTCGGTAACGACATACCGTTACCGAAACATCGATACCGGTACGTACCGGTATTATGAATAAAATTTTCCCAACATGATAAAAACTCACAAATTTGTTAAAAACGCGTAAAAAATCAAATTTTTATTTAAAAAATCAAATTTTTATTTAAAAAATTAAAAAAACTGTTAAATTTAGTGCATTTTCAACACATAATAACTCAGAATTTAATTAAAATACTCACAAAATTTTGTAACTTAATAAATATTTTTTTAATTTTTTACTTGTTAATTATAGTAGATGTCTTTGCCCAATCAGCAGAAAAATCTGCATTTTGAGCCACGCGAAAAATCAGCGATTTTAGCCATTTAGAAAGCTGCTGATTTTTGCTGACGCTAATTATCTGTCTGAATAAGCTAGGTAGAGTCTGCGGATATTCTGATAAAACAGCAGATAAATCAGCTGATTTAAGCAGAGAAACCTGCTGATTTCAGATAAACAGTCTGAACACTTTTATAAAAGAAACGATAAAAAACTAGTAAGTTTTTTATCGCTTCAAACCATACAACACAAATATTGATAGATACATTTCCAGGGGGAGGGGGAAGAAGGAAAACGCCGAAGTGCGAAGGTGTTAAAAGAAATCAGTAGGGGGGAAAAACAAATTAGTAGTATTTCTTTAATTTTTTTTTTTTTAATAATTTTTTTTATTTTTTTTTTAAGAAATTAAGAAACAGAACAACTAAATATTTCTGTAAAATTAGCAAATAATTACGAACGTGATCATTGTTTGGACCGATCCCCCAATTTTTTTGTCCAAATAAAACGATTTGCAATGAACAAAAATTTGTTTATTTATTTAACAAACATTAAAAACATTTTACTTTGTTTTTGTCTGCGAAAAAAATTTCAAATAAGTAATATTTAGACAACCGAAACAAAACCGATATAATACCGGTAAAAATCCGAATAAAGGTAATGGTTTTTTATCGGTAACGGTATTCAAATATTTTTATTTCGGTATTGGTAACGGTAACGGTATTCAATATTAAAGGGTTTTTAATCGGTAACGGTATTGAAAGGGTAACGGTAGCCAACACTGTTTTCAAGTGATTTATCATTTTTTTTGAATGTGTTTTTCATTTGTATTAGGCTACAAAATAGTTTAAGTGGGCCAAAGCTAGGAAATTTAACCGCCTCTAAAATCAAATTCCAAAGCTAGGAAAATTTAACCGCCTCTAAAATAAAATTCCCAAGTGATCTTTCAAAACGCCGACACACGTATATCATTTTTTGATCTCCTTTAACAAAATCAATCGTCGAACTCCGTAATTTTAGAAAAAGTTAGAAATTTTTGTACAGTGTTTTTAACACTTCAATTCATAAATTTTAACACAAGTGAAAATGAAGAATTCTCCCTTTTCAATGCTAAAATGGTAATAACTTACAAGAATTTTTCATATAATTTAATACGCCTGCAATATATTAATGTTTGTTGTCCAAAAACTTTTTTAGGTGTAATTTAGCCAAATAAAGACAAAAAATTAAAAGTGACTAAATGGCCCTTAATAACAATTGTTTTATTATGTATAGGTTTTATAAAATATAAGAGAGTGTCCCTTAGGTATTAAAATGAAAGTCATTAAATTCTTACTCCAAATTTCAAAAAGCAATTCTTAAAAGAATCTATGGAGTCCTTTGCCGAGACTTATTAAATCAGCATAATTATGTTAAAAATTGGTTTTATTTAAAAATATATATCACTAGTTTAATAAAACAAGGAACACTCTAATGTACTATAGTACTTGCGTGACCATTTGTTATTTATCAAAATAAGAAACATTTTTAAAATTTTGGCAATAAAATTTGCTAAAATGAAGAAAGTTAATATTAAGGTGGACTTTGTCTGCCGTCTAGACATTTTGTGTAGAAAACATGTAAGAAGAAACACGTAAGAGAGCTATTTCCCAGCAAAGTCATTACCACTTTCTAGTGTTTTAAAACTACAACCCCCTTCGAAGAACAAAAAAAAAGTTATTACAGTAGATAATTTCAATAAACTTTTAAAATGGGGCTCATGCTCCCTTATCAATTAGTCGGACACATATTAGATGTCTGGGGAAGTTGTAATAACTTGTCTGACTATCAACCGATTTTCGATTTTTGTACCTTACAACTCTGTAACCATTTGAATTTAAAATTAATTAAATCGCCTTAAATTAAAATTATGATACCATTTTCGAATTTTAGGCGATTCTGCTATCGTCATTTCTGGAAATTTCAATAGCGAAAACGATATCACATTTTCATATCGAAACGTTATAGCCTGTAATAACTTTAGTTTTTCGATAAGTTCTGGAAAAAGGCGTCTTTACCATAATTATTATTGGAATTATCGATAGCGAAAACGATATCATATTTTAAAGGAAAACGATATCTTAAGGAAAGGTAGATAAAAAAAAAGATGAATTTTTTTGATAACTTTGTCATAACCTAACAATTCATTTGTTAAATTAATTATTATTTTGATTGCTTTTAAATAAAAAATTTATCAAATTTTTGATCAAAATCGAAAAACTGATTGAAAAAATTTTCAATCAATCACCTACAATTTGATAATTGGTATAACAATTTTCTTAATTGGAGGAATTTCAATCAAAAAATTTATTGAATCCGCGTTTTTGTTGATTGAAATTGGTTTCAAATTTTTTCTGTGTACATAGAACGTCCATGTCGTGAAAATCACCACTTTAGTGCTGAATATCTGCTTTTTATGGAGTGGAAAAGAATGCATGTGGGATTCTTTCACACAAAAAATTATTGGCTAAAAAATTTCAATAAAATCTATGGATCAACAAAATTTAAATGAGTCAATTATTGTTTTGATCAACATTTTTGTTATTTTCTTTAACTATCAAATTACAAATTTTCAACAAACCAGATTTTTTTTGCTTCAATTTATTTGAATACATTAATTCAAAAATATACATTATACAAGGGTTTTACTTTTTTTTTATTGTTGACAACATATTGGAAAGCAAAAAATATGAATTTCTTCATAATTTTTCCATAAGCTTGAAATTAGTTTGTTAAATCAATCATTATTTTAATTGACTTTAAATAAAAAATTGATAAAATTTTTGATCAAAATCGAAAAAATTATTAATTGAAATAAAAATCAATTAATCACCTACAATTTAATGATTGATGTAACAATTTTCTTTATCGGAGGAGTTTCAATTAAAAAATTAATTGAATCCGCGTTTTTGTTGATTGACTTTCGTTTTCAATTCTTTCTGTGTTATGGTGTTTCTTGTTATTTTTGTTGTATTTGATTAGATTTGTTAAAGTTTTGAAGCAGTCCAAAAATATTTTTTTTTTGCTGGGTTATACAATTTTCTAACCTGCTGACATTCACCACCGCCATGTAATTTTAACAACTTTAACCCTTTGTTAAATAAATAATTCGCAACAAAAAAAAAATCATTATTATAACTTTAATACGTAAAAATATTGTGAAATATTTATGTATTCTGGGGTGTCATTTATTTTTTACAGTTTTTTTAGACAATATATGTATGGCCATTTTTGAAAAAAAAAAATATAATATAAAAACAAGTAGAAAATTAAATTCGACTTGGTCGAATCTATGAATACCCTCCACAATGTTATCTGATAGTAATTTTCTAAAAAAAATTTCAAAAATTGCATTACAAATTTTTTATTAGAAATATATATATTATTTTGAGTCAAACTTTCTTTTAATCAATCAAATTTTTTTGAGTGTAAAATTTTTTTGACTGTCAACATTTTTTTGAGTGTGCCATTTCATTAAACAAAAAAAAAATAATAATGTGTACATTTTTTTTTGAGTGTAACATTTTTTTTTTGAGTGTAAATACTTTTTTAGTGTACAATTTCTTTGAATAACAAATTACTTTGTAAAATATTTTTGTTGTTTTATACCTATAATGTAATACAAAAAAAAAACTATTTCACATATTTTCTTCTTTTTGTATTACCATCTTCTTCTTTAAAAACCAAAAACAAATTAACATTCAATCATACACATACTTTATTTGATTTTTTCCCGTTACATACAGTAACACTCACAATAACAAAACAATAACAAATATTTACTTGTCTAACAACTAAACTGCACCCCACGACAAGAAAAAAACAACAACAAGTTTCACAAAACTGGTATTTCACCATGCTTATAAAACTTGTTTAACGAGTTTTCAACAGTTTAAGGTGAAACAAATCTGAAATTCACTGCTTTGCTTATAACTTTGGAACCACTGAACCGATTTTGCTGAAATTCAAAACCAAACAGCCTCGAGAAACGACAAATATATATGCTAAGCTTTAGCCCCCTCAGAATTGTCTTTCGAAAGTTATAGTGGTTTTAATCTTGTAAATTCGAAAAATACCCTTGCCGAAATTTACTATTTTGCTCATAACTTTTGAACCACTGGACCGATTTCGCTGGATTGCAATACCAACCTGACCCGGTAAATGGAGAACATATATGTCAAACTTCAGGAGCCTCCGTAAAGTCTTTCAAAAGTTAGCGTGTTTTCAACGGACAGACAGACAGACGGACGGACGGACGGACGGACATCGCTAGATCGACTTAAAATCGATCAAGGATCATGAATATATATACTTTATGGGGTCCTAGACCAATATTTCGATGTGTTACAAACGGAATGACAAACTTATATATACCCTCTATCACTAGAGTGGAGGGTATAACAAGTCAAGGGCCGCTATTCCAAAAAAGTAATTTACATAAAAATGTGAAAATAAAAATTTCCGAATTTTTTTGGTGTTCTAGATTTCACATCCGAATTTCTTTTTCGTTTTGTTTCACATAAATAAAATTTTGTGAAAGTAAAACGAATGTAATTTTTTCTTACAATTTTTTAAATTTGAATTATTCGATTTCAACTTCGAATGAAAACGTGATCAACAAAACAGTAAACATGTGATTTGGAAATTTTCATGTGAATTGAAAAGTTGTGAAAGCAAAAACAGATGCCAAGGATTTAAATTTTGTCTGCATAAAAAAAAATTTCGAGTAAATTTTTAATACTATTGAGTAAAAAATTAGTTTAAACGATTTCATAGTATTGAGTTAACTTTTAATAAAAATTTAAAGAAAAGTATGCCAAAAAAATTTGAGTAAATTTTTAATTGACATAATTAAAACTTAAGTAAAAATTTTTCATTTTTTTATTTAAATTTTTAATTGTATCAAGTAAAAATTTCCTCAAAATTTATTTTTTAAAAAGCTTAAAAAAGTTTCAAATTTTTTTTTTACAAAAAAAATACTTTTTTTTTAAACTTTCATAAACATGATTTCAAACTTTTACATACATATAAAAAAAAAACTATAAACCAAACGAGAATTATTAAAACTAAGACAATAAAATAAATTAAAAACTAAAAATTAAATTATTATAAAATTATTTACTTTTTTCAAATTCTTTTGAGTAAATAATAAATTGGGTTAATTAAAAAATTACTCAATTTTTTTTCAAATTTAAACAAGTGCACACTGTGACGTGTAGAACAAGCCAGCGGGACAAAATTGAATCTCTTATTTTTTTAAAAAATGGGTTCAGTGTAATCGATAATAGTCCTAAAGTCACGAAATTGCCATTTTTCTAAGAGCACAATGTCAGTGAGCTATAAACCAATCCGTTGAAGTCAAAAAATTGGTCTTTGAAAACAATTAATTTTCTTTTAATTTTTTGAATAGTGCTCCTAGACTACAGTATGTTTTACCTGTGAATTTTTGCAATCTTTTTTTGCAATGGATTTTTAAGAAGAGGGTTGGAACTAGTGAATTTAACTTCCCCTATTAAACAGAGCTTAAAATTTTTTTTATAAGAATTTTTCAGAAATCCCCATAAAAACTATTTTTTTGTTGTTGTTACATTGAACTTTAAGAGAATAGGAAAATGTTGTCTCCACGTGTCCCATGGCTATTTTTATTTTTAAATGAAAGTTACGATACTAGGCTATATTACCATGGCAATATCTATTTGCACACGCTTGCACATCAGGTATTTTATGAGCGATGTCCGTCCGACTGTCCGTGTATCTAATAAAAACCCGAAAACTTTCGAAAGACAAGTCTGAAGCTACTGAAGCTTGGCATATATATTTTCAATTGCTCGTGTCATATTGGTATTAAATTATAGCGATATTGGTCCAGGAGTTCAGAAGTTATATACAAAAACGCAAGTTTTAGATAGGTTTCATCACGAATTAACATATTCAAAAAAACCCCTAAACACGCTTTAAGGGGCATTCATAGGCCACTTATATGTTTTACAAAGCTATTCTGTCATTTGCCAAAATTTTTACACTAAAAAAAAATATAACTACACTAAAAAAAATTTACACTACAAAAAAAAAATAGTATTCACAATATTTCGAAAAATAAGTTTTTATTTATTTATGGATTTTTTTCAATTGTACGTATATGTACCCAGCAAAAAAAGAGCTTACCATTCACTACAAAATTCACCACAACTTATGAACCAGATGTACTTCTTCTTCAACTGAAACATTGATGAATTTAATATGGGCGTGACACACAAAGTATGTTCTTTTTATCGCCACTTTTCAGTGGCGAAAGATTGACACTTGAGTATAACATATATCACTAGTGTTTTTATCACAACTTCTGAAGTAGTGATCCGGATGTTAATATAACTTGACCTTTTGGAAGCACTTTTTTCATCACTTCTTTATAAGCACATATTTCTTGGCATTTTGGGTGTGATTATGTCATTTTTATTTGGTGATTTAGAACTTCTAAATAAGAAGTTCATTTTTCACTTATTTTTGTAAGATTGATTGAAAGAGTATTTTTTTGTAATATTTACACTAAAAACACTGTTCGACAGCAAAAACCTTCCAGTGAAATTTCTAACTGTATTTATAGATTTTGGTCTCCTGCTTCCAAATCTACCGTCCAAATTTTTCTAGCACGTACCGTTTTTGAGATATCCCAGCAAAACTTAGATTACCAAGTAAGGTATAAAATATGGTATAGGATCTCTTATTTTATACATTGCAGCATTGATGATTTTAACAGGCGATGAGACTCAAAGTAATGCATCCACATTATCACAAAGAATACCAGTAAGGTATAAAATAAGTCATAAATTTATAACGAAGAATACGAGTAAGGTGTAAAATATATGATATTTTATAGGTTACGAGAAATTAAATAATATAGCATACCAGAAGATAAGATATAAGGTGTTACGAGTAGTGAAAAAGTAATTTTGTATTAAATTTACTCACGTGATTGTAAGTAGATAAAATATGCTCGTGAGTGTGTGTCGTTAGAAATTTCCTGTCGTGAGCCCATCTCTAGTTTTAACTTATGCATTTTTTTATAAAATAATTATTTTTTATGTTATTGTAATGCATTATGCATTCAATTATAAATAATGCATTATTTCAAACTTTCAAATAATACATAATGTAACCAAATATAAGTCATCCATGATTTAATGTTTAGAAATAATAATTATGAAATACATTTTTTCCACTAATCATGCATTACGTAGCAAATTATTAGTAATGCATTATTTTTCACTTGAAAATAATACGTTGTGGAACAAATGTTTGGTAAGACATCCTAAAATAATGCTACAAATAAGGTATATACATTACCTGGTAATGTGTTATATATTCACTACCCATTACCAAAGTTTTGCTGGGATTCGCAGTTAAAAAGTAAAAAAAACACTTAGGGGTCCACTGTTACGTATTCTTACGTTGCTTCCACGAAATAGGACTTGATTTCATATAAAATGGACCTCCTGATTCCAAAACTGCAATCCACAATTTTCAAGCATCCCAGCAAAACTTAGATTACCAAATAAGGTATAAAATAAGGTATAGGATCTCTTATTTTATACATTGCTGCATTGATGATTTTAACAGGCGATGAGACTCAAAATAATGCATCCACATTATCACAAAGAATACCAGTAAGGTATAAAATAAGTCATAAATTTATAACGAAGAATACGAGTAAGGTGTAAAATATATGATATTTTATAGGTTACGAGAAATGAAATAATATAGCATACCAGTAGTGCGATTCAGTAACTTTTTTAACGAAATTATCGATATCGTTAACTTACGAGAATTGTCGGTTGTTTTAACGAATATGTGATTCTATAAATTTTTAAACTATCGACAAGAATTAACGACAAAAATAGTTAATTTGAAATTTGTTTATTTTGAAATTGTATTGAGAACCGAAAATTTTCGTTAACTTTAACTTCAAAAAAAATTTTGTTGATAAGTTAACGATTTTCAATAACGACAAAATTCGGTAGAAAAAAGTTATAGAATTGCTTTTAAAGACAATTGTCGATAATTAACGATTTTTGACAATATAACTACCGATTTTTGTCGTTAAAAAGTTAGTGAATTGCGCTACAGAAGATAATATATAAGGTGTTACGAGTAGTGAAAAAGTAATTTTGTATTAAATTTACTCACGTGATTGTAAGTGAGTGTAAGTAGATAAAATATGCTCGTGAGAGTGTGTCGTTATCTAGTTATATCTAGTTTAAACTTGTGCATTTTTTTATAAAATAATTATTTTTTATGTTATTGTAATGCATTATGCATCCAATTATAAAAAATACATTATTTCAAACTTTCAAATAATACATAATGTAACCAAATATAAGTCATCCATGATTTAATGTTTAGAAATAACAAATATGAAATACATTTTTTCCAATAATCATGCATTACGTAGCAAATTATTAATAATGCATTATTTTTCACTTGAAAATAATACGTTGTGGAACAAATGTTTGGTAAGACATCATGAAATAATGCTACAAATAAGTTATATGCATTACCTGGTAATGTGTTATATAATCACTACCCATTACCAAAGTTTTGCTGGGATGTTCTGTTTTTGAGATATTCGCGTTTAAAAAATTTAGTGTGATTTATAAAGAATATAAGTGCGTAACAGTAGAGTTTGAGTTTTTCAAACGCCAATATTTCAAAAACAGTACGCGATAGAAAAATGTGGATGCCAGATTTGGAATAAAGATGCCTTATTTTTACTAAATCGAGTTCTATTGTGTTTGAACAACTTAAGAATACGTTACAGAGGAGACCCAAATATTTCAATATTAAAACGCGAATATCTTAAAAACCTTGCGTGATAGAAAAATTAATTTTATTGATAATCTAACGTATATACTTCGAATTAAAAAAGGAGCAATTATAGAGATCACAAAACTATAAAAATTCACGGCGAATTGATTCACAAGTTTGTTTTGACCACAAGCCTATACCTCAATTTTCTAAAAAGCTTAAACAATCTTTAATAATGTGATGCAGCAACATCCGCTTTAGTTCGTAAATGTATTTATTTTATTTAGGACCAACTTTTTTGATATACATAACTTATGAAATTTAAAAAATTTATCAATAATCGATTTTCGTCTAAATAAAGAGAAATGAAATGCCATTACCAAATTTTGTCACCATTTTTGCAAAACCTAAATCTATTTGAAGCTGGACGTAGAAAAAATTGCATACTTCGTGTATCACCTTCATTCTAATTGTTTCAGTTGAAAAAGAAGTTCATATGTTGTGGTGATTTGATTCCTAAGAACATATGAAAAAGGTACTTCAAAATCATTAAGCAAAGAACTGATGAAAGATGTTTTTATTGTTATTTTGTAGCATTTTTGGAAGTGATTTTAAAAGTACTTCCTACGGAATATGAAGTTCGGCACCTATCGCTACTTTGTATGTAGTGAAACCACTAATTCTTTTTGAACCACTTCGTTTATTTTTTGCTGGGTATTAGTATTATTATTATTATTATTATTATTATATTATCATTACACAATTATTATTGCACAATTATTATTACTATGAAATAAACATTAGCACATGTACAAAAAAAAAATTACATCATGCACTTCCTGATTATACCAAACGTAGAGTATACATGTAAGATAAAAATATACAAATTGAAAATATTTATGACCTAAGGATATGTAAAATGTGAACAAAAATAATTAACTGTTACATGCACTATCCAAATAGAGGGTATGCCGAGCGTAGGGTGCACAAGCGATTTAGAAATATACAAGTTTGATATATTTATGACCCAAGAAAATGAAAAATGTGAAAAAAAATAAACAACTGTTACATGCACCATCATATAGAGGGTATACCGAACGTAGGGTGCACAAGTCAGATAACTATTTACAAATTGGAAACACATATGACCTTAGGAACTTAAATATGTCAAAAAATAATTTTGTCCCGCTAGCTTGTTCTAGTCGTCACAGTGTGAAGTGATAACTGAAATTTTTTCCCCCATATTTTTTTCTGTGTGGTTTTAAATTTTCAAATTTCAAATTTCAATTTTCAAATTTTAAATTTCAAATTTCAAATTTCAAATTTCAAATTTCAAATTTCAAATTTCAAATTTCAAATTTCAAATTTCAAATTTCAAATTTCAAATTTCAAATTTCAAATTTCAAATTTCAAATTTCAAATTTCAAATTTCAAATTTCAAATTTCAAATTTCAAATTTCAAATTTCAAATTTCAAATTTCAAATTTCAAATTTCAAATTTCAAATTTCAAATTTCAAATTTCAAATTTCAAATTTCAAATTTCAAATTTCAAATTTCAAATTTCAAATTTCAAATTTCAAATTTCAAATTTCAAATTTCCAGTTGTGAAACATTTTTCGTATAAAAAAAGTTTAAGATTATTATATAGAAATAGTCATAGAATCTGAGATATTTTTTATAAAGAAAATGTTACAGATTGTAAAATATTTTTCAAATAGAAAAAGTTTTAGACTACACTCAAAAAAAAAAGTTTGTAAATTTACAAGTAAAAGGTCTTGTAATTCTATTTTACTAATATTTTTGTCTTTTTACAAAAATTGTTGTATATTTAATAAAACGAAAACTACAGTTTGCTTTGTAATTTTACTATTATATGTTGGTAAATTTATTTTACAAATTTTTTAGGTAAATTTACAAAAAAGTGAATTATTTTACAAATTAAAAAAATATTACAAGGTGTTTAGTTTTTTTACACAAGAAAACTGTAATTGTACAACATAATTTTACTTGATGTTATTTAGTCTTTTTACCAAAAAAATGTTTTATTACAAACATTTTTTTTTAAGATCGTTTTCAAGGTTTTCAGTTTGAAATGTATGTATTGAAAAGTACAAAATTCCAATATAATTTTACAAAACTTATTCTATTACTAGAATTAATGTTGTTTTACAAAAAAAAAATTAATTATTCAATAATAGGACACGCAAAAATTTTCTAAGTTCAGATTTTTTTTTTTTGCGTTTTGGAGTAAAAAATTTAGTTAAAAATAATTTTTTATAAATAATTTTTACACCATTTTTTTTGGTAATTTGCGTTAAGTAAAATACCACAATTTTTATGTGTTTCTACAATATAATTGTTCTAGTTTTTTTGTATTTTTACCATTTTTTTTGGTGATTTTACCATATTTTTTTGGTATTTTTTTTTTTAATTTGGTACCTAAAATGTCAATAGAAAGCAAATTTTTCTTATTTTAACTGGTACTTAAACATCCAATCTACAATATCCAAAATTTTTTTTTACGATTTTTTAAAAATACTTGTGAAAATAATTAAAAATTCAAAAAAAAAAAAATATTTTTTGACTAATTTTTCCTGAAAATATAAGAAAATTCTTGTGTAGCCTCCTTCGCAGTTCTCATATGTTCTACTTAAGAAAAACGAAATGTCGAAAAAAAATAAAAAAGTGCAGTGTTATACATTAAAAAGTTTGTTAAAAGTGCTCAAGTGAAAAAAAATCATTTCGGGTTGTTGAAGTGCTACTCCAGCTGCCGAAGAAGGAACAAGTAAAAAAGTTAAATTCGGCCTTGCCGAATGTAGTGATACCCTCCACAATTTCAAAAAGATTATTGCAAAAAACTTTATTTAAAAGGAAATTACTTTTGAAAAAAAAAAAATTTTTTTGAAAAAAAAATTTCCGCGAAAAAAAATTTAGGTAAAAAAAAAATCCGCGATTTTTTTCTTTTTTTGTCAAAAAATATGTCTGTACTTGTTTAAATACCATTTGGTGTTCAATTATGTTCACATATTTCAACCATAAGCCGAATTAAAGCATTTTGTATTTTTAGGTTATGTTGAATGTACTGAAATTTTTGAGGTGTTCTTACATTTTCGTTCATAACTTTTGAACCGCTGAACCGATATCACTCAAATGCAATACCAAACTTCTCGGGAGAACTTCCAATAAATATGTTAAGTTTCAGTCATCTCTGTCCAATATTTTGTCCGCGACAGCATTTTCCACAGACAGACGGACAGACGGACATCGCTAGAATGTCTTAAAATCGATCGGGCATCATGAATATATATACTTTATGGGGTCCCAAATCGATATTCCGATGAGTTACAAACGGAATGACAAACTTATATATACCCTCTTTCACTAAGTGGAGGGTATAAAAATAAGATGCACCAATGGAAAAAACCTTTAAATTTACAAAACCAATATGTAAATAAACCAATTTTTTTTGTAAATTTACAAAACAAATATGAAATTTTAAAAAACAAAATTGTATACTTACGAAAAAAGTTGTAATTTTACAGAAATGAAATAGAAAATACAAAAACAATATTGTAAATTTACAAATTTTATGGTTAAACTACTGTTTTTACGGCAAAAAAATAAGGAAAAATGGTACATATACAATAAAAATTGTAAATTTACCACTTTTTATTGTAAATATATAGTTTAATATAGTTTAACCAAATAATTTGTTAATGTACAATTTATTTTTTTCATTTTCTATTTTTCCTTGTAAAATAACAACCTTTTTCTGTAAGTTTACAATTTTGTTTTGTAAATTTACCAAATTTTTTGCAAATTTACAAAAAAAATGTTCACCTCGAAGATGATATTTTACAAAAAAAAATTGTAAATTTACATTTTCTTTTGTTAAATCAATTTACAAATTATCCCCGTAACTTTACGGGGATTCTTGCTAGTACATATTTTACAAAACCTGCCCCGTAAAATCACGGGGATTTTATGTCATTTAACAAACTTTTTTTTTTGAGTGTATGAGACATTTTTTATATAGAAAAGGTTAAGATTCTGAGACATTTTTCATGTAGAAAAGGTTTTCGATTCTGAGAGATTTCCCACATACACACAAAAAAACCCTTATCAAATTATTTTACCAATATTTGACGGGTTTCCTTACTTTTCAACAAAAAATTGTCGATCGAAATTTTCACTGTTTTTGTAATTTTACAATTTTTTTGGTAATTTTACAAATATCCAACTTTTTTTTACAAAAATTCTAGTAAATTCACGAGAATTCCTTGAAAGTTGTATTGCGCTAAAAAAGTTGACAAAATTTACAATTTTGTTGGTAAATAGGAGGTAGCAAAAAAAAAAGTTAAAAGTTTTTCTTGTAGTTTAAAAAATTATTTTTTTTTAGTGTAGTAAAAATCTCATTTTTTAAAAGCACTCAAAAAAACCCTTTTAAAATTACAAGAAAAACTTGTAACTTTTTTTTTTGATACCTCCTATTTGACAAAAATTTCAAGTAATTTTACAAGCTTTTTACCAATACTTTTATAATTTTACAAGATTTTTAACAATAAAATTGTCAATTTAAAAATTTTTTAACACGATAAAATTTACTAGGTTTCGTAACTTAACTAGATTTTTTGCTAACTCCTATTTTGCTAGAATTCCTAGTAATTTTACAAGCTTTTTACCAATAAAATTGAAAATTTACAGTTTTTTTGGCGCAATTAAAATTACAAACAATTCTCGTGAGTTTAATAGATTTTTTTTGTAAAATTAGTTTGGAAATGTGTAAAATTACAATAAAAAAAATGTAAAAAAAAAAAATGTAAATTTCAATACAAATTTGTTTGTTAAAAAAAGAAGGAAAAATGTCAAATATTGGTAAAATGGGATTACGAGAGATTTCCTAGTAATTTGACAAAGTTTTTTTTTTTGTGTGTAGAAAAATTCACAGATTCAAAGACATTTTTTGCATAGAAAAATCGTAGTGTCTTAAGCATTTTTATTTAGAAAAAGTCTCACACAATGAACATTTTTATATGGAAAAATTCTCAGATTCTGAGACATTTTTCATATGGAAAATGTCTCAGATTCTTAGATATTTTCAATATAGAAAATTTCAGATTCTTGGTCATTTTTCATGTAGATGCTGGGAAGTTTTTCATATAGAAAAAGTCTCAGATTTGGAAACTTTTTTTTAATATAGAAAAAGTATCAGATTTTGAGACATTTTTAATGCAAAAAAGTCTCAAAATTCTGAAAAAGTTTTCGTATAGAAAAAGAGTTTTAGATTTTGAAACATTTTTCATACCGAAAATGTTTCGGATTCTAATAGATTTTTGATGTAGAAAAAGTCTCAGATTCGAGACATTTTTCAGATTTGAAGACATTTTTGATAAAGAAAAAGTCTCAGATAGAAAAATTATATAGAAAAAGTCACAGATTTTTATATAGAAAAATTCTCAGACTCAGAAAAAATTTTTATATAGAAAAATTTTAAAATTCTGAGACATTTATTATAAAGAAAATGTCTCAGCTTCTGAGACATTTATCATAAAAAAATCTCAGATTCTGAGACATTTTTCATAAAGAAAAAGTTGCACATTTTTCATATAAAAAAGTCTAAGATTTTGTTACATTTTGCATATAGTGAAAGTCTCAGTCAGAGACATTTTTTATAAAGAAAAAGTCTCAGATTATATAGAAAAAGTTAGAGATTAAGTTTTGAGTAAAGAAAATAGCATCAGATTCTGGGACATTTTTAAAATAGAAAAAGTCTTAAATTCGAGGAAAGTTTTCATGTATTAAAATTGTTGGAATCTGAGACAGTTTTCACCTGGAAAAATTTTCAGATTCTGAAAATTTTTTTATTTAAAAAAATTCTTAAATTCAAAGATATTTTTTATATAGAAAAGTTCTTAGATTTTTTCATTTAGAAGAAGTCCCTGATTCTGAGATATTTTTATACAGAAAGAGTATTTAAAGGAAAAATATGCCAAAATCGGAGGTTTTTCTATAGAATAAATGTCTCAGAATCTGTAAAATTTCTTAGAAACTTCTTAGAAAAGTTCTTAGATTTTTTCATTTAGAAGAAGTCCCTGATTCTGAGACATTTTTATACAAAAAAAATATTTAAATGAAAAATATGCCAAAATCTGAGGCTTTTTCTATAAAATAAATGGCTCAGAATCTGTAAAATGTTTAAAGAAAAACTGTTCCAGAATTCAAAAATCCAAAATTTTGGTGGAAATTTTCCAAAAGTCCAAAACTTTGATCGATGGGCGCCACGGCTTAAAATTATCGGATTTCGCTCAAATTAGTTTTAAATGAAAGATTGTCTCAAGCTCTACAAAAGGGCCGGCGGAATGAAAATTTTAGACTTTTTTTAAAAAATTTCTTGAACGTAGGAAAAAACCGCCATTTTTTACAAATTTGAAATGGCGATATCTCGAAAACCGATCGAGCGATTTTATATTTTTTTTTTTATATTCGTGCTCAGCGCATCGAAATTAACAAATATGATGTGTCGAAAGATAAAATTTTTTTTTTTAATTTTATTTTTAAAATTTTTTAAAAAATCCAAAACTTTGACCGCCGGGCGCCACGGGTTAATTTAATCCGATTGACCTCAAATTTGTACCACATACGTTTTAGACCTAGGACAATAAAAATTTGCCCGGACACTTGGGAAAATTGAAAGATGACAAAAAATGCCAGTCTAATGTTACAAGTAAGAGTGCTTAAGGTCACTACTTAGTCACTTGTATGCGAGTATTGAAGGTCTTTTCACAAAAGCGTTTTTAAATTTTAAACGATTAGAATTTTTTTTACCAGATTTCCTTAATTAGTTTATTTCAATAAAAAAAATTCTTCAGAATCTGAGATTTTTTTTCTCAAAATCTGAGACTCTTTCTATATGAAAATGTCTCAGAATCTGAGACTTTTTCTATATAAAAAATGTCTCATAATTATGAGACATTTTTTTATAATCTGCGGCATTTTCTGTATGAGAAATAATCTAAAATTTAAGATTTTTCTTATATGAAAAATGTATCAGAATCTGAAAACTGTCAGAGATTTTTCTATATGAGGAAAATGTCCATGATCTTATTAATAAACTAATTAAGGAAAACTGTTAAAAAAAATTCTAATCGTTTAAAATTTAAAATCGCTTTTGTGAAAAGACCTTCATTACTCGTATACAAGTGACTAGTGACCTTAAGCACTCTTACTTGTAACATATATATACATATATAAAAGAGTAATGTGACTGACTGACTGACTGACTGACTGACTGACTGACTTATTGACTGATTCATCATCGCCCAGCCCAAACCGCTAAAGCTAGAGACTTGAAATTTGGACTGTAGGTTCACCTCCCGGAATATAGATCCACTAAGGCTGGATTTTTGCCAGTGTTGATTCTAAGGGGGTAAAAAGGGTAAAAAACTGTACTTTTGGTACTTTTTATATCTCCTGAAATAATGGTCATAGAGACTTGAAATTTGGACTGTATGTTCACCTCCCGGAACATAGATACACTAAGGCCGGATTTTTGCCAGTGTTGATTCTAAGGGGGTAAAAAGGGTAAAAAACTGTACTTTTGGTACTTTTTATATCTCATGAAATAATGGTCATAGAGACTTGAAATTTGGACTGTATGTTCACCTCCCGGAATGTAGATCCTGTAAGGCTGGACTTTTGCAAATGTTGATTCTAAGGGGGTAAAAAGGGTAAAAAACTGTACTTTTGGTACCTTTTATATTTTCTCAAATAATTGTCACAGAGACTTGAAATTAGGACTGTATGTTCACCTCCCGGACTATAGATTGACTAAGGCTGGATTTTCGCCAATGATGATTCTAAGGGGATAAAAAGGGTAAAAATCTGTACTTTTGGTACCTTTTTTATTTCCTTAAATATTGGTATTAGAAACTTGAAATTTGCAATGTAGGTTTACCTCCCGGAAAAAAAAATCACTAAGGCTGGGTTTTTGCCAATGTTGATTCTACGGGGGTAAAATGGGTAAAAAAGTGTACTTTTGGTACTTTTTATATCTCCTGAAATAATAGTCATAGAGACTTGAAAATTGGACTGTATGTTCACCTCTCGGAATAAAGATCCATTTAGGCTGGATTTTTTGCCAATGATGATTCTAAAGGGGTAAAAAGGGTACAAAACTGTACTTTTGGTACCTTTTACATTTACTTAAATAATGGTACTAGAAACTTGAAATTTGTAATGTAGGTTCACCTTCCGGAAAAAAGATTCAATAAGGCTGGGTTTTTGCCAATGTTGATTCTACGGGGGTAAAAAGGGTAAAAAAGTACGTTTTATAAAAAGTACCTTTTATAAAAAGTACCTTTTATAAAAAGTACCATTTATAAAAAGTACCTTTTATAAAAAGTACCTTTTATAAAAAGTAACTTTTATAAAAAGTACCTTTTAAAAAAAGTACCTTTTACAAAAAGTACCTTTTATAAAAGTACCTTTTATAAAAAGTACCTTTTATAAAAAGTACCTTTTATAAAAAGTACCTTTTATAAAAAGTACCTTTTATAAAAAGTACCTTTTATAAAAAGTACCTTTTATAAAAAGTACCTTTTATAAAAAGTACCTTTTATAAAAAGTACCTTTTATAAAAAGTACCTTTTATAAAAAGTACCTTTTATAAAAAGTACCTTTTATAAAAAGTGCCTTTTATAAAAAGTGCCTTTTATAAAAAGTACCATTTATAAAAAGTACCTTTTATAAAAAGCACCTTTTTTAAAAAGTACCATTTATAAAAAGTACCTTTTATAAAAAGTACCTTTTATAAAAAGTACCTTTTATAAAAAGCACCTTTTATAAAAAGTACCTTTTATAAAAAGTACCTTTTATAAAAAGAACCTTTTATAAAAAGGAAAGTAGGATTTTTCGGTGAAGAAAAAAACCTTCTGGAAGAGGTACTTTTTGGAAATTTAGTTTCTAACGGGGGTAAGAAAGTGTACTTTTGGTATTTTTTTTTGGTTCCTATAATAATGACCGTTGAAGCTTGAATTTTGGAATGTAGGGGACTTCGGTGAAAAAAACATTCTGCTAAAGTATTTTCAAAAAATTCTGTTTCTAGAGCTGTAAAAAAGTGTTTTTTGTACTTTTTGTATTTCATGAAGTAATTATCCTAGGCACTGAAATTTTGAATGCTTTAAAAAGTTATTTTTTGGAAATTCTGTTTCTAAGGGTCGCGACCGATCGTAAAGGGGATAATAAGTTCAAATTTGGTTATTCTTATATTTCTTGAAATAATGGTTCAGAAACTTGATGTTTTAAATAAAAGATCACCTAGCACAAAAAAACAGTTTTTGGAAAATATAATTTTACGGGGAAAAGGGGGCAAATGGTTATTTTGAGATATCTAACTATTGAACTAAAAGCCGCAGAAATAACACCCAAGACAAGGACATATTTTAAAATTTTAGGGTAAAAAGGTGTACCTGGTAACAGTGGTGTAAAATGGTACTTTTCATATCTACAATATAAAGACAATAGAACTTTTTATTTTTTTAACGCATATTATACGGAGAGGAATGAAACTTACATGGAACGAAAGGAGATGGACTTGGAAGTGAAATGGAATAGAACGGGGAATGAAGTGGAATAGAGCTGGGAACAATATGGAATGATACTTTTTACTTAAATTTTACATATTTAACTTTTTTGACTCCATATTTTTTCTCTCTATATGTTTTTCCACTCAAACTTATTTTTATTCCAATTTTTTTTTTCACTGAAATATTTATTCATTCAAAATCTTAAAACCAGATATAAGGGCTCGAAAATTGTCAATATATTTTTTCACCGAAACGAGCATGATGACGTACCAGCGAAGTTATTCAAATTTTATTGTTTAAATTATTCATTAAAATATTATTTTATGAAAGACTTAAACGTCCACAAGTAAATAAAACATAAACTATGTAGAGGATTTTTTTCAAATCGATAGAGTAATCCTGATCCTTTTATTATCCGGCATTCAATACAACCGGTAACGAAGTACCGGGATGGTAAGCTAGTAGTACATACATATCTAATTTTATTATTTTTTTTTACCAAAAAAACTAAAAAAAAATCTCACATAAACTTAAACAATTACTGGCAATATGCCTACAATATCTATACATACAAAAAAAATATTAAACGGAAACATCTGCAATTTTTTGTTTTGTTCAAATTACTTTTCACCATAAAATTTAATGAAATTTTTAACATATGAAAAGTTTTGAACAATATTAAATATATGTATGTGCCAATATGTGTTTCGGTGTATGTAGTTAGTTTTATAAAGAAGGGTGATTCATAAATAGTACAAAGATTTGTTTATTTGGTCAATACCGTTTTCCCGAAAACGGGTCCCATAACCAAATATGGACTCAAGTTTATCTATCTCTTGATATATCTTTTATTAGTGTTAAAACACACACGAATGAAATTTGAGTGAAACAGGCCTCGCTTTGTTGCCAATAGGCAGAAATTTTAATATAGGAACTAATTGTCCAAAAAAGTACATGTTAACACCAAACAAAATTTTAATGAAACAATATGTGAATATCGGTAAGGTGGTTTGTATGTGGATTACTAGAGATTATTTGTGAATTCAAAATTTCATAAGTAAATTTGTGCGAAATCCATTTTTTTTTTATCAAAAATTTTTTTTTTTTTTTTTTTGGGAACTGCCCTAATATGCTCAAGTTTAAATATCGTATTAAAAAAAACTACCAAATCCATAAATGAATGAAAATGAAAATTTATAATTGAAGTTGTGAAAGTAAAATAAATGAATACAAAACTTTTATTATATGCACAGGCTCTGTGTATTATTTACATTTTGAGGTACAGTGACTCAAAGTAATAATGGAACAGCATATATTTTTAAGCACTTCTTTAAAGGAAAAGTTATCAATACTAAACCTGATTATTATCAATCGACTATTTTTGAAAAAAGTGCTATATAGGAAATTTTCCAAGCTTTAATTTGAGCTTGATAGCGTCCAGATTGAGCAAAAGCTTTTTAAGCTTGATAGCGTCCAGATTGAGCAAATATAAAAAGAGATACGAGGGTCACACTGGAAATTGATATTATTTGTATATGTTTTTTTGAAATTTTTTTAAAAATATTCTAAGTCGATTTTTCCCAAGTTCAAACATTAAAAATTTAAAAAATTATCCAATAATTTTTATTTAGTTATCAGCTAGTTTTTCCAACAACCCAAACAAAAAATGAAATTTTTAAGTACAGTAGAAGAAATCCGCATTTTTTGACCTCCAACTCGTTTGACCACCAATTTTTGTAAACAAAGAAAAATTTTAATTATTCTAAAATCTTACTACTATACACTTAGATTTACTCAAATTAATAAACAGTAAAATATTTTCTTTGTTTACAACAAATTGGTGGTCGAAAGAGCTGGAGGTCAAAAAATGCAGATTTCTTCTACTGTATTTAAAAAATTTCATTTTTTGTTTGGATGGTTGGAAAAACAAGTTGATGACTAAATAAAAATTATTGAATATTTTTTTAAATTTTAAATGTTTGAACTTGGGAAAAATCGACTTAGAAATATTTTTAAAAAAATGTCAAAAAAATATCTACAAATAATTTAATTTTCCAGTGCGACCCTCGTATCTCTTTTTATATTTGCTCAATCTGGACGCTATCAAGCTTAAATTAAAGCTTTGAAAATTTCCTTTATAGCACTTTTTTCAAAAATAGTCGATTGATAATAATCAGGTCAAGTATTGATAACTTTTCCTTTAAAGAACTGCTATCAAATATATGCTGTTCCATTATTACTTTGAGTCACTGTACATACGAGTACTTGAAAATTATGTAAATTTAAATTCAATCTGTTTTTCAGTATGTATGATTAACACATTTTATAAAAATATCATTCATACGTACTGATGCTTTCATAAAAATATTTAAAATAATAAAATGGCTAATGGTCCAAAAAATCGGAATGGGATGAAACTAGGGAATTCATTCCATAAATTCTTGTTCGATTAATCGAACAATTTTAGACGAATAATTGTTCGATTATTTTAAAATTTCTGTTTTCAATTAAAGGATTAATCGAAGAATTTATGCCGATTAATCGAATAATAGTATATGGATTTTCTGAAAATATTTAAAAATTTTTTTAAATGTTAAGTCAACTAAATAAACCAAATGTATGTATATGGTTGTTGGAATTCAGAAAAAACAGTATTGTTTACTAGAGTGGTTTCGAGTTTTGTGCAAACACCCACTAAATTATAAAAAAAAAATGTATGAATATGTTCAAAACAAAATATTTTTTGTTTAACATTTTCCCAATTGTAGTCAGATAACACCATCCGACAAATTTCAAATTTTGGATGTACACATGAACCGGACCAAAAAATTATGAGAGTATGGCCGGAATTAAAATACCCATGTCCCCAGTTTTTCTAGATCAATTCGCGTTTTGCACTCAAAATTATACATTAGTAGATTTACAATTTTGTATACCCTCCACTCTAGTGATAGAGGGTATATATAAGTTTGTCATTCCGTTTGTAACACCTCGAAATATTGGTCTAGGACCCCATAAAGTATATATATTTATGATCCTCGATCGATTTTAAGTCGATTTAGCGATGTCCGTCCGTCCGTCCGTCCGTCCATCTGTCTGTCTATCCGTAGAAAACACGCTAACTTTTGAAAGACTTTACAGAGGCTACTGAAGTTTGGCATATATGTTTGTCATTTACCTGGTCAGGTTGGTATTGCAATCCAGCAAAATCGGTTCAGTGGTTCAAAAGTTATGAGCAAAAGAGTAAATTTCGGCAAGGGTGTTTCGCGAATTTACGAGATAAAAAACACGATAACTTTCGAAAGACAATAATGAGACTACTGAAGCTTGGCATGTATCTTTGCCGTTCCCCGGGTCTGTTTGGTATTAAATTTCAGCTTAATCGGTCCAGTGGTTCAAAAGTTATAAGCAAAACCCTGAATTTCAGATTAGTTTCATCTAAAATGCCACGTGTTTTAACAAGTTTTAAAAGCATTGGTGGTAACTAAACAATGCTTTTCAAACTTGTTTACTTTAAAAGCAATGCTTTTTAAACTTGTTTAGTTTTAAAAGCATTGGTAACTTAAAAATTACACTCGAAAAAAATTTTACACTCAAAAAAAATTTTACACTCAAAAAAATTTTACACTCAAAAAAAAATTTTTTTTTTTTTTTTTACAAAATGACAATATTTGTGTACATACGTACGTGCATTCACTCAGAAATATTTTAACAGTAAAAAAACATTACATTCGAAAAAAATTTTACACTCAAAAAAAAAAAAATGTATTTTTTTTTTTTTTTTTTTTAAATGACAAAAAAATAGCTTTTTACTCAAAATAAAATATTTCTAATCAAAATTGTTAATTTTTTCACGTTAATGTACTACCCTTTAAAAAAAATGCATTGTGGAGGGTATTCATAGATTCGGCAAAGTCGAATTTAACTTTTCTACTTGTTTTTTGCTAATGCTGGTTAGCTAACTTTTAGCAAATTTTTATTTGAGATTAGTATGTTAGCAAAAATATCTTGTAAACTTCATTTAGCGCATTAGCAATTTTAAACAAAATTTGAACTAATTTTTTTTTTGCTAAATTTAAAATTGAGTTGACCAAATTTTTACAAGCTTTTTTGCTAATATTAGCAAAAATAAATGGTAAGTTTTTTTTTTTTTATTTTCTGAAAACTTAAAATGGCGCTATCTCGGAAACTAAGCCAGATAGAGCAAAATGGAGGCCATTTTTGGTTCTTGGGCTCTCTATAGTATCGCCGGTCCCCTTCACATGTGTGGACCCTAATGGGTCCTAACTTTGGATCCAAAAAAGTTAGCATTCCCGAAAATTTTAAAATGCTCATATCTCGGTAAATATTGCCGACACAACAAAAAGTCCTAAAGCATTTTTGTAGCCCTCAACACGTAGAACAAGACCGCAAAATAATCAAAAGCTCTCCGAGTAATATTTTTGAAGTAATCGAGTTTTGAAATTCTCAAAACCCCGGTGGTCCCCTAAAATCACGTATCTCAAAAACTAAGCAAGGTAGAGCGAAACGGACACAAATTTTGGATCAAAAACCATGACTTTTATGATTTTTAGGGAACCCAACTAGGTCTAGGCCCATCGGGGTCTGGACCTATCGGGTCCGAACCCAAAGGGGTCCTCAAATGTGTGTGAACTAAGTTGAAATAAAAAAAATTTCAGTTAACTAGTTTTTGGCAAAACATTTTTGATAACTTTACCAAAAAAAATGTGGTTTCAAAATCAGCAAATTTTCTTGTAGGTTTACAAGCTTTTTTTGCTAACATTACAGTTTTTTTTTTGAGTGTGCGAAAAATGCAAAAAAATGTTTTTGCAATATGGAAAAAATTAACTACAGTCAAAAAGTGGGTATAAAAATAAAATTTCCGTAACAATCAGGTTTCTTAAATCAATTCGCGTTTTTCTCGAAAAATGAAAACAAAATATGATGTTATGGTGTTTTCTTTTCTGGCAAAAAATTTGCATTTTTTGCATGTTGCCCCAAAAATTATGTTTTTGTGTTCTTTTCTAAAAAAATGTCAACCCTTATAAAGGAAATCGAGTTCTTTTCTAAAAATATCTGCCCTATAAAGTGCAAAAAAATTGCACTTTTTACCCTGTAAAAAATAACGTGGTTGCCGTTTTGTGGGTTGTTTCTCAAAACAGCTGTTAAAAAAACAGGGCAGAATATTTTTGTAGGCTGTGTTTTATTCCAGTCAAATAAAATGCAAATTTTTAAGAGTGTGAGTTAAACATTTTAAAAATTAATGCTCTAAAAAGGCAAACATTTTTTTTCAGAAAAGAAAATTCCATTTGATTGTGTATCACAAATGAAGTGTGAAATACGTCTAAAAAATTTAATAAATATACTTCTGAGAAATAAAGTGTTAATAGATGTCTGCAGAAAAATTTTAGTGGCTGTTATTTGGAACATATTAACCCTATAGTTCCAATTTTTAGATGTAATTTTTGTACTTATTTCCAATACTCTCCTAGAAAACCATTAAATCGTGCGTTTAAGAGGTTAAAAAGTTCCACAAAAATGTTTTGCATCAAATTTCACTAGGGGTTGTCAAAGGTCAAAAGTTCGTGGGATTTGAGTAAAATGCTTAAAAAAGTAAAATTGTAATAAAGTATCATATTTTGTTAAATTGTGCTTCACCAAACATACTTTACAATTTTACTTTTTTAAGAATTTTTCGAGCATCGCAAAAATTATTGACCTTAGACAACTCCTAGTGAAATTTGATGCAGAACATTTTGTGGAACATTTTAACCCTTTAAATGCACGATTTAATGGTTTTCTATGGAAGCATTAGAAATGAGGACAAAAGTAACCCCTTAGAACGGGAGATAGAGGGTTAATATGTTCTACGAAAAGAACAGTCTTTAAATTTCACTAAAGACATGTTTAAACATACTTTAGCTCACAAGCAGATTTAATACATTTTTCGACTTATTTTACACTACTTTAGAAAAACACAAACTTTTTTATAGGCGTTTTTCGCGAAAACGCGAATTGATCTAGAAAAATTGGGAGACACGTGTATTTTATTTTAGGCCCTACTTTCAGAATTTGTCAGTCTGGTCCATGTGTACAAAAGTGTGTCGGACGGTGTAATAAATAATTGTAATTGTAACAAAAATAATTTTTGAACTCTACACATTTTGCGAATCTCCAAAAATTTTCTCAGAATTTTGAATTATTCGATTAATCGATCAATTTTAAAATTTGATGTTTTTAAACGAATAAGCCAAAAATGCAAAATGTAGATTAATCGTTTAAACGCACAATATAAAAAAACCCCGATTAATTGAACAGTGTTCAAGGAACACCTTAATTCTCGATACATTGATTAATGGTTTTTAAGGCGATAATCAGAATGAAAAATCTGGTTTATGGAATTTATTAAGCATTTAACTTCATAAAATCCACCGATTTGGTCCGGAGATATTTTTTTTTTTTTAAAGAGTTGAAAATTTGAAAAATTGACAATATCTCGAAAACCGTTCTACTTTTGAAACTTCGAATTTTGTTTTCGGATTCAGAGCCAGTTTTTAACATGCAAAATTATTGCAAAATGTCGTGGATTAAAATTTCTGTAAACTAGTGTAATCGTAATCCCAAGATCTTGCTGGTCAAAAAATTTGTAGAATTTAAAGAAGATCTCCACAAAAAATTGCAAAAACATCAAAGAATAAAAACATTTTTGAAAATGAAATTAAAATTTAAAAACTTAAAAATCGCATACTAGAGAACTTTAAGATTTTTTTAGGAAATAAAAAAAAAATATAAAAACAAGTAGAAAAGTTAAATTCGATTTGGAATACTAGACTGGTATTTTTTTGTCAACTTTCGATTTTCCCAAGTGTCCGGGCAAATTTTTATTGTCCTACGTCTAAAACTTATGTGGTACAAATTTGAGGTTAATCGGATTAAATTAACCCGTGGCGCCCGGCGGTTAAAGTTTAGGATTTTTGAAAAATTTTTAAAAATAAAATTAAAAAAATATTTATCTTTCGACACATCATATTTGTTAATTTCCATGCGCTGAGCATGAATATCAAAAAAAAAAATTAAATCGCTCGATCGGTTTTCGAGATATTGCCATTTAAAATTTGTTAAAAATGGCGGTTTTTTCCTACGTTCAAGACATTTTTTTTTTAAAAAGTTTCAAAATTTCATTCCGCCGACCATTTTGTAGAGCTTGAGACAGACTTTCATTTAAAACTAATTTGAGCCAAATCCGATCAGCTTAAGCCGTGGCGCCTATCGATCAAAGTTTTGGCTTTTTAGAAACTTTTTACCAAAAACCCTTAACTTTGATCAAAGGGTGCCACGGGTTAAAATGATCGGATTTGGCTCAAATTAAGCTTAAATGAAAGATTGTATCAAGCTCTATGAAAGGGTTAAAATAAAGAAATTTAAAAAAAAAAAAAATCTTAAACGTAGGAAAAAACCGCCCATTTTGCAATTTTTTGGCAAATTTTAAATGGCGATATCTGGAAAACCGTTTGACTGATTTTATAAATTTTTTGAAATTCATATTCAGCATGATAAAATTAATAAAAAAATAATGTATCGCAAGATATTTTTTTTTTATTATTTTATTTTCAAAAATCCAAAATTTTGGTGGAAATTTTTCAAAAGTCCAAAACTTTGATTGGGCGCCACGGGTTAAAATTATCGAATTTGGCTTAAATTAGCTTCAAATGAAAGATTGTCTCAAGCTCTACAAAATGGTCGGCGGAATCAAATTTTGAGACTTTTTTTAAAAAATTTCTTGAACGTAGGAAAAAACCGCCATTTTTTGCAAATTTCAAATAGCGATATCTCGAAAACTGTTCGACCGATTTTAATTTTTTTTTGATATTCGTGCTCAGCACCTCAAAATTAACAAATATGATGTGTTGAAAGATATATTTATTTTTAATTTATTTTTTTTTTTAATTTTTCAAAAATCTAAAACTTTGACCGCCGGGCGCCACGGGTTAATTTAATCCGATTGGCCTCAAATTGGTAAAAAATTAGGTTTAGGCCTTGTATAATAAAAAAATGCCCGGACTTTGAAAATCGGTGAAGAAAAATTTTGCTATACAGAAAATGCCAGTCGAATGAATACCCTCCATAATGCCCTGTTTTAGTAGTAGTAAATTTTCTAACGTGAACAAAATAGAATTTTTGATTAGAAATATTTTATTTTGTGTAAAAAAACTTTTATTTTAAGTAATTTTTGAAAAAAAAAAAAAAAATAATTTACTATTTTTTTTGAGTGTAACATTTTTTTTTTTTTAGTGTAAAATTTTTTTCGAGTGTAGCTTTTTTTAGTGTAAAAATATTTTTGAGTGACAAAAATACGTTGTAAAATATTTTTGTGGCCTACCAATGCTTTTAAAACATGTTTAACGTGTTTTCAACACGAGAATTTATGGTAAAGCTAATCTGAAATTCACGGTTTTGCTAATAACTTTTGAACCCCTTGACCGATTTGACTGAAATTTAATACGAACCAGCCCAGGGGAACGACAAATATATATGCCAAGCTTCAGCATCCTTGGAATTGCTTTTCGAAAGTAAGCGTGTTTTTATCTCGAAAAATCACGAAAAACCCTTACCGAAATTCAGTCTTTTGCTCATAACTTTTGAACTACTGGACCGATATCGCTGGATTGAATGCGAAACTTCAGGAGCCTATTTAAAGTCTTTCAAAAGTTAGCGTGTTTTCAACAGACAGACGGACGGATGGATGGACGGACATCGCTAGACCATCTAAAAATCGATCGAGGATCATGAATATATATGGGGCATTCCATGTCAAATCGGACACTTTGGAGAATTTCTTTTTTAGATTTTCCCAATTTGTTTATAGTACCCTTTGAAAACTCCTTCGTGGTAAATATTCAGATTTTTTTGATGACCCGTTCAAAAGATATCAAATTTTTAAAAATTAGTAGTTTGTTCCTTTACTCACACTTCTTTTCCTCATAACTTCTTCAATAATAGTCCAAATTTCATTTTTTTTTTTTTTTTAATTTTTGTTTTTTTACCTTCTTTTTAAAAAAAAATCCCAAAAAATTCTTAAAAGCGCTCTAGTATGCGATTTTTAAGTTTTAAAATTTAAATCTCATTTTTGAAAATGTTTGTACTCTTCGATTTTTTTGAAATTTTTTTGTGCAAAGCATCTATCGATTCTACAAATTTTTTGCCCAGGAGGATCGTGGGATAACGATTATTACTATTTTTTAAAATTTTTTGAAAAAAATTTATTGTAATTTTCCAATTTTAAAATCATTTCTACGGCTCCAATGGTGCGTCATAGAGGGGTCCTTTATAAGACCGACCCCCATTAATTTTTAAGTCTTAACATTTCTTTGAAACAAACTAATACCCCATCTCCAATTTCTAAGGGGGCTCCCACACAAAACGATATTTTTTAAAATTTGCTCCAATCGCTCTAACTGCCCTAATAGTGCACTTAGAGCAACAAAATGTATGACCGAACCACAATATTTTTTTAGTCCAAACATTTTATCTGAATACATCTATCCTCTATATCTAATTGTTAAGGCGGTCCCCATACAATTTTTTTATTTTTTGTAAATTTGTTTTATTTAATCAGCTTCTACAGGTCCAATAGTGCGTCCTAGAGGGGTCATTAGTGAGACCAACCCCCATTTATTTTTACCCTACAAAATTTTTTTAAAATATACCTACGTCCTATCTCCACTCCCTAAGAAGGCTCCCATACTAAATTAAATTTTTATAAAATTTGCTCCAACTGTTATTTGTATGGGAGCCTACCAAGGGAGTGGTGATAGGGCGTGGGCATGTTTTAAAAAAATATTGTTGGGTAGAAATAAAGGGGGTCGGTCTCACTAATGACCCCTCTCGGACGCACCATTGGACCGGTAAAAGCTGATTAAATAAAACAAATTTACAAAAAATAAAAAAAATTGTATGGGGACCGCCTTAACAGTTAAAGATAGAGGGTAGGTGTGTTCAGAGAAAATGTTTGGACTAAAAAAACATTGTGGGTCGGTCATACATTTTGTTGCTCTAAGGGCACTATTTGGGCAGTTAGAGCGGTTGGAACAAATTTTAAAAAATGTCGTATTGTGTGGGAGCACCCTTAGAAATTGGAGATAGGGTATTAGTTTGTTCCAAAGAAATGTTAAGACGTAAAAATTAATGGGGGTCGGTCTTATAAAGGACCCCTCTATGACGCACCATTGGAGCAGTAGAAGTGATTTTAAGATTGGAAAATTACAATAAAATTTTTTCAAAAAATTTAAAAAAATAGTAATAATCGTTATCCCACGATCTTCCTGGGCAAAAAATTTGTAGAATTGATAGAAGTTTTACACAAAAAAATTTCAAAAAAATCGAAGAGTACAAACATTTTCAAAAATGAGATTTAAATTATAAAACTTAAAAATCGCATTCTAGAGCGCTTTTAAGAATTTTTTGGGATTTTTTTTTAGAAAGCACGTAAAAAAACCAAAATCTTGAAAAAAAAAAATTGAAATTTGGAGCATTATTGAAGAAGTTATGATTAAAAGAAGTTTGAGTAAAGGAACAAACTACCAATTTTTAAAAATTCGATATCTTTTGAACGGGTCATCAAAAAAATCTGAAAATTTACCACGAAGGAGTTTTCGAACTGTAAAAAAATTGTGAAAATCTAAAAAAAAAGTTTTTCAAAGTGTCCGATTTCACATGGAATGCCCCATATACATATAGATTTTTCTATATTTGGAAAATGTTTTATAATCTGAGATTTTTTGTACAGGAAAAGAATATCAAAGTTAAGGAAATCTGTTAAAAAAATTCTAATCGTTTAAATTTAAAAACGCATATGAAAAGACCTTCAATACTCGCATACAAGTAGGGTTGCCAGATCCTAGAAGTCTAATAACTGGATAATGGAAAATTTTCAGCTGGATTTTGAAAAAGTAACTGGACCCATACATATATTTTTTTTTAATAATTTGAAAAAAGAAAATCAATCGATTTTCATATGTGAGCAGTGTTACCATATATTTTTTTGAAAAATCTTATTTTTTCTAAGAAAAAATCTTTTTTTTGTAAAAAAAAACTTTTTTTTGTAAAAAAAAACTTTTTTTTTGAAAAAAGTATTAAAATCATTATAAAAAAACTCACAAATTGTATTTTAAATTCAATTTTAACATAAAAAACAAGTTACAGTATAGCGTAGAATGAAAAAATAATATTAAATTTATAAAAAAAAATATTTCTGAGGCAATTTGAGCTTATTTAGAAATTAAATTTCTGTTTTTACCTTTCCAAAAATCTTTTTTTCAGAAAAAAAAATTTTTATGACCTCAAAAAACTTTCAAAAAAAGAAAAATCTAGATATATGGCAACACTGTATGTGAGACACATTTGGGACTAAATGGCAGTCTCTATTTGCCACGGCAAAATGTGCCTTTTTTAAGCATTTCTATTACTACTATTAGTACTATTGTTAGAGTATATTTTTCTTTGTAACTAACCCCACAAAATTAAGTCCAAAGTGGTGAAAAGCGACAACAACTGACAATCATCTGCAGATTTGACCTATCGAGACATATTTTTGTGGGGTTATTTTAAAAGAAAAATGTACGCTAAGAACCCATAAATCATCGACGAGCTCAAGGAAAACATTCGTACCGAAATCAACGCTAGACTGGCCGGAATGCTAGAAAAAGTTGTAGAAAAATTAGTGAAAAGCAGCAAAAAGAGCACATTTTTCGTATACAAAAGAGGCATTTATGTTATATTCAAAATTAATGTTTTATTCAAAAAGAAGTCCCAAAAATTTTAAAAAATATTTAATAAAAAAAAATAATTGTCAATATAAAATAAATCTCTTTTCAACTGGATAAATTATGTATTAACTGGAAACTGGACCAGACCTCAAATAACTGGAAAATCCAGGCCATTCCAGGCCGTCTGGCAACCCTACATACAAGTGACTAGTGACATTAAACAGTCTTAAGGGTTTGTTAGTCTAGATGTATGATGAGGTAAATGTATGATAAGGTATAGTAAGATGAGGTAGGATTTTAGTGGTGTTAGTTTTCACGTAAAATCGTGTCAGCTGTTTTTTATTTTAATGTATTTTTTTTTTGTTTAAATTTATTGTAAATGTCTTAATTAAATTAATTATCTATTTTTTTGTTCAAATAAAAGCTGAAAATTCTTTAATTTTTTTATTTCGAACAAAAAAATGTGTTTGTTTACTTTTTTTGTATTTATTTTATCAGCTGTGTATGTGAGGTGGAGCAGTAAAGTAAGAAAATTCTATTTTCTACAGAAAACTACCTCACCTCATTATACCTCACAACAAAACAAACCACTTATATGTTCTCACCATAAAGCAGAAGTAATCAGCTGACACCTCAATATACTACACCTCTAAACTAATTATGCCTTTACTTGTAACATTAGACTGGCATTTTTTTGTCACCTTTCGATTTTCCCAAGTGTCCGGACAAATTTTTATTGTCCTTGGTCTAAAACTTATGTGGTACAAATTTGAGGTCAATCGGATTAAATTAACCCGTGGTGCCCGGCGGTCAAAGTTTTGGATTTTTTAAAAAATTTTAAAAATAAAATCAAAAAAAAATTTTATCTTTCGACACATCATATTTGTTAATTTCGATGCGATTTAAAAAAATTGCAAAATGGGGGGTTTTTTCCTACGTTTAAGAATTTTTTTTTAAAAAAACTCTAAAAATTTCTTTATTTTAACCCTTTTATAGAGCGTTATGCAATCTTTCATTTAAGCTTAGTTGGAGCCAAATCCGATCATTTTAACCCGTGGCACCCTTCGATCAAAGTTGAGGTTTTTGGTTAAAAGTTTCTAAAAAGCCAAAACTTTGATCGATGGGCGCCACGGCTTAAAATGATCGGACTTGGCTCAAATTAGTTTTAAATGAAAGTTTGTCTCAAGCTCTACAAAAGGGCCGGCGGAATGAAATTTTGAGACATTTTTTAAAAAATTTCTTGAACGTAGGAAAAACCCGCCATTTTTTACAAATTTGAAATGGAGACCCAGCAAAACTTAGATTACCAAATAAGATATAAAATAAGGTATATGATCTCTTATTTTATACATTGCAGCATTGATGATTTTAACAGGCGATGAGACTCAAAGTAATGCATCCACATTATCACAAAGAATACCAGTAAGGTATAAAATAAGTCATAAATTTATAACGAAGAATACGAGTAAGGTGTAAAATATATGATATTTTATAGGTTACCAGAAATGAAATAATATAGCATACCAGAAGATAATATATAAGGTGTTACGAGTAGTGAAAAAGTAATTTTGTATTAAATTTACTCACGTGATTGTAAGTGAGTGTAAGTAGATAAAATATGCTCGTGAGTGTGTGTCGTTAGAAATTTCCTGTCGTGAGCCCATCTCTAGTTTAAACTTTGCATTTTTTTATAAAATAATTATTTTTTATGTTATTGTAATGCATTATGCATCCAATTATAAATAATACATTATTTCAAACTTTCAAATAATACATAATGTAACCAAATATAAGTCATCCATGATTTAATGTTTAGAAATAATAAATATGAAATACATTTTTTCCAATAATCATGCATTACGTAGCAAATTATTAGTAATGCATTATTTTCCACTTTAAAATAATACGTTGTGGAACAAATGTTTGGTAAGACATACTAAAATAATGCTACAAATAAGGTATATACATTACCTGGTAATGTGTTATATAATCACTACCCATTACCAAAGTTTTGCTGGGTTTTTAAATATTTTTCGAATAAAGTAAAAATTTCCAAATTTTGGAGCCGAATTTTTGTCGAAATACGTCATTTTTTTCCAACTTTGACCGCTGGTTGCCGACTGAAGATGACCTTGCAAAATTCTTTCATAAATTTTGCCATAATCAGCTCTAACGTGGCCATCGTTTGGCAGGTACTACGACACGAAACTCAAAATTTTAAACTTGACGGGACGTCAAATTGGAATTTAACTTTTTTTACTTATTTTTAATAATTTCCTCACCCTTAAACATTTAGTAATGATTTTATTTTCATAATTCTTTTAAACTTAAATTCTTCGTTTATTTTACTATCCTAGCTAAAACGTATTTTATTTCATCTTCAGTTTAAAGTGCTTTCGTAACAACCACCAATATCCAAAACCAATTATATTTTACATTTGCTGCAAGTGCTGCAAATATTGAACGCTTTGAAATCATGATACAATTAAAGTTACTGCTATTCCTATTGCAATTGCAACTAATGCTATTACAGCTTTTGAGTGTAAACTATAGCTACAGATATTACAGTAAACCCTCTATGAACAGATTAAGTTGTAACGATTTTTTTTTTTAATTTTCTTTTAGAAAAAAAAGTACAATTTTTCTGAAGAAAAAGTCTCAAAATCGGAAAATCAACTTTGATCCACTACGAAAACAAAATCACGCCCAAATGAGATCATAAAAGCATCATGTTAGTAGTTTACTCAGTGTGGCATTTTTTAACACCACCCTTTTAATGGGCGTGGCAACATAAATTGTGAAAAATCATTATTTGGAAATTTTAAGAAATGATATTAAAAATTTCAGGATTTAACTCTATTAGTAAGAACCAGAGATTGGCACATGAGCAGATTAGAGCGTGATTCTGGCTTGATCACGCGTAAGTGTGACTGAATTTAATTTTACTCACGTAATTTTAAGTGAGTGTGAATGAAGAAAATAGTTGCGTGAGTGAGTTTGCGTAAGTAAAAATTTTGCGTGAGTGAGTGTGGGCGACTCGATTTTTTTTGCGTGAGTTTGCGTGATTTATTATCTCTTTATATTTCCTTTCGTACCAAAAAAGACAACAAAAAAAATTATAAAATTTAACTTAACTGAACTTAAGATTTCGTCCCGAAAAAAGCAAAAAAAAAAATGTGAAATTTCGCTGAACTTTAAATTTTGCTAAAAATGTTGAAAGATTTTTGAAATTAAATTTTTTAATTTTTTTTTTTGTATAAATAAGAGTTTCGTGAAAGTGAGTCACGTTAGTGTGAGTTGTATTAAATTTACTCACGTGATTGTGAGTGAGTGTGAGTAGAAAAAATTTGCTCGTGAGTGTGTGTGATTCAAAAATTCCTGTCGTCATCACTCACGCGCCCATCTTTAGTAGAAACTGTTTAAATTAGAGATAATCAGTGCGTGAGTCACGCGTGATCACACGTGTGTGTGACTAAAATTCAGTTTTTCTCACGTGATTGTGAGTGAAAAATATTGAGTGAGTGTGCTTGAGTAAGATTTTCGAGTAAGTGATTGTGCGTGAGATTTTCGAGTAAGTGATTGTACGAATATTTATCTATTTATTTACTCCTTATATTTTCTTTCGTCCAAAAAAAATCTTGGATTTTTTAAAAATTTGGCATAACTTTAAATTTTGCTTATAGTTTTGTTAAATTTAAAAATTTGAATTTTTTTTATTTATTTTTTTTTTTATAAATAAAAGATTCGTGAGCGGGAGTCAACGAGAGTGTGAAGCTTATATATAAGTGAACGCATGTGCTACACTCAAAAAAAAAAGTTGTAAAATTACAAGCAAAAGGTCTTGTAATTCTATTTTACTAATATTTTTGTCTATTTACAAAAATTCTTGTATTTTTAATAAAACAAAAACTACCGTGCGCTTTGTAATTTTACTATAATATGTTGGTAAATTTATTTAACAATTTTTTTAGGTAAATTAACAAAAAAAAATAATTATTTTACAAATTAAAAAAAAAAATACAAGGTGTTTAGTTGTTTTACACAAGAAAATTGTAATTGTACAACAACATTTTATTTGATAGTATTTAGTCTTTCTACCAAAAAATGTTTTATTACAAACAATTTTTTTTTCAAGATTTTTTAGTTTACAAGGTTTTCAGTATTTTGACAAAAAAAATGTAATTAAACAAAAATTTGTATTGAAAAATAACACTGTGCTACAGTGAAAAAATACTTTTAATGTGACATGGTATAGGTTGTTGGTTTTGTCGAGTAGATCACAAAAATGCCCATTTAACTTGCCAGACACCCTCAAATTTTAGAGTTATTGTCAAAAAACGTTTTTTTCGGACTTTGCTCACTAAGCCTTGTGTAATTCAGAAAATTTTCAACCGATTTTAAATTTTTTAACTGTTTTGGATAGAAGAAGAATAGGGCTTTCCATGTGTGTGAATTGGTCTACACATATAAGAAAGATATTTATTGATTTTTTCTATAATATCTAATTTTTTTGTTATTTTTTGAAAATTTTTCGAGTTTATCGATTTTTTTCTGCTATAGTTCGTTTAACAACCTTTATATTTATAAACATATTTTTAAAGAAAATTTAGTTCTGAATTCGATAAGCTTTATCCTGTAAAAATCAGATAAGAATTGACAGAGTTGTGATAATTTTTGTAAAAAAGAAAATTAAGATTTTTCAGGAAATCGCCGTTTAGACAACCCAGACAAAAAAAAAATAATTTATCATAAGAGGTCATGTGCAATATTTTTAAAGGTTTTTGGCGCGCTGAATCCGAATCTGGCCTTTAAATTGCTCTATCGTGTCAGGTTTTTGAGATATTAAACATAAATTGATATATCAAAAACTTAATAAGTTAGCGCAATTTTAAGTTCAAATTCGAATTCAGGGGGCCAAAAATCTTTAAAATAATGATACGCGACCTCTCAGTATGTTGGTTTATTTTTTATTTTTTCCTGGTTGTCTGAACGGCAATTTCATGCAAAATCTTAATTTTATTTTTTAGAAAATTATCACAACTCTGTCAATTGTTATTCGATTTTTTCGACATAAAGCTCATCGTATTCACAATTTAATTTTCTTTAAGAGTATGTTTATAAATATATTTCTGAACGAACTATAGCAGAAAAAAATCGATAAACTCAAAAATTTTTCAAAAAATAACAAAAAAATTAGATATTGTTGAAAAAATCAATACATATCTTTCTTAAATGTATAGACCAATTCATACACCTAAAAAGCCCTATACTTCTTCTATCCAAAACAGTTAAAAAATTGAAAATCGGTGGAAAACTTTTTAAGTTAAACGTGGTTTAGTGAGAAAAGTCCCAAAAAAACGTTTTTTGACAATAACTTCAAAATTTGAGGGTGTCTGGCAAGTTTGATGGGCATTTTTGTGATCTTTTCAACGAGACCTACAACCTTAACTACTTCATTTCAAAAGTATATTCGATTTTGTGTTTTTTGTTGCACAGTGTAATTATGCAACAATAGGAGACGCAAAAATTTTCTGAGTCCATATTTTGTTAAAAATTATTTTTTATAAATAAAAAATTTCATAAAAAAATTTTGAAAATTTTTTAAGTTCCGGATACAAACATTTTTCAATTAGTTGTAAGCTTATCAAAAAAATTGAATATAACCCAGTAAAAACTTCTATTACCAAGTAATGGGGTTTTCGCCTTAAAATTGATGGTGGTATCTAGTTACTAGGTTGGTGAAACACTCATTATTTTAACATGGCGATGTCATTGGAGTAATGACCGCATACCCACTCGCTTACGAGAATGCTACTGAATAACTACATACATTAGTACCACAAATAATGAGCTACAAGTAGCCCAAAATAACTCGTTACCCACTCCTTACAAAAATGCTACCAAATAACAGCATACATTAGTCCTAAAAATAAGTAGCTACCAGTAGCCCAAAAATAACTCGTTGCCCACTCCTTACAAAAATGCTACCAAATAGCAGCATACATTAGTCCTAAAAATTGGCCGTCTTTCCTCAGCAAAAATTTGCGTCAAAAGTAAAATGTTCGCTTCATGCCTATTCGTCAGGATGATAAAGTTCATGTTAAACGCGGTTATTTCAAGAGCAACCAAGCGGGAAAATTTCTACAATCTAAATTTAAGAAAAGCCAACGGAACCAATGTTTACGTTGATATCCATTTCTCCAAATGTTGGATTGTAAAATTCAAATAATACAAGAACCGAAAATATATCTTGGAATATCGTAGAAAGGGACATTTGGCTGCTTAGGGCAGGACCAATAACAAATACACAGAAGCGACTGCTGCTCAGGCCATGGAAACCGCATTAAACACCATCTTAAGTTTTAGTCTATATAAGAGTGAGTAAGTTTTTAAGGGAAATACTATCTATGATGGTTTTTTACCTTTTAACCGGTTTTAACATACTTTAAACAACAAGGCAAACAAATGAGTTAAATTAAAATTTGGAAAACGCCCCAAAATTTCTAGAAAAACAATTACAATTTAGAAAAAGACAATTAAAATTCAGAACACTTCAATAGAAGTTATGTAAAGGCTAATTAAGGCTCATAAATCACTATCAAGTGTCAGCTAGATCCAGGTTTTTAAATATCAATTTGGTTTTCTAAACTTTAATTTGCCTGTTCCCAATTGTAATCAGAATTCCTGAATTTAAATTTCTGTTAACGGAGTTTTATTATCAAAAGTATAGAAATGTTAATCTTTTTTAAGCTAAATGTGCAAGTTCTTCTAAATTCTTTAGCATTTTTTTAATTTTAATAAAAAAAATTATTTGGACAACTTATTAAATATTTTAAATCGTATTTACCAGTAACCGGTTTTGTATGAGGCTATCAGTAACTCGTTATTTGTTAACACGAAGTAACCGGTCCTGTATGAGGTTATCGGTAACTCATTATTTGTTAATAAGAAGTAACCGGTTCTATATGAGGTTATCGGTAACTCATTATTTGTTAACAAGAAGTAATCGAGCAGGTAACGAGTCCTCATTACATAGAATGCAGGCGGTAATGGGGACTTATTACCAAGTTTTTACTGGGAAAGACAATTTGTTGGTAACTTGCTTTAAGTAAAATACCACAATTTGTATATGTTTTTACTATATTATTGTTCTAGTTTTTTTGTTTGTATTTTTACCATTTTTTGGTAATTTTACCATATTTTTTTGGTACTTTTTTTTTTTAAATCTGGCACTAAAATGTCAATCAAAAGCTGTCAATTATGAAAAATTAAGTTTTTTCTTATTTTATCAGGTACTTAAACGTCCAATCTACAATATCCAAAGTTTTTTTATAATTTTTTAAAAATACTTGCTAAAATAATTAAAAATTCGAAAAAAAAGGTAATTTTTTTGACTAGTTTTTCTTGAAAATATAAGAAATTTCTTGTGTAGCCTCCTTCGCAATTCTCATATGTTCTACTTAAGAAAAACGAAATGTCGAAAAAAATAAAAAAGTGCAGTGTTATACATTAAAAAGTATGTTAAAAATGTTCAAGTAAAAAAAAACTATCAGGTTGGTGAAGTGCTACTCCAGTTGCCGAAGAAGAAAAAATAAGATGCACCAATGGGAAAAAACCTTTAAATTTACAAAACAAAAATGTAAATAAACCAAATTTTTTGTAAATTTACAAAACAAATATGAAAATTTAAAAAGCAAAATTGTATACTTACGAAAAAAGTTGTAATTTTACAAAAATGACGTAGAAAATACAAAAACAATATTGTAAATTTACAAATTTTATGGTTAAACTACTGTTTTTACGGCAAAAAATAAGATAAAATGGTATATATGAGCAATTGTCATTAACTTTTAATATTTACAAAAAAAAAAAAAAAAATCGATTTATTTTTTCGTGGCACATTGATAAGTCTTTGTAGGTTAATAACATTATAATAAAGTAATTTAAATCCGTTCGCGTGTATTAATTTGAGCTATCGCACCCAAAACTATGGCGGTTTAAAGTTAACATTTTTAAAAAAATTGTCAAAATTACATTTTTTATCCGAAGTTTACCAAACTTACCATTTTGTATAATGCTTACCTAGAGCTAAAATACGCAATCAAAATTCATAAAATCTTTGCTAAATATCGAGATATTTGCATTAAACCAATTTTTTTTTCGGCACATTTTCCAATTTTTTTAAAATAAAAATGTTCCCAGCGGTTTAATTTTTTTAGAATAATATTAGCAAATGCATAAAAAAAATCTCAATAAATTCTTAGTCGACACTATTATTCTATCTCTAATTTTTTTGAAAAAAAAAATTATTATTTTTGATTTTTTTTTTTTTTTTAAATATTTAAAGTCTGATTTTACAGTGTTGTCCTTCACTGAATATTGAAACTATTCAAAGTATGATTAATAATGATAATATTAACGTTATTACGAAATATTTTAACGTTATTACTAATTTTATTAAGGTTATAAAAAATTTTTAGCGATTTTTCGCTATTTTCGCGACTGCTAAAATCAATGGACTAATTTTGAAATATTATTCGAATAAGACATGTCAAAATCTATCAAAATATATTTCTTTTCTACTTTTTTTAAGTAATGTAAGATTTTATATAAGCATTAAATTTAAAAGTATCAAAAATTTAAAACCACCGAAAAACCGCTTAAACGTTAAATTTTTTCGGGTGCGAATTAATTGAAGATATAGCATTAAAAATACAACCAAACGCGTCTCTCACCGATCAATTTCTATAAGCGGCTTGGATGTGCCTTACAAAAAACCGAAAACTGAAAAACACCGCGGAATTCGCCAATATTAACATTTGATCAATGTTGCTTTCCATGATTTATTATATTTGCACATACCATTGTTTCTGCATGTTCAACTTTCAGCCATGCACATTTGGCTGTCAAATAATGCAAAACTAAAATATTGAAATTTTGCAAAAAATTTAAAAAGCTTATAAAATTTTTGCAATTGAATATTTTTGGGGTGCGTTTGTAAATCAAGTGGGAAATAGTGGATTATAAAGTTCACTAAGCATTCGGAACCATTCGGAATAAAACTGGGAGTGTGCCTCGGCAAAAACAGACTTTTTAAAAAATTCACGTTTTTTCTTTCCATGTTTGGAGAGCTGCAGATTCGTAACCATTGCGAGCACATCACTCGAATCAAGCTCAAATTGTGCGTATTAACAAGGGCTTTAACTATGTGTATTTAAATTTTGAAATTACAGTTTGCACCAAAAGCTACAATCAAAAAACCTCGAAAAATTTAAAATTGATAAAAATTGGTATCAAAGATTTGAGTCCATGTAACTTTTTTCTAATTGATGGCACATCCACTAAACCTACACTAAATAATTTCCCAAGTCTACTGATTAAGCAATATTAATTTTGGAGTAATAGCTTTAACGCACCCAACAATATGAAACATTGGACGAAAAATTTCGTGAGTGTATCAAGCGGTTTTTTTACATTTTTCAATTTTAAACATTCCTTACCATGAACTAATGGGACCTTTTGCGCTGTGCCTTTGCACAATTACTTTTTAAGGTTCCCTTAACTTATCATCATTCACAGGTACCACCTAATTTACAAATAAAAAAGTTATTCCAAAATTAACAGAATATCATAAGTGTTAAAAGTTAATGACAATTGTCCATATACAATAAAAATTGTAAATTTAACACTTTTTATTGTAAATATACAAGTTTTTTTGCCATAGAAAACAGTAGTTTAACCAAAAAATTTGTAAATTGATTTTCTACTTTATTTTGTAAATTTACAACTTTTTTTGTAAGTTTACAGTTGTTTTGTAAATTTAAATTTAAATTTTTTTTTTCAAATTTACAATTTTTATTGTAAATATACGTGTTTTTCCATATTTTTTTGAGGTAAAAACAGTAGTTTAACCAAATAATTTGTTAATCTACAATTTATATTTTTCATTTTCTATTTTTTTTTTGTAAAATAACAACCTTTTTCTGTAAGTTTACAATTTTGTTTTGTAAATTTACAAATTTTTTGTAAATTTACAAATTTTTTGTAAATTTACAAAAAAAATGTTCACCTCGAAGTAAATATTTTACAAAAAAAATTGTAAATTTACATTTTCTTTTGTTAAATCAATTTACAAATTATCCCCGTAACGTTACGGGGATTCTTGCTAGTACATATTTTACAAAACCTGCCCCGTAAAATCACGGGGATTTTATGTCATTTTACAAACTTTTTTTTTTGAGTGTAGGACCCATTGGGGTCCATACATGTGAAGAGGACCCGCGAAACTATGTAGATTTTAAGAACCAAAAATTCCCTCCATTTTGCTCTATCTGGCTTAGTTTTCGAGATATCGCCATTTTAAGTTTTTTAAAAAAATATATTTATTGTAAAAAAATGTTTTTTTTTTATCAATTGTAAATAGTTTTTTTAGGAATTTGTGCCGTTTCATTGGCATTAGTACAAATAATGGCAATGCCAAAAAATTTCATTGGCAATAAATGCTAATGCTTTTTTTGGCATTAGTTCCAACTGGGGTTCGGACTTTTATGCAGTTAAAATCGCGTTTTATGCGCATAAAACATGCACCAAAAATAGAAAAATATGCGCTTAAAATTTAAAAATATGCACTTAAAATTTTTGTTAAACATTTATTAATGATAAAATAATATAAAAATTACAAGAAAAAACAAAAAATAACATAAAAGACGTAAAAGTTCAGTCTTTTAAACGAAAAAAAGGTACAACCCAGCAAAAATTGGCATTACTAGTAATGGGTTTTGTAATCCGAAACAGATGTTAATAAGTAGTTACTTATTGAATGAAACACTAATTATTTTAACAAGGACGTGAGACAAAAATAACTAGTGAAGAGTATGGAGATAAATAAGTAGTTACTGCCTCGGATTACAAATAAGGAGTAAAAACCCCTTACCAATAAGAAGTAAAGTAATTAGTTAATTAAAACTTTTAAAATTAAACTTGTTTTTACTAAAACTTAAAAATTCCGTAATTTTTATTAAGTTTTTAAGTTTTTTTTAAGTTAATTGAATTGTAAAGGTTAAAAACTGCAAAAAGTGCAAGAAGATATTACTTAGAGGTGCTTTTATAACATATTACTGAGAAGTAGTTACTTTTGGGCTTAAAATAATGTTAATGGTAATGGGTACTCATTATAAATAATGTACTTGGTAATGATTACTTTTCACAACTCATTACCATGTTTTTGCTGGGAATAAACACAAAAATTCAAGTTAAAATAACGTAAAACCAAAGAGTATCAATACTAAAGAGATCTGAACTCGCTCTTCTTCTGTTAAAGCCGCTCTTAAATTCCCTTTGCTAAGTCCGCCATCGAACTGGACGTTTGATCAAACCAAAAAAAATCCCTTAAGTTTGATATAAACAAAAAAAAAGTGTTGCAGTTTGTCGATTTTCAGACTAAAGCTAGCGTTTTTTTTTTGCATCTAGCTGTAAAAAAAGTTTTTTTTTGTGGATTATCGGGAAATCCAATGACTTTTTATTTGCTGACAATTTGTTTTAAACACTTTTAAAGGTATTTCCTAAATAATATTAACATAAAAATTATAAATTGATACATTTTTTTTAAATTTATTAAGCGCTTTTTCGATATAAAAAGTTAGCATTATTTGTCAAACCAACAATGTTAATTTAACATTATCGTATTTTCCTCGTCTAACAGTTTTCGTACCTTCTGTTAAAAAGTTTCAAAATATTAAGAGCGGGAGACAAAGAGCTTGGTAAAACACAAAATTATAAAAGGAACAAAAAGATAAAATATAGTAAATTTGTAATACTTTTGAGTAAAAATTACTCAATTTTGCACCAGCAAACGATTTAATAGTATTGAGTAAACTTTTAAGAAAAATTTAATAAATGTATACCAAAAAATTTGAGTAAATTTTTAATTGATACAATTAAATCTTTATATTTTTCGTTTTTTTTTTAAATTAAGTTTTTAATTGTGGCAAATAAAAATTTACTCAAAATTTATCCATTTTTTTAAAGTTTAAAAAAGTTTTACATTTTTTTTTTTAATATTTTACTAATTGTTGAAATATAAATATATTTTTGTCTTTAAGACATAGAAAAATTTCATAAAGATGATTTGAAACTTTCATATACATATACAAAAAACAATAAAATAAATGAGAATTTTTAATTGCGTCTATTAAAAAATTAAATTTTTTTTTTTGAAATTTAAACAAGTGAATACTCAACATTTTTCCCATATTTTCTTCTGTGTACTTTAAAGCATAAATTATAAAATAAAAAATACACAACAATGTAAAAATATCGTAAAATAAAAAAAATTAAAAATATGCGACAAAAATATGTAATATCAGCAATATATGCAAAAATATGCATTAAAAGCAAAATATGCAAAAATATGCACTAACAAATCAATGCCATTTTACTGCAAATTTCTTAATTCGCAAAGATATTTAGTTTTTGTTGATCTCAGACTGACGACAACCAATATGCATTTGCATAAAAGTCCGAACCCTAGTTCCAACTAATGCCAATGAAAATTCAATGCCAATTAAAAATTCCCATGTATGATTTACTCCTTATATTTTCTTTCGTCCAAAAAAAATTTTGGACATTTTGAAAAATTTAGCTTAACTTTAAATTTTGCTTAAAATTTTGTTAAATTAAAAAAAAAAACCTACTGTGAGTTAAAAACAAACGACGCACAGTGGGGTGGATGATACCTAAAATGGCGATTAATACATAGAAGACTTAATTTTAAAATATTATAATTTTTTATTGATGAGTAATCTTAAACACATAAAAACACGGCATTTTCGAAAAAAAACATTGGAAAAAAAATTTTTTTAACCTGTTAGGCGCTTTACTGTTTTTCGGATATAATATCTTATTTCACAATTTTTGCTGTAACTTTGGAACAAAAAGCTTTACATTTATAAATAAAATGGCACATTATAGCGAACTTAATGTGCTATTAAAAACCTAAAAAAGTAAATATATCGTGTGTGTTTTTATTAGTATAATTTTAATTTAAAATTCGATTTTTGTTTTTCACTAAATCTCATTAATGTACAAATTTATCTCAAAAAGTCCCGAAACAGAAGATTAAAAATTTTTTATTAATGGATAATCATAATTTAATAAAACGCAGCATTTCAGAAGAAAAATTGGAAAAAATATTTTTACCTGTTAAACTTTTTTTCTGTTTTTCGGAAAAAGCCTAATTCACAATTTTCGCTGTAACTTTGACATCAAAAGAATAAGTAAATAATTATAAAATAAATAAAATGTGTATTCAAATTCTGATTAATTTTTATTAAAAAATAAAAATTGTTTTATTCGACCTTTAAAATATTATGTTTTGAGTGGGTTTATTCTAGCTCGAGGTAATTATTTCCTTTACTAATTAAAACTATGATATTCTCATAGAATAATTTTCAAGAAATTAATTTTTCCGTTTTTAAATTTATTTATGTTGGTAATTTTTTGTTCAAGACTTAATCGACACGTGTTTCGGGATTTGTCAGATCCCATTGTCAAGATTATTTAGCAAAAAAAAAAATATGAGAATATCATAGTTTTAGTTGGTAAATGAAATAATGACCTCGAGCTAGAATAAATCTACTTAAAATAAAATATGTATTCTTATTAAGCAGTATTAATTCAATTTGAATCAAGTTTTTATTTTTCACTTAATTCAGTTAATGTGAACATTTATCTCAAAAATTTACAGACGAAAATTTTTAAAGGATCAGAACAGAATAATTTAAGGTCTAGTTGATGAAATTATGTATGGTGTATCTTCATCAAAATCACTCACGCACTCATCTCTCACAAAACAAAAAACAACAAAATACCAAAAATATGGAAATTGAGAGTATTTTAACACAACAAGTAAGAGTGATGTGCCGAATCTTCTATACCATCCAAAACGTTACAAAACTACAAACAAATTTGGGGGGCGTTTTTGATAGGGGCTCGGAGGGGGACGTAGAGGGCACTTTCACCCTTGCGATTAATCATTGCAAATTAATTTTTATTGGTTTTTGCACTTAAGTAATACAATTGCATTATTATTACATATTTTTTTATAACCACGGCCCAAAAAGGGGGCGGGCGTGCGTGTGCGTGATTTAAAATAACTCACGCACCGATCTCTTATAAACAGTACACTCATGAGCTGGTAGTTGTACCATACGGAATATAAGGACAAAATATTATGAAAACAACTTGATTTTTAGTCTTTTTTTTTCAAATAGATTTTTAGCAACTGGAGTTCTTTCACAAAAAAATTGATAAGTCAAAAACCGCAAAAAACCGCAAACGGACATTCAGGGATTTATTAGATGAAATCATATATTTAAAGACCATATAGGCGGATTTTCACTCTTTCACAGACAAAGTTGTTGAATCTCAATATTTAAGTATATCAAAAATACCCTATTTTTAGAGCATTTTTATTATTATTTTTTTTAATATTTCCAAAACATTTATCTAAACCAAAAAAAATTTTTTATATGCTCAAATACCTAAAGTAGACTGATCCATTATGAAGCTTTCAATTTTAGAAGTCTTTATACAAAATATAATTACTTGAAATATCAAAATTTTCACTTTAAATCAATGCGCGCAAAAATAATAAAAATAATTGAACTTTAAACACACACTGCAAATAAAGTATACAACTTAGAACTTTGTTTTTTGCCATTATTGATGTTGAATTTTATCTACTTTAACCTGGTACCAAACACGGTTGTGAAAGTTAATGTTCATCTATTGAATTAATCACCACTTTGGATGCATTTCACCCCTCTGTGCGACGTTTAGTCACTGATGTTTGTACACCGAGTATAGCCTAGTGGTTAAAGCTTCGGTATACAAAACATGAGTGATTTAACGACACAGGTTCGAAGCTCATGTCAGGCTAGTCTTGATAAAAAAACATATAAAGAATTTTTCTAGCAAATATCAAATAATCAATTTAATGTAATTGCCTACTGATGACGTAGAAGTGGATACAGAAACCATGGTCTAGGGTAAATCCACATTTAATTTAATCTTTAGAAGACACAATTTTCTTCTTCAATCAGAAAAACACAAACAACAAATTAAATACATTTGGCTTACGCCGAAAAAATATAATAAATTAAAAATTTTAATTTTTTTTTTTTTTTTTTAATAAAAGTTTCGTGAGCGTGAGTCAACGAGAGTGTGAATGTAGCTTATATCGTCCATTCCATTAGAAATTTTAAAAAATCTGACCGGGGGTCTTCCGATTTTTGTTATATTTTTCATACAGATTCTCTATGGAGCCAATTACGAATTTCATCCATCAGATCGAAAATATTCGAAAAACTCGCGATTTTATTCACGATTTTCGTTTTTAAAAAAGTCGAAAAAATTGCAAAATCTGTGTAACTTTGTGTAATCTATTGGTAAAAAGTTCTTGTCAAATAGGAGGTAGCAAAAAAAAAGTTACAAACTTTTTCTTGTAATTTTACAAGGTTTTTTTGAGTGTATGAAAGTTATCTTAGGTAGGGGAGATAGGGGTAGGTATGTTCTACACCATTTCCAATTTTAATTCAGAAAATACAAATTATATAACACAAATTTCCAATTATATTTCAAAAATTTCAAATTATTTTTCAGAAATTTGTATTTATATATTTGAAAAATTTCCAATTATAATTCAAAAATTCTGAATTATAATTCAAAAATTTCTAAATACACTGTGCAATAAGAAAAACGAGCCCGAATTGGTTCAACGTCATATGAAAGTAGACTATCAAATAGACAAAATCACCAAAGGGTTTTATAAAGTCAGTTCGGATATATTTTTAATGGTCCACTAAAGTTTTAAATTAAAAAAAAAAAAACTATAACAAAAACACATCTGAGCTTTAAACCATGGTCTGTTTTCCAAAGTGAAATTATTAAGGAACATATTAACCCTCTAACTTCCATTTTAAGGGGTCATTTTAGTCCGAAACACGAAACACAAGTCTAATAAGACGTCCATTTGAAGGGTAAAAATGTTTTACAAATATTTTCCTAATAAAATTTCAAAAGGGGTTGCCAAAGGTTGAAAGTTTGTTCAACACGCGCAAAATGCTTAAAAATGGAAAAATATAAAGAATAAGTGCCAGTTTACAGAAGGCGAACGATACACACGAACGAAAATTTTACATATATTTTGTTGTTGTTACAATAACAAAACACATGCAAAATTTTCATTCGTGTGTATCGTTCGGCACTAAATTTTTTATTAATTTTTTTTTTAGCATAGCAATAAATACAACGAAAAATTAGTGCAAATATACTTCTGAGATAAAAATTAAATTCAGAAATGTTTTTTGGAATTGTGAGACGATTCTTTCTTCGACCAAATAAACCCTCAAACTCCAGTTTTATTTGAACATTTTTCATTTTTCGCACGAATTTTTGATTTTCGACAACCCCTAGTGAAATTCGATGCAGAAAATTTTTGTAGAACATTTAACCCTTTAAACGCTGGTTTTATTTGTGTTCTATAAGGATATTTGAAAAATTGTCTAAATTGACCCCTTAAAATGGGAGATAGAGGGTTAATATGTTCTTAGTCAATATGTTGTAGAACATGTTACCCCCCAAACGCACGTTTTATTTGTGTTCTATGAGGATATTTCAAAAAAGGGACAAAATGACCTTTATAATGGGAGATAGAGGGTTGATATATTCTAAGAAAATAACCGCCATAAAATTTTACTGAAGATATGTGTTAACATTATTTACCTCAGAATTAGATTAAATACTTTTTTTTAACCCAGTTGGAAAATGTGTCACTGAGGAAATTTCCTCAGTGATTCCTTGAGGAAATGTCTTCAGGTTCTGACAAATCATAGGTAATCCTTGTCAGCACTGAATGTTTGCTTTAAGAGTGTTGACAATTCCTCTAAGACGTCTTAAAGGAAATGTCTTCAGAATAGCAGTATATTAAATTAGAATTTTAAATCTGGGCAACTCTTCAATTTCCAACAAAAAGATGGCAATATTATCGATTTATTTAAAACAAAATCAAAATCTAACAAGTAGAATAAAAGAAATAAATAGATAAACAATTTTCAAAATAAAGTTTGGAACAAGTAGTAAGGTGTGGGACTAATAAACTGGAGGTTCCAGGTTCAAAACCAGTTGGGACTAAAAAAGACGAAAAGTTTTTTCTAAATTTGAGAAAGATAATTAATAAAGGAAAATGGATAAAAGTAAGATCTAAAGGAAATGCGAAAATTTTTTGTATTTTCGCATGACCTACGTCAGACATTTCACCAAAGAAGTCTTAGGTGACATGCCCCAGAAGGTCAGCCCTGACCACTGCTGACTTTGAGAGAGGACATTTTGAAAACTTGTATAAAACTGTCCTCAACCCAGTACATAGAGATGTCTTGTGGATGTCAGCAGTGACTCTGACATGTCACCGCTCCGTCACTGAGGATGGCTCGAGGACGTTGCCAACTGGGAAGTTATTTAAAACGCCTTTGAAAAAAATTAAAAAACTTCAGTGGGCTATAAAAAAATAACTCGAGCTAAGTTTTCAAAACCCTTCGGGGGTTTTGATCTACTGGGTGTATAATTTAATTTTTTTTGGTCCCATCCAAGATACAAAATCGTGTTGCACAGTGATATAAAAAAAAATTGTAAAAAAATAACTTGAGCTAAGTTTTCAAAACCTTTCTGGAGTTTTGATCTACACTCAAAAAAAAAAAATTATGTAAAACTAGCAAAAAAAAAATGGTTAAAATTGGCAAAAAAAAACTGTAGTTTTGGACGTTGCAAAAATTTTAGTAATATTAGCAAAACCATTTTGCTAATCAAAAAATTAGGAAAAAATGGTAAAATTACAAGAATACCATTTTATTTTTGTAAAAAATCAACTTTGTAAAATTATCAAAAAATATGGTAAAATTACCAAAAAAATGGTAAAATTGAAATAGATAAAAAAAAAATTGTAATTTGGTCAAAAAACAGTTTTATTAAGAATTTTTTTTCTCTGATTAGTAGTTGATTTAAAATTTGGTGAATATACTAAAAAAAATTTTGCCTATTTTTGAGCACCACGTTCTTTAAATGTAGTAATAGCAGCATCAACCATTACTTCAGTTGTTGGATGGTTTCTTCGGCTTGATGGTGGCAGCATCTTCTTTTGCCTTCTTCTCAGCAGCTGTAGTTGCAGTAACAGGACTTCTAACGACATCAAAATCCTTTTTTTTTCACTTAACCCTCCGTTGAGTGACAGTTCTGAACTTCACGGCCACGTGAAAAGGTCCCTTCAGACCTTTTTTGTAAATCATGTTTTTTTCATATAAAATTTTTTTTTTTATTTTTTTTTGTTTTTATTGTTTACTAGCTCGCCCGCCGGAACTTCGTTACCGGTTATGTAAAATACCGGATAATAAAAGGATCGGGATTACCCTACCGATTTCAAAAAATGACTCATATGCAGTCTTTGTTTTATTTAATTGTGGACATTTAAGTCTTTCATAAAATAATATTTCATTGAATAACTTAAGCAATAAAATTTTAATAATTTCGGTGGTACGTTGTCATATACGATCCGGTGAAAAAGATTTTGACAATTTTCGTTATATCTTGATTTTGGATCTTGAGTGAATAAATATTTCAGTGAAAAAAGAAATTGGAATAAAAAAAAATTTGGGTAAAAAAAACATATAAAGAGAAAACATATGGAGTTAAAAAGTTTAATACGAAAAATGTTAGTAAAAAGTATCATTCCATATTGTTCCCCGCTCTATTCCATTTCGTTCCCCGTTCTACTCCATTTCATTTCCAATTCAATCTCAATGCAACTTCCATTCCTCTCCATATAATATGCGTTAGAAAAATAAAAAGTGCTTTTGTATTTATCTTATAGGTATAAAAATACCATTTTACACAACTTGTACCAATTTAGGTACCCCTTTTTACCCTGTCCATCTCTTGGGTGTTATTTCGGCTGGAGGATACTGCACGTCAAATTTTGAGTTTCTAGGTTTTAATAGTTAGATAGGTACAAATAACCATTTGACACCTTTTTCACTTAAAATACAATTTGCCAAGAACCTTTTTTTTTTTGGAAACGTTATTTCAAGAAATATAAGAAGTACCAAACTTACACTTTTTTATGCCCTTTACGACTCTTAGAAGCAGAATTTCCAAAAAGTACTTTTTCCAAAATATTTTTGTCACTAAAGAATACAGCATTCAAATTTTCACTGCCTAGGATTATTATTTGAAGAAGTATAAAAAACACTTTTCTACACCTCTAGAAACTCAATCTTTTAAAAATACTTTAGCATAGCAGATTGTTTTTTTTTCACCGAAGGACCCCACATTGCAAAATTCAAGCTTCTTAGAAGACCATTATTAGAGGAACAAAAAAAATGAGTACCAAAATTACACTTTATTTATTACCCCCGTTAGAAACGGAATTTCCAAAAAGTACTTTTTCCAGTATGTTTTTTCTTCACTGAAGGATCCTACATTAAAAATTTCAATTATCTAGGAATATTATTTCAGCAAATATTAAAATTACAAAAAGTATACTTTTTACACCGTTAAGAAACGGAATTTGCAAAAATTACTTTTCCCAAAATTTTGTTTTTTACCGAAGGATCTTACATCCAAAATTTTAGGTTTCTAGAACCATTAAATCAGGTATTATCAAAATTACCGGAAGTACACTTTTTTAGCCATTTACCCTACTACGCACAGAGGGCCAGAATGATACAATTCCGGCCAAAAGTCTTTATCGTTGTTGGATCCGCCTGAAAATGTGCTTTTTGGGGAATTCGATGTCGCTGATTTCAAAATTTAGCTAAAAACTAAAAAAAATCAAAATGGCGGATCCAATATGACTGACAATTTTTTTTAAAAATTGTCCGATTTGACTCAAATTTTGTTTTATGCGGGTCTTGGAGTTACTAAATAAGAATTGTTACTCCGAATTTTGAAAAACAAAATGGCGGACTAAATATGCTTCTTAAAGTTTAAAGAATGATACAACTCCGGCCAAAAGTCTTTATCGTTGTTGGATTCGGCTGAAAATGTGCTTCTAGAGTATTTCGGGACACTGATTACAAAATTTAACTTAAAAACTAAAAAAATCAAAATGGCGCATCCAATATGGCGCACAATTTTTTTTAATAATTGGCCGATTTAACTCAAATTTTGTTTTAAGGGGGTCTTGGAGTTACTGAATCAGAATTACTGACGTGAATTTTGAAAAACAAAATGGCGGACTTGATATGCTTAGTAAAGTTTGTTACAAGTAATTAAAAAACAGTTGTATTCCTTTTCTTTGTTGAAGCTAGCTGAAAGTGTGGCCTAGTAAATTTCCGGGTCTGTTATCTTAAAATCGAACTGATAAAATTCAATATGGCGGAAACAATATGGCGGCTAGAATTTTTAACTTTGTTTGATATAACAAAAAATTAGTTTTAAGAGTATTAAGAATGTCTGAAGTTAAATCTACGCACATAATTTTTATAAATATTTTTTTTTATATTTGATATAAATATGGAAATGGTGTAAATGACTTACTTCGTTTCAGAAAAGCTTTTGGAAATGGTGACGACAAATTATTCACTTTTTTTTCTTTATTTTGGAAATTCAATAAAAAATCTTTGAATTTTATTGGAAATGGTGTAACTGATATTGTCCATAATTCTACAAAAAACTAGAAATGCAGATAATTTTTTTTTCCTACACTTAAGGCACTCTCTGACGACAAAAAAAACTAATCAAGCCGTAAAACATTATTTTGGGTTAAATTATTTTTTTTAAAACAAATCTCGGACCACTGCATATATAGCTGTAATTTCGCCATTTATCATTTCGAGCAAGTTTGGGCAACTTTTTTCAAAAGATATGGATCTATTCTATATAAGAAAAAATATAGACTGATTGTATCGAACTGAGGATCGCTGAGGATTTTTTCGGCGCGAAGTCAATAACTAAAATATCATAGTTATTTTCACAAAAACGCGATTTGCTGTCAGGAAAATGAGTTATATTTTTCCATATTATTTTCGTCACAAAGGCTAATATATAAGGGTGAATCCTTCAAATCAAAAGTTGATCATTAGCAATAGAAATGTGTAAAAAAAAAATAAAAAAGTATCTCCACTTACAAATTTTTTTTTCAACTTTTTTAACTTTGAAGACCTGTCAAAGGAAATGGTGTAGTTGGATCATAAAGATAAGTTCAGGAAACCAGCTCCTATATATGTCCAACAAATTGGTATAGGTATTTTTTAAGAATTGAATATAAGGACTTTTGGCCGGAAATCGATCTGGCTGGCCCTCTGTGCTACGGCGGAATTTCCAAAAAGTATTTTTTCCAATGTTTTTTTTACCGAATGATCATACATTAAAAATTTCAAGATTCTAGGGCCATTACTTTCGGAAATAAGAACGTACCTAAAGTTTAAATTTTTACCCGTTCCACCCCTTAAGAAAAGGAAATTTCAAAAATTACTTTTTCCAGAATATGTTTTAACTTAAGGATCGTACATTCCAAATATCAAGTTTCGATGATCATTATTTCAGGATATATAAAAAGTAATATAAGTACTATTTTTACCCCTTAAGAAAAGAAATTTCCAAAAAGTACTTTTCCTAGAATGTTTTTTTTTCAAAAGGTACTTTTATTAAAAGATACTTTTTGTAAAAGGTACTTTTTATAAAAGGTACTTTTTATAAAAGGTACTTTTTATAAAAGGTACTTTTTATAACAGGTACTTTTTATTAAAGGTACTTTTTATACAAGGTACTTTTTATAAAAGGTACTTTTTATAAAAGGTACTTTTTATAAAAGGTATATATATATATGTGTTCCTCTAACTCCCATTGGAGCATAGGGCGCCTTCGATATGCAAAGGTCGTCAACGAGGGTTTCGGTTTTCCATTTAGAGGCTGTTTAATTAGCGATTCGTTAGCAATTTGTGATTCGGGAATGTGGGCTGCTAACCCTCGTCCCCTAGATTGGTGATAGGGCTGCTATCTACGTGTCCAATCCCACGATGCAACCATGTTTCAGCGGTTATCGCCTACTTTCCTGAGACGTCCTTTCGACCATTCAGGATACATGGTTGTGGCGCCTTCTAACTCTGGCTAGCCTTAAAGCGGATGCTATAAAAGCCATTGCCCGGGGGGTACTTGGTCTAAGACCGGAAGTAGTTAGCTGCTTGGACAGTTCAACAAAGGAATCGTCCTGGCCACTCCCAAGTGAGTGGCAAATCAGAAACTTTCCACCTCTGCGAAAAGTTCTTTTTATAATAGGTGCTTTTTATAAAAGGTACTTTTTATAAAAGGTACTTTTTATAAAAGGTACTTTTTATAAAAGGTACTTTTTATAAAAGGTTCTTTTTATATAAGGTACTTTTTATAAAAGGTACTTTTTATAAAAGGTACTTTTTATAAAAGGTACTTTTTATAAAAGGTACTTTTTATAAAATGTACTTTTTATAAAATGTACTTTTTTTAAAAGGTATATTTTATAATAGGTACTTTTTATAATAGGTACTTTTAATAAAAGGCACTTTTTACAAAAGAACATTCTGCATTCCAAATTTCAAGTTTCTATGACCATAATTTTAAGAAATAAAAGCAAGTACCAAAAGTACACTTTTTACCTATTTTATCCCCCTTAGAATCAAAATTTTCAAAAGTGCTTTCCATATTGTTTTTTTTTTTATCAAAGGATCCTACATTCCAAATTTCAAGTTTGTATGACCATTATTTCAGTAAATAAAAAAAAGTACCAAAAGTACACTTTTTTACCCATTTTACCCCCGTAGAATCAACATTGGCCAAAAACCCAGCCTTAGTGGATCTTTTTCTCGGGAGGTGAACCTACATTGCAAATTTCAAGTTTCTATGACTGTTATTTAAGGAAATATAAAAGGTACCAAAAGTACACTTTTTTACCCATTTTACCCCCTTAGAATCAACATTGGCAAAAACCCAGCATTAGTGAACCTATTTTCCGGGAGGTGATTCTACATTCCAAATTTCAAGTTTCTAGGACCATTACTTAAGTAAATATAAAAGGTACCAAAAGTAGAATTTTTTACCCTTTTTACCCCCTTAGAATCAACACCGGCAGAAATCAAGCCTTACTGGATCTATATTCCAGGATGTGAACATTAGAGTGGCCATAGTAGAAATTTTTTTGAAAAGTTAAATTTTTCGCACTGAAAAATGTGAGGTTGGGGATAAAAATAATTATGTATATTTAAAAAATTTTTTTTTTGTTCCGAGTACCTCCGGGTTGAGCCTAAAGTTTGAAAAACGGATTACAAGGGAAAAATATGACTTTTTTTCATTTTCTCAATTTTTTTGATATTTTAAGTACAGTTTGAATTCAAATGGTCACTGAATTTTGATTAAGAGTTAATTGTCTATCAAATAAGGTGTTAAAAATTAAAATCGGTTGAAAATTAGCCGAGTTATGACAACTTCCCCCGGCAACTAACGTGTGGCAAACCACCTGATCAAGGAACTCGAGCCCCATTTTTGAAATTTATTGAAATTATCTACTGTAATTAATTTTTTTTATTCCTCAAGTTCCAATGTACTAAGAAGATACATATTTTTCATATTGCGTTTTGCTAACTTGTTTTAAATAAATGCTAAAGTGGTCTGAATTTTTCAACACTATTTTCAAATCTCCAATTTTACATTTTTATTTTTTTTGTTAAAGAAATTTTAAAAAATCGGCTATTGGAGTTTAGGGATTTGTTAAGCACATATAAAGGAATAAAAACCCCAAAAAGTGTAGGGTTTGGTGTTTTCATTTGGCTATTACAGTGATGTAATTTCGGCGGATTTCGGGAAAGTAGTGATTTTTGGCCCTTTTTTAGCTTTTATTTATTTTTTTTTTGGTTTTTTTACAAACTTGATATGTTTTGGACCGAATTATATCAACACGAGATAGTATACTTCAATTTGCAAAATTAGGGCGAAATTGACATATAAAAAATTGCCCCTGTTAAGGGTCAAAGGTCAAATTTTAGAAAATTTTTAATTTTTAAACATTAACATTATAACATAACATTTGCTGGGCGGATTTTGCTGAATCTACTCGATGTTATCTTAATTGGTCTAAACTATATGGCAAATAATTAAAATTTAAAAATTTAACCCTTAAGTGCTGTTGGGGCCTATAATTTTTTTAATTTAATGGAGATAATGTAAGTGTATTTTGTTCAAATGGTCGAATAGGCCCCACCATCACTAAAGGGTTAATATTCTGAATTTAAATAAAAAGACATATGTTAAGACCTTTTAAAATGACATCAAGTAGTTTCATATATTTCCACTCAGAAAATCTGTTAATGTTTAAAAATTCAAAATCTTCTAAAATATGACCTTTGACCTTTAGTTGGGGCAATTTTTAATTTCCCATTTTTGCCCTTAATTTGCGAATTGAATTATTCTATCTCTTGTTGATATAATTCGGTCCAAAACATATGAAGTTTGTAAAAAAAACCAAAAAAAAAAATAAATAAAAGCTAAAAAAGTGCCAAAAATCACTACTTTCCCGAAATCCGCCGAAATTACATCACTGTAATAGCCAAATGAAAACAGCAAACCCTAAAATTTTTGGAGTTTTTATTCCTTTATATGTGCTTAACAAATCCCTAAACTCCAATAGCCGATTTTTTAAAATTTCTTTAACAAAAAAAATAAAAATTTAAAATTGGAGATTTGAAAATAGTGTTGAAAAATTCAGACCACTTTAGCATTTATTTAAAACAAGTTAGCAAAACGCAATATGAAAAATATGTATCTTCTTAGTACATTGGAACTTGAGGAATAAAAAAAATTAATTACAGTAGATAATTTCAATAAATTTCAAAAATGGGGCTCGAATTCCTTGATCAGGTGGTTTGCCACACGTTAGTTGCCGGGAGAAGTTGTCATAACTCGGCTAATTTTCAACCGCTTTTAATTTTTAACTCCTTATTTGATAGACAATTAACTCTTAATCAAAATTCAGTGACCATTTGAATTCAAACTGTACTTAAAATATCAAAAAAATTGAGAAAATGAAAAAAAGTCATATTTTTCCCTAGTAATCCGTTTTTCAAACTTTAGGCTCAACCCGGAGGTACTCGGAACAAAAAAAAAAAATTTTTAAATATGCATAATTATTTTTATCCCCAACCTCACATTTTTCAGTGCGAACACTTATGGATTTAACATTTTTTAATTTTTCTATATAACGCTATGGCCAGTCTAGTGAACATACAATCCAAATTTCAAGTCTCTATGACCATTATTTCATGTGATATAAAAAGTACCAAAAATACAGTTTTTTTACCCTTTTTACCCCCTTAGAATCAACACTGCCGAAAATCCAGCCTTAGTGGATCTATATTCCGGGAGGTGAACATACAGTCCAAATTTCAAGTCTCTATGACCATTATTTCGGGGGATATAAAATGTACCAAAAGTACAGTTTTTTACCCTTTTTACCCCCTTAGAATCAACACTGGCAAAAATCCAGCCTTAGTGGATCTATATTCCGGGAGGTTAACCTACAGTCCAAATTTCAAGTCTCTAGCTTCAGCGGTTTGGGCTGGGCGATGATGAATCAGTCAGTCAGTCAGTCAGTCAGTCAGTCAGTCAGTCAGTCAGTCAGTCAGTCAGTCAGTCAGTCAGTCAGTCAGTCAGTCAGTCAGTCAGTCAGTCAGTCAGTCAGTCAGTCAGTCAGTCAGTCAGTCACTCACCCAACTCTTTTATATATATAGATAACTAAATTCTACATACAAAAATAATTTTTTTAATTTTTTTAGTTTTTTTTTTTTTGCTTGAATTTTCTTAAGACTATTATAAAAAAAGTTTAAAAATTATTGTTGTTGAGCGTGTACTTCTTGTCCCCCGCCCTGTGCGCAAGTGTTGCAGCGATGTAAAAGTGTGCTATGTTCTCCCCAAACAGCGTTACCGCAGCCGAAGCAGTATGCCCGCGTTTTCCGCTGCCGCCCGTACTCAGAACGGCAAAGGCGACATGACGGTCTACTTGACCTAGCCGCAAACGACGGTGCATTGCCTTCCATCGGTCTTGGTAATACCTGAAATGAAAAGAAAAATAAAAAACAAATAACAATATATTCTATTCATGAATTTGAAGATGTTTTTCTTACCCTGACATCGAATGCTTCCATCGCATTGCGCATCCTTGGATATGAGGTTATATGGTTGTTCAGGGCACGTTCTTCGATATTTTGTGTGGCCAATTGTTTCGTTAGCAGTAACAAGAACGACCGCCGTTTGTCACTCCTTTTTATAGGCTTTATTTCGTTGTAAATCGTAAAAGCAGCCAATGCAGCAACGTCCAGCATATTATAAAACATGGCCAACGGCCATCGTTGTGTTGCTCTTTTGCAGCTGTAAGTGCCTAGCATTTGATCCATGGTATCAACGCCGCATTTGTTGGCGTTGTAATCTAATATGGCATAGGGCTTCCGCTTCTCGGTTTGCTCGTCAACGAGGCAGGTGTGGTAGGGCTGCCAATACCGAATTCGGTAATACCGAAATTCGAGGTCTTTTTTCAAATTCGAAATACCGATTTTTAGTCAATTTCGATTTCGGTACTGCGTACAACTTTTTTTGATTTTAATTAGAATTTATTTGACGATTTCCAAAAAAAAGTTGAAGAAAATAATTTGTATATTATCAGTTTATTGCGAAATTTCCTTAGTTTCCAAATAAAATATGATTTCGACATACTTTTTATAATACAACTCTGATTTTTAAATATAAAAGTTATTGTTATTCAAAGTGGTGAAGTGATTTGTACGTCAAACATTTATTTTTGTGTGTTCATGAAATTTTGTTTCTTAATAAAAATCAAAAAAAATAATTTAATTAACTAAGGGGAATAAGTACGAATAGACCATTTTTATAATTTTACAGGGGACAAAGGGGACAAAACGCAGGAAACGCAGGAAACGGTTAAAAACCAATATTTTTCAACTGTTTTACATTAGCTTCAAGATTTAACTCACTTCTACCCATGTACAAAATTTTAACAAAGTAATTGGACTTAAATTTTTGCTTAAGTGGAAAGAGGGTAAATATCCAAAATTTATTAAAACTTGAAAAAAAATGTTTTATTTTGCAGTAGATTTTTACAACCTTTTTTGAGACTTGCAAAACTTGAAGAACTATTGTTGATATTTCTGGTAACACTTTGAGGACTTCAAGGATACACTTTTTAAGTATATAAATTTATGAAATGAACTACAAAATACTTATTTTTATGAATACCGAAAATTCGGTATTGAAAATTTCCCAATATCGAAATACCGATTTGCTAATACCGGTCCGGTATTGGCAGCCCTAAGGTGTAGTGCATTGTGGAGAGCACGTTCACCACTTTATTTTTTTCGGCACGTATGAGCATAACGCTATATCCCCTTCGTTGAACCCAAATTATGTACTATTGATGGTGCGCTTCGGGTTCTTCTTGAACTACTGTGGAATGAATGTTTTGTTGTAGCGCACTGTACCAACATATGCGGTCTTCCTCCTCAACAAAATACGCGCCAAGTCAAGAGTGGTAAAGAAATTATCCGCGTATATAGTACGGGCAGCATCTAAATATTTTTCCACAAGATCCAGCACTACGTTCTGCCCTTGGTTTATCTCCCGTGGTTGGTTTGGCAGTTTTCCAGAATATATCATTCCCTTCACAGGATAATAACTCTGTGAGTCGCATAACCACCATACTTTCAAACCATACTTAGCTGGCTTTGACGGAATATACACTCAAAATAATCACTCTGTTAAATTACAGAGATACTCTGCTGAGCCAGCAGAAAATACCATAGATTTCCAACCAGCAAGATTTTCTGTTATTTTACGAAGAAAACTCAGTAAAATGATTTCGATAAAAAAAAACTGTAAATTTACAGAATTATCTGTAGAATATTGATAAAAGCGACCAGAATTTTACTATTTTATTTACTATTTGATTTCTGATCAATTTCTTTTTCCTTATTGTTCAAGTAGTGTTGACAATTGGAAAATGCCACCGAGTAAATTTGCCAGCTTTAATGCTTCCAAATTGTAAATTTACTTCTTTTTATTTTTGTGAAAATTACGATGTATTTTACGAGTACCTCCAATTTTACCCGACATCCTCGTAAAATTTACCAGGTTTTATTGTAATTTAAGACGCTTTTTAAAGAGCGGTTGAAATATTTGGGAGTTTTTTATTTAAAAACTGTATTACAGAGCAATAAATAAAATTACAGTTGAAATTTAGTATTTTGGTTACGAGAAAATGTATAAAATCTGTATTTTAACAAAAAACTCTGTTTATTATCTGTAAAATAGAGATTACAAAGTAAAAAGTAAAATTACAGATAAAATTTTGTTTTTCGGTTACAAGAAAATACAAAGTATATTCTTAAAATCTGTATTTCGACAGATAACTTTGTCAAATGTCTGTCGAATTGAGATTACAGTCATTTTACAGAGTTTTTAACAGAGTTATTATTTTGAGTGTATTGTATGAAGCGGGTGCGGCCTCTGTAAGGGAACAACTGCTCATCAACTGTTAGTGCTTCATGAGGAGTGTAAGCTGCTGCCAAGTTATGTTGCAACATTTGCCAAATATCGTCAATAGCCGCAGTTATGCTGTTGATGAGTCGCTGTTGTCGAGTTTTTTCATTGTCGAATCGAATAAATTGCTTTATACACATGAAGCGATCGTACGACAACGCAGCTTTGTATATTGGGCAACGCGTCGAGCCCCATAATTCCATAGCTGGTTCATGGTTTGATCTTGTGAGTCCAGCATACAAAAGAATAGCTACAAAGGCGTCAAACTCTTTCACTGTCACTGGCTTCCACTCCTTTTTCTTCGTGGGATTCGCCAAATTCCATGCAGCTGTAACCTCCCTGCCTTTACGATTTGTTTCACGTAGCACTAAGTGTATTATTTCCTCTGTCATGATTGAACGCATTATTGTATAGGGGTTGTGTATTTTTCCTGTTGGTCCTGGTTTCATTCGACCACGTTATGATTACGAGTGCGTGATGTTGGTGGTGCTTTTTTACTCCATTGGGTGCCATTTTTACCAATATAGTGACTTTCATTCGTTTCCTGTCCATCATTTTCTTCCTCTTCATCATCGTCGTCATCAGTATCTTTATTTAGCTCGACGTATCCTTCAGTTTCGGCATCTGACTCTTCAGCAGGTTGGTATGTGCAATCTTCATCATCCTCAACTTCATAATTATCAATTGCAGTAATATCAATTTCTTCATCCATGTCTTCGTCCATAAAATCAGCAAATCTACTATCAGCTGCACGCCTTTCATCCGCAGTCATTTGCTGGTAACGTGTACTACGGCGTACAACAATTTCAGCAACTTCCAAATTACTTGCATCTGTCATATTTATATTTTTGTTTCTATCACACACGATTTTACTCTTCGCTGTCTAAACTTTGACTGATTTGGTTTACGAAACTACAACTTCTTTTATACTCTTTCGTACGTCTACCTAAACTCAAAGACATTAGGGATGATGATAAAAACAAAAAATTCTAAGAACAAAAATATTAATCATCCCTAATGTCTTTGAGTTTAGGTCTTTGTGTTCAGAACAAGTAAATTATGTGTTGAAACAATAAAAAAATTATAATGATGCCCAAAAAAATGCATTTATTAGTGAAATTTAGTACAAGGTCCTATTCACACGTCCGCGTACTATTCTCACTAAAATGATCCGATCGGCTTGATTTTTTTTCCAAAAGATGCGCAACAAAATACTCTTAGAATACAGAGTAACTTTGGGGGGGTGGGGTTGTAGTGGCCGAAGTAGGAGGAATTTCAGTTTGAAAAGGCAAAAAGGTCCCTAGGGATCTTCTCACTCATCGGAGGGTTATACACTTGAAACAAAAATTGTAAAGAACAACACTTCACTTTTTTATTTTTTTGCGTCATTTTTTAGCTTAAGTAGAACAAATGAGAATTGCGTAGTAGTCTAAACAAGAAATTTCTTACATTTTCACGTAAAACTGTTAAAAATTAAGAATTTTTTTTTCAAATTTTTAATTTTTTTCATATGTATTTTTAAAAAAATAAAAACTTTGGAAAAATTTTTTTCATAATTTGCAACTTTTTATTAACAATTTAGTTGCCATGTAAAATTAGCAAAAAAAAATAGTAAAATTAGCAAAAAAAAATATGGTAAAAAATACAAAAAATTGTATAGCCTATTTTTGAGCACCACGTTTTTAAAAGTTACTAATAGCATCATCAACCAATATTCCAGTTGATGGATGCCTACTTTTCTATGGAGTTGGCAGCATCATCTTCTTCTCGGCAGCTGGACTTTCAACAGCAGCAGAATCAGCAAAGTTTTTTGCACACTAGAACTTTTTAAACAAAATTTAACTAAATTTTCTTAAACTAAGAAAAAAATAAAAAGTATTACAATTTCTTTAAGGAAAATACTAATATTTTTGCTAAAATTATAGTAAAATAAAAAATAAAAAAACTAGCAAGAAAATATGGTAAAAATACCACAAAATTATTGTATTTTACAAATTGTAAATTGCCAAAAAAATTTGTAAAAGTTAAATTTTTACAATTTTTTGTTAAGGTTTGGTTGACGTAAATTACAACACCTTTTACTAATATTTTGACTAAGTTATTTTTTTGTGTGTACTGTTGGTATACTTTAATTTGTTTTTGTCCCATCCAAGATACAAAATCGTGGTGCACAGTGATTTTAAAAAAATATTATGTGCTAATTTGATAAAATTTGAAAAAAAAAAATTTTTTGTCAGTGGGACATAAAAAATAACTCAAGCTAAGTTTTTTCAGGCGTTTTACATAGGCCAAATGCATTTCCTTGCTTTGAAGCCCCTACACACAGAGAAATGTTTAGTTGGAATTCCATTATGAAAACGGAATTTTGTTATTGTAAATTTTTTTATCACCATACCAAATAAATAACAGCAGTAATAATTAATTTTCAATCGTGACCGAATGAATGTATCAAGAACTAATAATTTGGATAATATACCCAAACTAAAAACTAATAAAGTTTTTGAAAAATATTTAGTAAGAACAACCGATTCTTTTAGTCTTTATTTTCCCTCTCGACCAATAATCATTTGTTTAAATTAATAAATTCCAAAAAACATTAGGTAATAGTACCCACAACTCAAAATATTGGTTAACTTAACCAAATTTTCAATAATTTTTTATTTTTGAAAAGTTTTACTAAATTATAAATTTGTATTGGTATTCTTAACTAATAATTGGTCGTTAGGATTTCATTTCAGTTACATAACGTTTTACGTCAAAAAAAAAATGAAAATAGTAAATAATTAAAACAAAAATGTTTTTGTGTTCAGACGTTTTTTAAATTTTAAAATAAAATTCATATTAAAATAAGTAAAAAATGTTACAAACTTTGACGGTAAGTTGATACCACTGCACTATGGTTCCAAATCCATTTTTTTGGCAGAAATTAAAAAAATAAAATTTTACAAATTTCCAAAAGCTAATACATTTCCTTAATGAAAAAAATTTGGTGCCAATACTTTCAGTTTGCTAGGCTTTCAAAGTTGAAAGTTTTAAGACGTATAATAAAACCGGAGTGAAATCAATATACAAACGGCAAATGAGAAAAACTAAAATTATAAAGAGGCTAAAGGGACAAATTGAAACCTAAGGATACTAGTTCTTATTTAAAATTCCTATTTTACAGTTAATGCATCCTTGGCGTTATCCTTGGATGTTTTGATTATGAGGATTTTGGAGCCAAAATAGCCTATATCTTTCGTGGACAAAAAGTTGTGTTTGGGCACGAACTTGCATGAGTCTTTAAACGTGAAAGTGTTTTCAATATTGTATATTTAATATTAAAATTTACATCTTGCCAGCATTTTTTGGCAAACTCCCACAATTTCCATTTTAGTTTAGCACAAATTTCGGCCAAATTTGCTGTTTTTTGCGTGACACGGTTTCAAATTATTTTATTTTATAACTGTTTTGCCTTCCGTAAAGCATTAATTAAGAAAAATATATTTTTTTAAAAAAAAAAAAAATTTTTACAAAAAAAAAAAAAAATTGAAAAAAAAAATTTTCCAAAAAAAATTTTTTTTTTTTTTGACAATCGATTTTTGATTGCGCTAAGAGATAAAAATCATCCCAGAAATAATCCAAGTGACCTTGCTTCATTTTTTGAATTTATGCCAAAAAAAATCCATTTGGGACCATAGTGCACTGCCGAAATATAATCAATTTAAATCAATAAATATTTTTAAGGTATTTGCACACGGAACTTAAATGCAGATGCTAAAGATGATATTTTACCCAGAAGTCGACAATCAAATCGTTTTGGAGCCAACTATAAAAAACTTTGGAACAGTTTCCAAGAAATCCTTAGAGTCCAAAGTGTCCAGAGAGTGGTAACAAATTTAAGGTTTGTAAATGCCAGAATATTGAAATTAACAAAGGTTCATCCAAAACTATTCTCAGAATCGGAGACATTTTCTATAGGAAAAATGCCTTAAAATCTAAGATTTTTTTGTAGGAAAAATGCCTCAAAATCTGAGACTTTTTCTGTAGGAAAAGTTTCTCAGAACCTGAGACTTTTTCTCCGAACCTGAGACTTTTTCTATAGGAACAATTTCGGAATTTGAGACTTTTCCTCATTATCTTAGACTTTTTCAATAGGAAAAAATTCTCAGATACTTCTACATTTTTTCTTTAGAAGATATTCTATTATATTTTCTGAGATAATTAGATGACACATGGACAGAGAATGCAACGGAAACATTGGATGTTCTTCTAAGAACTCATTTTCCAGGATGCAGTGAACAACCTTTATGGGAGACTCAACCTCACGGGCAAACAATTATTCCCCACAATCTGTTATCTGATGAGCGGATAAGGTGGGCAGTCGAATCGTTCGAGCCTTACAAATCGCCAGGGCCTGACGGCATTTTTCCGGCAATGCTTCAAAATACTGCTAGCGAAATAATTCCTTACTTAAAGGAAGTTTTTAAAGCGTGTTTAGAGCTTTGTTATATACCTAGATCATGGAGGAAATCTAAAGTAGTCTTCATACCGAAAAGCGGTAAAATAAATCAAGCAACTGCAAAGGATTATCGTCCTATTAGTTTATCATCCTTCCTTCTGAAAACTTTGGAGAGAATTCTGGATCTTTATATAAGAGAGAACCTAGGTGGAAACTTTTTGTCGGCTACGCAACATGCTTATCAGCAGGGCAAGTCGATAGAAACCGCTCTTCATTCCCTCGTGTACACTTTAGAGAGATCTCTGGAATATAGAGAATTTACCTTAGCCGCTTTTTTGGATATAGAAGGTGCATTTAACAATGTAAGCATGGATGCAATTGTAAACGCAATGGACAGGGCTGGCATAAATCCAACCATCAAAAGATGGATTGGCTCCCTGCTGTCTTGTAGAGAAGTTACAGCCGAATGGGGGCTTGAAAGAGCCATAAGATATACAGCCAGGGGAACACCACAGGGAGGAGTATTATCGCCATTACTCTGGCTCTTGGTCGTGGATCCCATTCTCAAAAAAATGGAGACGCAAGGAGCGGCAGTAGTTGCTTATGCTGATGACGTGGTAATAATGTCAACTGGAAAATTTTTGACCACGTTATCCGAGTTGCTAGAGCGATCACTGAAACAGTTATGGAATTGGGCTAATGAAAATGGTCTTAACGTTAATCCTCGGAAAACCGAGATGGTATTGTTTACACGAAAGTATAAGATCGAAAATTTTAGAAAAGTCAAGGTCAACGGGGTTGAAATCCCACTTTCAAATCATGCGAAATTTTTAGGAATTATTCTGGATAGTAAATTATCATGGAACCAAAATACCGATGAACGATTGAGAAAGGCGAATAATGCATATTATGCATGCAAGAAAATGTTCGGCAAGACATGGGGACTTGAGCCAAGGATCACGTACTGGATCTATACTTCCATCGTAAGACCTATCTTACTTTACGGAGTTATGGTCTGGCACAGAGCGCTAGAGAGGGAGGTGACTCGTAGTAAGTTCCAAAAAGCCCAACGGCTTATGGGTCTGAGTATCACTGGTGCCCTAAGAACAACATCAGCTGCATCCATCGACACGATATTGCATCTGCTGCCAATTGAACTCTTTGCTAAGGGTGAGGCATATAAGGCATGCCTCAGACTCAAAGAGTCAAATTGGCTCAGACGCCGAAATTTTGGACGCAGTAGCATGGACAATTTGGATAACGTTGTCACTGACTACAGGGTGCCCAAACTACTTTTCGATCGGAAATTTAAAGTTGAATTTCCGACTCGAGAATTTTGGTCGAACTGGCGTTGCGTTCCAAATGACGCTTTAAATATTTTCACAGACGGCTCCAAACAATCGACGGGAGTGGGAGCGGGATTTACTACGGACGTCTGTGATATTCGAAAATTTTTTAATCTACCTTTGAGCTGTAGCATATTCCAGGCTGAAATAGTTGCTATTAATAAGGCAGCCTTGCAGTTTCTTGGAGAATCGGAGAGAATAATAAACTTTTACATCGACAGCCAAGCTGCACTAAAAGCTCTAAGAGGCTTTTGTATTAAATCAAAAGTCGTTTTTGAGTGCTACGAGAATCTTCAGAAACTATCCAGCAACAACCTCGTCTCTCTAAAATGGGTTCCAGGACATAAGGGAGTAGACGGGAACGAGAAGGCTGATGAGCTTGCAAAACTGGGCGCAGATGGGGTAGGGGATTTTGTTCATATCGATCCCCCAATGCAGTACTACAGATCGAGAAGTGATTGTCAGTGTATTTCCATGGCGAACAGGAAATGGCGAGAGTTAAGTACAAGCAGAATTACCAGAATAATCTGGCCGCGTTACGACCTTAAAAGAACTCGTTACCTACTTTCTCTTAACATAAGAGAATGTCGTTTACTCACGGGAGTGGTCACGGGACACTGCCTAATTGCTTTCCACGCAAGAACAATTGGACTTATCTCTGATTCCAATTGTAGAAGATGTGATGAACCGAATACGGATGAAACTGTTGAACATATCCTGTGCAAATGCCCCGCATTGGCCAGGCATCGCAAACAAATTTTAGGCAAAGCTGAACTCGAGAATCTGGAAGAAATCGCAGTCATGGACCTCATGCGCATTAAATTGTTTGCAACATGGACTAACGCGTTTTATCCTCGTCGCTGAAGGAACATGTGGTATTGCTATGGACCAGCCGGTCTATGCGAGGAGTTCAAAATTTTGAGCTCCGCCACCCCTAACCTAACCTAACCTTCTGAGATATTCTTTTACAGATTCTGAGACATTCTTTCTGTAGAAAATTTCTCAAGTTCTGATTTTTCTTTTATTAAAAAATCATCAGATTCTGAGATATGTTTCTATAAAAAAAATTTTAGAAGTCTAAGATATTTTTCCGATTTTTTCATTGACATTTCTTCTTAAGAGATATATTTTGACTTCGAGTTATTTTTGCTCTAGAAAGTCTCGGAGATTCTGAGACAATTTTTTTTAGAAAAATTCTTAGATTTTAAATTTTTTTCTATCAGAATTATAAGTTTTAATTTATTTTTCTATTGTATGTATTTATTTCATTTTTAATATTATAAAATTTTTACAATCAAATAAATAAGTAAAATTGCTTGAAAAAAATATTAAAATTTTTATTTTATAAGAAAGAGTTTAAAAAAATATTGATTGGTACAACTATATAACGCTTTTTAAAATTCGATCACTCTAACCAATGGGTACGTTCAGCAGAGAAAGCTGCTACTCAGCTGCTCCTCAACATTCTGCTGAACGGCTTGATTTTTGACATTTCAGTCAACATGTTGAGTGCGCGCTTCTCATCACTAGTAGCGTACACAATTTATGCTACATTTGATCACAAACTGATACATAAGCTGTTTTATTGAAATTATTTATTTTTTTGGACGTTATTCAAAGAAGTAAACACAGCAAATCATAAAAAAGTATATTTTACAGCTAAAAATAAATGAAAGCGTCAAAAAATAAAAAATATTCCAATATCTTAAAACATTTACAAAAAAATGCGTTCAGCAGATTCAACTAATCAAAACATGCTACATCTCAACTGTTGAGTAGCAGGTTTCTCTGCTGAACACGCTCAATGTCAATTTTAACATAAAAATATTCGGTTCTCATGATAGATATTTACCGGTAGAGACAACTGAATTGGCAGTAGAGGCAACTGAATATTGTGATAGTTGGTGCAACCGCAAAAATTCAGTTGGCAAACAATTCAGTTGCAACAACTGAATCTATTTTCTGTGTGTAGTAAAATTTGATTAACAAAATATTTGTAGAACATTTTAACCCTCTAACGGCCTTTTTAAGGACTTTTATGTTTTTTTCTTAAAAAATTACCCCTCAAAACGAAAGCTAGAGGATTAATTTGATTAAAGAAAAGAATCGTCATTCATTTCTATAAAACATTTCTGAATTTCATTTTTATCTCAAAGTATATTTACACTGTTTTTCGTCCTTATTCGCATGAACTAATTTTTTTTTTAATACAAAAAGATTATATGAATAACAAATAGAATCTTTGAAATATAAAAAGAATCTTAGAATTATAAATGGAATCTTCGAGTTACAAGTACAGTTTTCGAGTAACTATTGGTCCTTTTCGAATTGCACTTGTTAATGGTGTAGAAAAAAAATGTCTCAGAGTCAGAGAATTTTTTATAGCAAAAATGTCTCGAAATCTGATATTTTTTCGATATAAAAAATTTGTATCTCAGAATCTGCAATTTGTTTTAGAAAATATATTGTCATAAAAAAATTATTTATAAATCTTATTAAAATTTATTAATTGTAAAGCGAGAGTAAGTAGTTTTTTCCTATTTCCTTTATGCTGCTGATTTTATATTGATGATAATGACGATTTTAAAAAAGAAATAAATTTTATATCTACCATAAAAGTTGTTTGTAGTACATATTTATTTCACAGAACTTTGTTATAAATAAAAAAAAAATCTTTAATAAGTGCCATTTAAATATTTCTTTTTTTTTTTCAATCAATGGTTAAATTTACTGACAACTTTAACAAAGTTACGAGGAGCAATTATGTAAAATTATTTTTTTTTGTACAGGGAAACATGTAACGGACGTTAATTATTAAATTAATAATGAAATACAAATTTTTAATAATATTTGCCAACACGTTTAAGTCGGAGTGCGTATGCGTGATATTAATTAAATAAATTTTATGTTAATCATACGCGTAGAGTATTATTTTCTTAATAACACTGTGTTACACGATTCTATATCTTATATGGGACCACAACATAAATTAAAATTAAATCGGATGGAATGAGGTTGCCACAACTGATTTGCGATGGTAGCCAGCGTCTTTAGTTGCACCAACCGTAAATTGAGGAACTTTTTTTTTAATATTTTTGTGCCAGTTGCCACAAATTAAAAAAAAAAAAAAAAAAAAAAGTTACTACAACTTCAAATTCTCGGTTGCAGCAAGCGTAAATTTCGATAGTAATAACTTTTTAAATTAAATTTGTGCCGGTTTCTACAAACTCATATTGTCGCTTCCCTCAACTGATAATTTAATTAACAAAACATTTATTTACTTAAATATCAATATAAAAATATATAGATTTTTTTAGAAAAGCTTCCCAAAAAGTCTGAAAACTTTTCAATTCATATAATTCTAAGAATCCGAGACTTTAGAAAAACTGTCTCAGAATCTGAGACTTTTTCTATAGAAAAACTGTCTCAGAATCTGAGACTTTTTCTATAGAAAAACTGTCTCAGAATCTGAGACTTTTTCTATAGAAAAACTGTCTCAGAATCTGAGACTTTTTCTATAGAAAAACTGTCTCAGAATCTGAAACTTTTCTATAGAAAAACTGTCTCAGAATCTGAGACACTCAGAGAGATATGATTGCCACAATCATATCTCTCTGAGTGCAATGAACCATAATGTGAAACTGTTTCCAAAAAAAATCTTTCTTCCCTTATCTTTTCTCATTATCTGTTTATAATTATTCTATGTTGGAGTATCAAATTACGCATGTTATTTCAACAATATTTATTTTTTATGATTTCTTTTTTAGCTGTCTCAAGACTTAGTTTCGTGAGTTTGAATTCATTAACTTGCAAAAGATGTGAAACACTTGTAAGTAGCTTCCACAAATTACAAATCATTTTTTTTTGTCATATTGCAGAATCTAAAACAAAAACTTCCTGCTTGCAAAATAATGTTGAGGAAAAAAAACTATTTATAAAAATTATTTATTCAAGGAAGGAGTTGATGCCACATACAAATTACCTGTGTTCACTTGAGAATTTATAAAAAAAAAAACAAAATAGTAAAAGACTTGAAATTTTTACAGGGAATGTTCTTCCTTATACATATTCTTGTAGTATCAATTTAACACAAACTGGTAAAAAAATTTATATTTTGTAACACGTTCCATGGTTGGCCATTAAAATGTTTTCAAACTGTTTTTTTTTTCTATGTTTTTGTGGTTTTTCTTATTACTTTTCTTTAAAGTCAGGTAAGTATAAAAGAAAAAAAATATTTAAATAATGGTTTATGTAAAGAAAATACTTTACTTAAACATTTTTTAAATTTATTATATAGTTTTAGGCTTAAACTGATAGAGGTTAGAAACTTGCATAAATATTTGAGGTAACCAATGGTATCTTGAATAAGTCAAACAGAAAATGATAGAACGGAAAAAAATAAATAAAATGAATTGTGGATATGATTAATAAATCGTAGATTCAATTAAAACGTTTTTCGGTTCAATTAAATAATTTGTAGATTTAAATAAAAAAAATTATTAATTTAGGATCAGTGAAGAAAATGCACATATTAACTAAAACATTGTAAGTCATACATAAAAATGATTTCCATTAATTTAATTAAAAAAAAATAATTTTAAACAAAAAATTAGTTAATTACACTACTCAACAAAAATCAACTTTTTTTGCATATACTTTTGTAGTACATTTTCTAAAGTATTTTGGCCTCATAAACACGAAGCTGTCATCAGAAAAATTGTATCAAATCGCCTTCTCTAGATATAGAACTTTTAATTTTTTGTGGACCAAGCCCTCAAAACAGGCAAATTTTGTAATATTAGAAACGTGAATGTTAAAGTTATTCATATTTCATACCCTCCACTTTAGTGATAGAGGGTATATATAAATTTTTCTTTCCGTTTGTAACACATCGAAATATTGGTCTAGGACCCCATAAAGTATATGGGGCATTCCATGTCAAATCGGATACTTTGAAAATTTTTTTTTTAGATTTTCCCAACTTGTTTACAGTTTTTAGTACCATTCGAAAACTCTTTCGTGGTAAATTTTCAGATTTTTTTGATGACCCGTTCAAAAGATATCGAATTTTTGAAAATTGGTAGTTTGTTCCTTTACTTAAACTTCTTTTTTTGTTTTTTACGTACTTTAAAAAAAAAATCTAAAAAAATTCTTAAAAGCGCTCTAGTATGAGATTTTTAGTTTTAAAGTTTAAATCTCATCTTTGAAAATGTTTGTACTCTTCGATTTTTTTGAAATTTTTTTGTGTAAAACTTCTATCGATTCTACAAATTTTTTGCCCAGGAGGTTCGTGGGATAACGATTATTACTATTTTTTAAAATTTTTTGAAAAAATTTTTTAAAGTACGTAAAAAAACAAAAATTATGAAAAAAATACATTTGAAATTTGGACCATTATTGAAGAAGTTATGAGTAAAAGAAGTTTAAGTAAAGGAACAAACTACCAATTTTCAAAAATTCGATATCTTTTGAACGGGTCATCAAAAAAATCTGAAAATTTACCACGAAAGAGTTTTCAAAGGGTACTAAAAACTGTAAACAAATTGGGAAAATCTAAAAACAAAAATTTTCAAAGTGTCCGATTTGTCATGGAATGCCCCATATAAATTTATGATCCTCGATCGATTTTAAGTCGATCTAGCGATGTTCGTCCGTCCGTCTGTCTGTCTGTCCGTAGAAAACACGTTAACTTTTGAAAGGCTTTGCAGAGGCTGCTGAAGTTTGGCATATATATTTGTCATTCGGCTGGTCAGGTTGGTATTGTATTTCAGCCAAATCAGGAAAGTGGTTCAAAAGTTATGAGTTAAGAGGTAAGGGTACCTCCAAATTTTTTGGGTATTTCACACAATATAAATGGTATAACTTGACATCTGTTGAATGAATATGAACGAAACAGGGGTGCAGGGCGTGGCACCTGTATTGTAACCCAAAATTTTCAAAATGCTTTATCTAGACTAATTTTAAATGTATTTGAAATAAATTTAAAATATGTACATTAGAGTGTTCCTTGTTTTGGAAATGTTTGAAATGTTGAGACGGTACCCGCTCATTTTTATCCATTTGACTTAAAAAAAACTCAGGAAAAATTTTACGCCCCTACGACCACGCCTTCCCTACGCGACGGGGCCTTAAAGAGCGGGGCCTTAACCCATTTTGGACCAAGATTCAATTTTATTTTTCTTTTTGGAAAAGGTACTTTTTTAAGGTAATTCGCAACCGCTAATCTCAGAAATCTTGTCAAAAAAATTTTTCAATGTGCCGTTTTGCCAGAAAAGCCTGCATTTCAACTTTTTATGCAATTTTGGTATTTGGGTTTATTTGCTATTTTATTAATTTATCTCATTATTTTCAAAATAAATAGTTTCAAAATAATTCAAATTAGTGGAATTTAATAATAAATTAAATCTAAAAAAAATTTAAATTATTCAAAAAAATTAAAAGCAGAAAATCAAAAAATGCTAAATTTTCGTTTTTGAGTGAAACAATTTCTGTACTGATTTGCATTGCATTTCATAGACATATAAATTGCGGTGGTCAAGGGGGGATATATTTTTTAATTGCAAAAAGATGAGACTTAACATTCGTATCCATATTTACCCGAAATTGAACCTCTTTCATACATAAATATTTTTTGGAAAAAGGTGTTCTTTACTGTTCGAAAAATCGAACAGAGGATCGAAATGGGTTAAAAATCATTTTTCCATACAAACCAAAATTTTTTTTTGATTTTTAATTTTTTTGTTTTTAATAATTATATAAATTGGTTAGCTTATTCACGACAAAAAATTTAATTTTGGTGGGATAAGACTTTCAGCTCTAAAAAAATTTTTCGAAAAAAAAATTTAGAAAATTTTATGTTGCTTTTAATGATTTTAAAATTTTATGTTGCTTTTAATGATATATATTAAAAAAAAAATACTATTCATATCTGTGACATCTTTATCTTTTTCAAAAAAAAAAAAATATTCAGTCGTTGGGTTCCTACGGTAAAAAATTTTTAAAAAATATTTTTTTTTTAATTTTAACAAGCAACGGTTTTAGTTGGTATGCTGCTTTTAATGATATATATTCAAGAAAAAAATATTCATATCTGTGACATCTTTATCGTGTATCGAAAAACATCAAAAATACATTTTTTTACCCTTTTTTAGAACACGATACAGATGTCACAGATACAAATAATATTTTTTTATGAATATATATCATTTAAAGCAACATAGCAACTAAAGCCGTTGCTTGTCAAAACTAAAAAAAAAAATATTTTTTAAAAATTTTTTACCGTAGGACCATTGCGGCACTAATTTTTTTTTCCGAGCTGAAAGCCTTATCCCACCAAAATCAATTTTTTGTCGTGAATAAGCTAACCAAGTAATATAATAATTAATAACAAAAAAATTAAAAATCAAAAAAAATTGTTTGGTTTGTATGGAAAAACGATTTTTTAGGCCCCGCTCTTTAAGGCCCCGTCGCGTAGGGAAGGCGTGGTCGTAGGGGCGTAAAATTTTTCCTCAGTTATTTTTAAGTCAAAAGGAAAAAAATAAGTGGGTACCGTCTCAACATTTCCAACATTTCCTAAATAAGGGGCACTCTAATGTACATATTTTATTGTTGTGGACGTATTTCTGATCATTTTGGTATTAAATATGGCAAAATCGGTCCAGGGGTTAAGAAGTTAGTTGAGTTTTAATAAATTCCACGTTGTTAAATTTTTTTGTTATTTGATTGCATTCATTGTTATTGTAGTGTAGTCAGAAAACAACTGGTATTTTTTTGTTTTTGTATGTCAATATATTGAGGTGTTTTTTTTGTAGTTGCTGTTGTTTAACTAATAACTAAAAATTAGTTGCCATATATTTGTTTGTTGTTGTTTATATTAATAAGAGTAACAAATATTTATGTATGGTTGCATGTATGTACACGTGGTTTCTTTTATATGGTTTACATTCATAGGGACTTAAAATTACGAATTAATACATGTTGGCTAAACAAATATGCAAATGAATACATTATTTTTAATCTATAACTTGGTTAATATTTTGGAGGGTACTCATAGATTCGGCCTAGTCGAATTTAAATGTTCTACTTGTTTTTAATTCGAATTCCCAATAAAATTACCTAATTTTTGCAAGAAATCTAGACTCGATACGATCAAGGATACCATCAGGACATTATAAGGAAGTTCAAAATGTCTTTTTTTGGTTATGTCCTGATAAGTATCCGAATTTTGTAAGAAATGCTCGTGTTCAGAGCATCAAAATAAATAATTTTTAAGTATCTTAAGACATTTTTTAATTTTTTTTTATAAAAAAAAAAATTTAAAATAGTGGAAAACGCTTCCTTAAATCTATGAAAATGAACTAATTGATAGAAAATTATAAACTATTTTGAACATTTTTTTCCAAAGTTTAAGTTCAGTCTTTTTTTTTAAGTGTTGGAAAATTAATATTTTAAGAAAAAATTTTCATTTTAATATATTTCAATTAAAATTGAAATTCAGAAAAGCCCAACTGATATTCAGAAATGCAAAATTGAAATTCAGATTATTGTTATTAAAAAAAATCCAAGCCTCCTAAAAAACATCCCTTACCTTTTGTAAATCCCCATTAATACCCACCTCACAATTTTTTTTACAGTCAAAATATAAAATTCTTCATAAAGTCTATTTTTACACACTTCATTTCTATTCAACCATGATTCTAATTGCTATAATCATGAAAAATATACTTATGAATCTCATCGCAGTAGTCGTTTGTACAACTTCAACATAATTGTAGTGTTTACTTTTTTTACTCGTAGTATGTATAAAGAAACGCCCGAGTAAAAATTTTCTGATATCTTATATGAGTTAATATGACTCCGTATAAATTTATATAAAATTACATATCATGAAATCTTTTTTAAATTTCAACTCAGTGAAACTGAAATAAATGTTTAAAAAAACCGTCAGTTTTTGGAATTTAGAAAAACTGTAAATGCAGTTGTGTAAACAAGACCTTGAACCATCACTGAGCAATATTTAAGGATTACCCCACTTTATCCGTAAAAGTTACAGAGGGTTAAATTTGAAAAATCGATAAAAATGGCTTGAAATAATCCATAGTTTTTACCTTCTTTCGCTTTTTTTTTTAAGTTCTCCTTATATTTCAATCTTTTCCGGCATAACACAAAAGTCAGTACATATAAGAGATTATTTTAATGTTGGCTTGATAGATGCTTCATCGCTTGGTAAGACTTTATAAGACGGTTAAGTTTTGAAACCAAAATTTAAGAGTTTTTAAATTTTCGAGGTTTTTTGATCAGGGATTTCGGCCCCCTCTATAAAATGGAAAAAGTTGAACTAGAGTTGGTAGCTGTTGTAATTCTTAACATTTTGGAATTAATCCCGTTAATGTGCCCCGAATAGTTAAGGAGTTTCAGCAGATCAAAGTTCGAAAGAAAAAACGTAATTTTTTTAAAATACCAGTTTTTCGAGGGACACATTCGCGGTTTCATTCGAAATTTGGTGGACTCTTGCGTAAACCGAGTTTTTTAGGAGTTTACATAAAAAAATCACTGGCGGATTTATAAAAAAGAAATTGCAAAAATTTTATGGCATTTTTGAAAATTGTGCGAAATTGGCAAATCTGTTTCCAATTTTTTTTAGTAGCAATTAATGCATCATGTTCATTTTAATACACCAAAAGACGTGCCTTAACGAGTAGAACTGATTTGCTTTTTGACTTTTTACTTTAAGCCATTCTGAGCGGAAAGCGCGATGATTTTATCTAAACCTGTTTTGATCTGGCACATCCAAGGCTTTACACGAAATCGGATGAAATTTTTTTTAAATGAAAGCTCACTTGATGTGTCATCATAAAATCAGAGGCGGGTTAAAAAATTTTGATGATTATAAATTTTTTGGACCATATTAAATTTTCTTGTTATAAAAAAGCATCACCGATTTTTGTAAACACTGGTACAATGATACGATTTTCCGTGATTTTTTTCAGTAATACAAACGCGCATTGGCTAAATATGTTATAAAAAATTGTGAAACTTTTCTTTTACCGCGAATTAATCGCGATTTTAGGTACTTAGATATTTTTTTTTAAATCGTTTGGTCATTAAAGGGTTAAATTTGTATCATATATTTTAGAAGAAATGATATATCCTGGCATGTTTTAATAACGCATGCAACAAATGTGTAGAAAAAAAATATTTAAATATTTTTAAGATTTTTTAAAACCGCTAAATCTTAAAACCGCCATAACTTTTGACCCCCTTGCGCGATTTAATTGACGCGAACGAAACTCTTATTCTTAAATAGCTTCTAATATTTATGCCAACTTTGATCGATGTGCCATCAAAACAAAAATCACATCTTTTTTACCTCAAAATTTAAGTCCTAGCCGGAACTCCTCATATATCAACTTGATATGATTTATCTACTTCATATAGTTAGATACTGTTCCATTAGACTGGCATTTTTCTGTATAGCAAAATTTTTTCTTCTACGATTTTCAAAGTCCGGGCATTTTTTTATTCTACTAGGCCTAAACCTCATGTAGTACCAATTTAAGGTCAATCGGATTAAATTAACCCGTGGCGCCCGGCGGTCAAAGTTTTGGATTTTTGAAAAATTTTTAAAAATAAAATTTAAAAAAAATTTATCTTTCGACACATCATATTTGTTAATTTCGATGCGCTGAGCACGAATATCAAAAAAAATTTTAAATCGCTCGATCGGTTTTCGAGATATCGCCATTTCAAATTTGTAAAAAATGGCGGGTTTTTCCTACGTTCAGGAAATTTTTAAAAAAAAAGTCTCAAAATTTCATTCCGCCGGCCTTTTTGTAGAGCTTGAGACAATCTTTCGAGGTAGTCTTATTAGATTTAATTAGATATAATTAGATCCCAAAAATGGAACGGTAAATATTATATCTAATAAGATATATTAATATATAATTATATCATATTAGATCTAATTTGATCTTCAATACCCGAGTAAAAAAGTTTTGATATAATCATATAGTTTTTTATATAATTGTATATAAATAGATCCATCATTTGATCCCAAAAATGGAGGATCTAAAAATATATGATTATATCTTATTAGATCAAATTTGATATAATTAGATATAATTGGATCCCAAAAATGGAACGGTAAATTTCATCTGATTTGATATTAAAGATCATATTAGATCTAATAAGATCCCTATTAATATTATAAATCTGATTGTTGGTTTGTCTGTCTGTCTGTCTGTCTTTCTGTCTGTCTGTCTGTCTGTCTGTCTGTCTGTCTGTTCCGCAATAAATAAAGAACGGCTTAACCGATTTTCATGAAATTTTCACCACAGATAGTACTAACCGAGGCGGGAACTATAGGCCATAAGAGACCACGATCGGACAAAGGGGCGTAAAACGCCACGCCCCTTTGTACCATGCTGGAGCTATATCTGCCTGTCCGGCAATAACAGAAAAACGGCTTAACCGATTTTCATGAAATTTTCACCCCAGATGGTATTAACCGAGGCGGGAACTATAGGCCATAAGCGACCGCCATCGGACAAAGGGGCGTAAAATGCCACGCCCCTTTGTACCATGCTGAAGCTATATCTGCCTGTTCGGCAATAAGTAAAGAACGGCTTAACCCATTTTCATGAAATTTTCACCACAGATAGTACTAACCGAGGCGGGAACTATAGGCCGTAAGCGACAGCGATCGGATAAAGGGGCGTAAAATGCCACGCCCCTTTGTACCATACTGAAGCTATATCTGCCTGTCCGGCAATAACAGAAAAACGGCTTAACCGATTTTCATGAAATTTTCACCACAGATAGTATTAACCGAGGCGGGAACTATAGGCCATAAGCGACCGCCATCGGACAAAGGGGCGTAAAATGCCACGCCCCTTTGTACCATGCTGAAGACTGTTCTGCCTGTTCCGCAATAAGTAAAGAACGGCTTAACCCATTTTCATGAAATTTTCACCACAGATAGTAATAACCGAGGCGGGAACTATAGGCAGTAAGCGACAGCGATCGGACAAAGGGGCGTAAAATGACACGCCCCTTTGTACCATGCTGAAGCTGTATCTGCCTGTTCCGCAATAAGTAAAGAACGGCTTCACCCATTTTCATGAAATTTTCACCACAGATAGTACTAACCGAGGCGGGAACTATAGGCAGTAAGCTACAGCGATCGGACAAAGGGGTGTAAAATGCCACGCCCCTTTGTACCATGCTGAAGCTATATCTGCCTGTTCCGCAATAAGTAAAGAACGGCTTAACCCGTTTTCATAAAATTTTCACCACAGATAGTACTAACCGAGGCGGGAGCTATAGGCCATAAGTAACCGCGATCGGACAAAGGGCGTAAAATGCCACGCCCCTTTGTACCATGTTAAAGCTACATCTGCCTGTCCGACAACAACAGAAAAACGGCTGAATCGATTTTCATGAAATTTTCACCAGAGATAGAAAAATCCGCGATCAGAAATAATGGGGGTAAAATGCCACGCCCCTTTGTACTATACAGAAACTATGTCTGCCTGTTCCGCAATCACTTAAAAGCGATTTTACCGATTTCACTGAAATTTTTACCACAGATAGTACTAACCGAGGCGGAAACTATGAGCCACAATAGAGGGTGATGGAAACAAGGGGCGTAAAATGTCACTCCCCTTTTTATTACACTTCAATTTTTTTTTCCTTTTCCGCAATTACGCTTAAACGGCTGAAATTTTCACCACAGATAGTATTAACCGAATCGAAAACTATAAGCCACAATAGAGGGCGATCAAAAAAGAAGGCGTAAAATGGCACGCCTCTTTGTATTACATTGAACGTTATTTCTTCCTGTTCCGTAATCACGCATAAACGGCTGAACCGATTTTAGTGAAATTTTTACCAATGATAGTACTAACCGAAGAGAAACCTATAGATTATAAATAGATCGCATTTGCACAAAGAGGCGGAAATGTCACGCCTCTTTGACACGCCCCTTTGTACTATACTGAACGTTTTTCGGAATGTTCCGTAATCATGCTTAAACGACTATACCGATTTAAATAAAAAATAATATAGCACGCCCCTTTTTATTTTATTAGATTAGGTCTGTTCCCTAATAACGCTTAAACTACTAAGCCGATTTTAACATTTTCCAAAGACTACTAACAGAGGCGGGAACTTTAGTCTGTATCAACTGCAACGTCTTTTGCAATGTACTGAAAGTTTATTCTGCCTTTACGTAATAACGCTTAAACGGCGAACCCGATGTTATTATAATTTTTACCACAGCTATTTAGTACTTATTGAGGCGGAAACTATAGACAATTTATTTTTGTCTGATCCGTACTCACGCGTTAACGGTGAAACAAATTTAAAAACAATTTTCACCATAGATGGTATTTACCGTGTCGATCGGGCCAAGGGGCTTAAAATGCAGCACCCCTTTGTATTAAATTAAAAAATATTTTTTTCTGTATAATGGCACGCCACTTTGTAGGCAATATTAAGCAGCGACTGATAAAAAGGCATATAATGGCACGCCCCTTTGTACTTTAGTGAGAGTTATGTTTGCCTGTTCCGCGAACGTGGAAAAACTGCTGAGCAAATTTAATTGCAATTTTTTTCACGAGCTAACCAATAGGGGAACTATGGGTCACATGAGACCAAAATTTAACTAAATGCGTTAAATGCCACTCCCACTTGAACTTCAGTGAAAGTTATGTCTTTATTGAAGTTTTACCACATAAAGTGCTAACCGAGGAGGGAACTGTAGGTTCCTTTTAAAAGCCATTAAAGAAATACATTAATAAATATTAAAGAAATACATTAATATTAGGATTGTTCCCATGACGGAGGAACACATACATACCATGTTCCCCACGCTAAGAAAAATCTAAAAAATCGACCAAACCTCACGTCACGAAGCAGTAATTAAACTGACTAATAAATAACTCATTGATTATATATGTTTTTCAACCCGGGCAACGCCGGGTGCAAAACAGCTAGTATAATTATATATTATTAGATCTTATTAAATCTAATTTTTTATAATATCAAATAAGATAATATTTACCGTTCCATTTTGGGATCTAATTATATCTTATTATCTAAATTTTGATCTAATAAGATATAATCATATATTTTTGGATCCTCCATTTTTGGGATCAAATGTTATATGGCACCGTATTATTTTTTTTTAGTCGGCTCATTTATTTTTGGGTCCTGCATTTTTGAGATCAAATGATTTATGGCACCGCATTACTTTTCCTTAATCGGGTCGGGTTTGAACAAATTCCTGATCAAATTGTATAAATTTTTATATTTTTTTGATCTAAAGTAAAACAATTAGATATTATTTGAAATAATCATTTCTCGGAACAAATTAGATATATTTTGTCAAATTAGTATAATATTTTTACTAGGGCGTACATACAATCAAAAGCAACATTCCTTGTAACATATTCAGACAGGAGTCTAACAATAAGTGGATGTGTGTTTGTGTGTATTTCCACTACACTTTTCTCATTTAGAACCAACAAACGCGAAAAGTATGTGGATTTGTTAAAGTGCTTTGGCGTGTAAAAGGATGTTATAATATAACGATGTCAAGTGGGTTCCGTTTCATTTGTTATGTGTCAAGAAAAAAAAAAAAAACAAAATACTACATGAACAAAAACAAAAATGTAAGGAAAACCCAAAAAGTATACACTACCACAACTACTCTACGTGTTTGTAAATTTTTTGGCTTTGATGTACTTGTTTAAGTTTTTTTCATTATTTTTTCTTCAGTTTTCATCTCTCCATTGCATTTTGAACGTCTTGTAATCGTTGACTATAAAAGGAAATGAAAATGGTTTTGACATGATGATGAGAGCACATTTAGTTTATGGGAAAAATTCAAGTAATAATATTGGCAGAAGCAGCAGCAGCAGCTTAAAATGAAATCATAAAGAGGAAGCCAAAATACAAAAAAAAAACTACTTATAACTATTAGTGGTAATTTAAAGGAAAAATATGTTCAAGGATCTTAAACGTTATGTTAAAATCAACATTTTGGTGGTCATTAAGTTAAAACACATCAATTCAACTAAAAAATTGACTTTACCAGCTCAAAATTTTATAAAATTTAGTATTGGGTTTTATTTTTACATAACAGAGATTTTGCCAAATTTTGAGGTTTCTGGTAATTTTAACATTCGAGATATGGGGTCTACAGCATTTACAGATGTTACTCGAAAATTCCATTTGTAATTCGAAGATTATTTTTATAATTCAAAAATTCCACCTGTAATTCAAAGATTCCAACTGTTTTTCCAAAAATGTCAATTGTAATTCGAAAAAGATCATTTGTTAAGTAGTGAAGTTGAGATTAATAAAAATAGTATTTGAAGTTGTCGAAATTGTAATACTTTTGTAGGAAAGTATTCATATGTAAACATAGCAGTAATAGAACACACAATAAATACATTTAATTAAAAACTAAAAAATACATTATGAAAAAAAGCTAAAATAAGAAGTAAAAAATATTCAACTTTGCACCGCTTTGGACAATAAAATAGTGTTACAAGGCCCAAAAAAAAATTTAAGTTGTATGTTTGGAAGTATTAGCTATAATATAGCATCAAAATTTCATAAAGATTTAAAAAAAATAAAAAATGATTTTTGGCCGGAATTGACCACCGTGCACTGGAGCGATTTCGCTAGATTTCAATACCAACCTGACCAGGTAAATGATCAACATATATGCCAAACTTCAGGAGCCTCCGTAAAGTCTTTCAAAAGTTAGACAGACTGACGGACAGACGGACGGACGGACGGACATCGCTAGATCGTTTTAAAACCGATCGAGGATCATGAGTATATGGGGCATTCCATGTCAAATCGGACACTTTGAAAATTTTTCTTTTAGATTTTTCAAATTTGTTTACAATTTTTAGTACCATTCGAAAACTCCTTCGTGATAAATTTTCAGATTTTTTTGATGACCCGTTCAAAAGATATCGAATTTATAAAAATTGGTAGTTTGTTCTTTTACTCAAACTTCATTTACTCATAACTTCTTCAATAATGGTCCAAATTTCATTTTTTTTTTCTTTTAATTTTTGTTTTCACTCTTCAAAATATCGGGGATGCCCAATTTATAAGGAACTTAAAGTAAAACTAAAACAAAAGCAAAATCAGTCAAGAGGCCAACTATTATCATTTCAACCAACGCGTCCATCGCAAAATGCGGTAAACCCACTGGCCGTACCTAGTGCGCCGCCTTTAACTGCAATGAATCAGAGCTCAGTACCAATCGTGACTCATACTCCAGTTTCATCTGAGGCACATACTTCTATAGGTAGTGCTAGTAACACATACGCTAATGCGTTAATAACGGGCTCTCAGCAACCCTGCAATCCCCCTAATACGGGAGGGGTGGAATCAATGTTTTTCACCCTTATGCAGTCAATGACTAATTTTATGTCTACAATGCAAAGCACAATGAATGCTTTTATGACATCCGTGCAAGGTACAATAGAGGAGCTAAAAGCGCAAAATAACACTTTGCAGGCTCTCCTATCAAAAAAATAATGCGTTTGTTTAAAATATGTTTTTGGAATGCAAACGGTGTAAACCAGCACAAGGCTGAGATATCTAATTTTTTGCACAACAATAACATCGATGTGTTATTGTTATCAGAAACCCACCTCACAAATAGATATAATTTTCAAATCCCAGGTTATACATTCCACACAACAAATCACCCTGACGGTAAGGCTCACGGTGGTACAGGTATTTTGGTGAAAAGAAGAATTAAGCACCATGCTATGGAAACTTATTCTACAATCTACCTTCAAGCCACCTCAATACATCTTGATTGTGTAGGAGGAGGACTAACTCTGACATCAGTTTACTGTCCTCCGCGATTTTCAGTATCTAAGATACAATTTGAAAATTTTTTCAAGACTCTTGGTAATCGCTTCCTAGCTTGTGGAGACTACAATGCGAAACACACCTATTGGGGTTCACGTCTAATAAACCCTAGGGGAAGACAGCTTTACTGTGCTCTTATTGATCGGAGAAATAGTCTGGACGTTATATCGCCTGGCAAGCCGACCTTTTGGCCTTCAGATCCAGGAAAAATTCCCGATCTTATCGATTTTGGGATAATGAAACATATCGAGAGAAGTAAGTTATCTGCTGAAACATCATTTGATCTCAATTCAGACATTTCTCCAGTAATATTAACATATTACGATGAACCAATTTCGGTTAAGACACCCTGTGGACTCACTTCATCAAAGACGAATTGGTTAAAATATAAAAAGTACATTAGTAGCCACATCCACATTAATCCATCTTTGGAATGTGAGGGGGATATAGGTGAATGTGTCCAGGACTTTACGTCCATTCTGAGATCAGCAGCAGAGCACTCTTCGTCTTCCGTTACCGTTGCTTCCTCTAATCGCAATTTTTATGTTTCTAACTCTGAAATCGAGCAACTACTAGCCATCAAAAGAAGGCTAAGAAGAGAATGGCAAAACAGTAGATCCCCTGCTGCAAAGCAGAGGCTGTCTGAAGCTACTAGAAACCTTAGAAAAGCCCTTCATTTGGAAGAGGATCGCATAAATAGCGTATATGTAGAAAGTTTATCGCATAAAAGTTCAGGGAACTATTCACTTTGGAAAGCTACTAAAATTAAAGCACCGGTAGAGGGCGAACCACCGCTAAGAAAGCAATGTGGCAATTAGGCACGCAGTGAAGAGGAGAAAGCATACTCATTTGCAGAACATTTAAGAACTGTATTTGAGCCAAACTTGGCAGAAAATGATTTTACACTCCCAGATCCGCCTCTGCATTTGGATCACAACTTAGGTGATACATGGTTTTACGCCCAAGATGTTGAGACAATTATACGTACGCAGCTCAGCCCAAAGAAAGCGCCTGGGTATGACTTAGTCACACCAAATATGATAAAAAACCTACCATTTATAGCGGTTGAAGTTCTAACGAAAATATTTAATGCGATCTTACAAATAGGTTACTTTCCGGACATATGGAAAATTTCTCAAATCAAAATGATTCCCAAGCCTGGAAAAGATTTAACTTTAACTTCGTCTAGGGTTACCATTCGTACTGTTTTAAACAGTACATGTACTGTTTTTTATAAAAAGTACTGTTTTATGCACAGCACCTAAAACAGTACGCAAAAGTACTGTTTTTTAAAGCGTGTACTGTTTTTGTACTGTTTTTTTATACTCATCCCCAAAATGTAACATTTTTCGAAAAATGTTTCATATTTGACAAAATTTTAATTCAATTTTAAAAAAGGAGCTAAATGCAATTTAATTTTATACCACACTCAAAAAGAAAAATTTTTTAAAAAGTGGAAAACTTCACTAAATTCAATAATGATTTAGCTCCATTGCCATGTTTTCCTTCTTTTTATCTAAATTTTTCTGAAAAATAAGAAAAAGAAAAAACTAGAAAATGGGAAAAAGTTTATTTTATTGAGTACATCTCATTTAAAGTTCCGATTGCGGGCAGATCCCATTAGGTTCGGAACCCATGGGTCCAGACCACCTTAGGCCCAGTCCCATTGGGTCTATTAAGGATCGTCATAGATTCTGATTCAACATTTTTGCCCTTTTCGCTCTACCTTGCTTAGTTTTTAGGATACGGGAATTTAAGGGCCCAAAAGGGTCTTTAGAATCTTAACGGGATAACTAAAAAACTGAGGGTTTAGACGGTCGTGTAAAGAACTACAAAAATGTATTTGTAATTTTTTTTGTTTCGGCAATATTTTCTGAGAAATGAGGAACGCCCAAATTTTTAGATTCAAACTGAGGAGTCCATACATTGAAAGAGGACCAGAGATTCTTTAGAGATTTTTAGAATCGAAAATGAACACTTTTTTTGCTCTTTCTGGCTTAGTTTTTGAAATTTTTGAAACATTTTTAAAAAAAAAAAATCCTTAAATTGCATAAAATTTACTAAACCTGAAGAAAAACTTTATCAATTCTAAGAAGATAAATATGATGAACTAATTGGTTGCAAATTATGTCAAAGAAATTTTAAATTTTTTTTTTATTTTTTGTTTTTATAAATTAAATAAATTAAATAAAATAATTAAAAATAATAACAAAACTAAATAAATTTAAAAATTTTTATTTAATTTTACTAAATTGTGAAAAAAAACATTTTCCCAAAATTTAGTTAGGCCTTTGTTTGAGTGTAATAATACCGTTTTCGCGTTTGCTTTTTAAAGTCGTGTTCTAATTAAATCACTGTTTTATGGATTTTTTCATATGTTTTTGATAGGAAGATCGGTGTTTTAGTTAAGCGAAAGCATAGACTACAAAAGCTTTTCAAGTAAGATATCGCAGCAACCCAGCAAAATTTTGGTAATGGGTAGTGATTATATAACACATTACCAGGTAATGTATATACCTTATTTGTAGCATTATTTTATGATGTCTTACCAAACATTTGTTTCACAATGTATTATTTTCAAGTGAAAAATAATGCATTACTAATAATTTGCTACGTAATGTATGATTATTGGAAAAAATGTATTTCATATTTATTATTTCTAAACAATAAATCATGGATGACTTATATTTGGTTACATTATGTATTATTTGAAAGTCTGAAATAATGCATTATTTATAATTGGATGCATAATGCATTACAATTACATAAAAAATAATTATTTTATAAAAAAATGCATAAGTTTAAACTAGAGATGGACTCACGACAGGAAATTTCTAACGACACACACTCACGAGCATATTTTATCTACTTACACTCACTTACAATCACGTGAGTAAATTTAATACAAAATTACTTTTTCACTACTCGTAACACCTTATATATTATCTTCTAGTATGCTATATTATTTCATTTCTCGTAACCTATAAAATATCGTATATTTTACACCTTACTCGTATTCTTCGTTATAAATTTATGACTTATTTTATACCTTACTGGTATTCTTTGTGATAATGTGGATGCATTATTTTGAGTCTCATCGCCTGTTAAAGTCATCAATGCTGCAATGTATAAAATAAGAGATCTTATACCTTATTTTATACCTTATTTGGTAATCTAAGTTTTGCTGGGAACTAAGAAAAATGCTCCAAAAAGTCAAACGCAATTTTTTTCAACACTGATAAAAAAAAATAGAATAAATTTGAGACGGTTTACCTAAAATGTTCCACCGTTCTGTTAACAACCTTTTATGCTCGTTTTGGCTGAGATCTGTTTAAAATCAGGGTAAAAGGGCTAAGTTTTTGTAGTTTGATATAAAATAAGACTTTTAAAAAAGTACTGTTTTTATTTGCAATGTACTGTTTTTTGAGACCAAATGTACTGTTATTCCATATTTCAAATCTGGTAACCCTAACTTCGTCATACAGACCTATAAGTTTACTTCCGTGCCTATCAAAGCTGTTTGAGAAGGTTTTTCTTCAAAAGATTCTTCCAATTATCGAAAGTTCAAACAGTATTCCAGCTCATCAGTTCGGCTTTCGTGAAAAGCATGGAACCATAGAGCAAGTGAACTGCATAACTTGCGAGATTAGGAAAGCCTTTGAAGAAAAAAAATATTGTTCTGCCGTTTTTCTGGATGTCGCTCAGGCTTTCGATAAAGTATGGCACGAGGGTCTTTTATATAAGATAAAATATCATCTACCAACTATTACACACAAACTTTTAGAGTCTTACCTTCTTAATCGCTACTTTAGGGTGAAATATCAAGAAACTACAACTTCTGATTATAAAATGAATGCAGGTGTTCCTCAAGGAAGTGTTCTCGGCCCTGTTCTTTATCTCATATTTACGTCAGACTTGCCGATATCTGAACATATTACAACATCAACATTTGCGGATGACACTGCTTTAATAAGCACTCACTCAGACCCATATGTTGCCTCCTTGAGACTTAACAACCATCTTACAGCTGTGGAGACGTGGTTCAAGAACTGGCGGATTAAAGTAAATGAACATAAGAGCAAGCACGTTACGTTTACACTTAGAATGGGGTCTTGTTCCCCTGTCTCATTAAATGGTGTAATTATCCCACAGTCTGAGAGTGTTACATACCTTGGTATTCACTTGGACAGACGTCTTACATGGCGAAAACACTTAGAAGCCAAGAGGCTTCATATGAAGCTAAAAGCCTGCCAACTACATTGGCTAATTAATAAGCAATCAAAGCTAAGCATTGACTCTAAAGTCATCCTGTATAATTGTATTATAAAACCAATATGGACTTATGGTATCCAACTGTGGGGTACAGCCAGTATGTCTAATATTGAGCTTATACAGAGGGCACAATCCAAAATTCTGAGGATCATTACGGGAGCTCCCTGGTACGTCAGAAATATCAACATTCACCAGGACTTAAATATTCCGTTTGTAAGAGAAGAGTTTATGGACATCAGAACGAAATACGTTGAAAAGCTCAGGAACCACCCAAATACATTGGCGAGAGCCCTTACTCGAACCCAAACGCACACCAGACTGCAACGTGCTGACTTACCGCCCATTTAATTTAGAGGCCCGTTCTTCAAAATGGCTCCTAGGGAGTAACTAGTATTTAAGTTAGTTTTGTAAGATTTATACACTTATTGTTAGGCCAAGAATAGGCAGATTCAATAATCCAGATAATAAAGTATTTAACAAAAAAAAAAAAATTTTTGTTTTTTTACGTATTTAAAAAAAAAAAAAAATCTTAAAAAATTCTTAAAAGCGCTCTAGTATGCGATTTTTAAGTTTTAAAATTTAAATCTCATTTTTGAAAATGTTTGTACTCTTCGATTGTTTTTGATATTTTTTTGTGTAAGACTTCTATCGATTCTACAAATTTTTTTTCCAGGAGGATCGTGGGATAATGATTATTACTATTTTTGAAAATTTTTTTTAAAAATTTTATTGTAATTTTCCAATCTTAAAATCATTTCTACTGATCCAACGGTGCGTCATAGGGGGGTACTTTATAAGACCGACCCCCATTAATTTTTATACCCTATCTCCAATTTCTAAGGGGACTCTCACACAAAACGACATTTTTTAAAATTTGCTCCAACCGCTCTAACTGCTCTAATAGTGCCCTTAGAGTAACAAAATGTATGACCGACCCACAATATTTTTTTAGTTCACTAGAGTGGAGGGTATAAAAAATGCCTCAGAGTATCATGCTTTTTCTATTGCAAAAGTATTTGAGAATCTGAACATTTTTTGCAGATTCTCAGATTCTGAGAAAGTTTTCAATGAAAATATTCCTCAAAATCGCTGATTTTTTCTTTAGAAAATATGCCTCAGTCAGAATAATTTTGTATTAAAAAATTGTCTTAGTGTCTGTAACGTTAAAAAATAATTAAAATAACAGTTTTTATAAAAAAATCTGTCCCAAACTTACGACCTTAAACAAGTTGTTTAACAAAACATCATTAACAGAATAAAAACGTAATGGACACAGAACAAAGACTTTTTAAACATATCGCCCTTGAACACTCAAAAACAGCAAGTGTGAATCCCGCATAAGACCTTTTCTATAGAAAGTATATTTCAGAATCTGAGACTTTTTCTAAAAAACAAATTTCTGTTTTTCTACAGAAAAATAATCTTAGAATCTGAGACTATTTATAAAAAATCCCTAAAATCAAATATTATTTTTTTACAAAAAAGGCTATAAAGCTGAGACATTTTTATAAAATTTCTCAGAATCTAAAATTTTTTCAATGGAAACAATTTTTCAGAATCTATGGCTTCTTCTACAAAAAAAAAGATGTCTGAGATGCTGATACCTTTTCATTTAAAAAAAAATAAAAAATTTTAATAGGGATGAAAAACTTTGTTTATAACTTTCTCCCACCAAAACCCAAAAGCTATACCCACCACTGTCTACATTTTATATAAAATCAGTAATGTACTTTTATTATAAATTTGTATTAATCAAAAACTCGAATTTAAATTATTTTAAAAGATATTTAACCGCGGTTAATCGCTTGAATTTTAGCCGTAACCGCAGTTAGGGAAACTGCGGTCTCACCATTTCCGAAGAAGAAATGGATGCAGTTCAGCAGACAGAGGCCAAAAGGTTCAAATCACCGGGTCCGGACGGGATCTACCCATGTCTACTTCAGAGGGGAATGGATATCATCATTCCTCAACTGATTAGATTATTTAGATCTAGCCTTCTATTTGGCTACGTCCCGGAACCTTGGAGAGAGGTAAAAGTGGTATTTATACCTAAGGCAGGGAAGAAATCTGAACAACTGGCTAAATCATATAGGCCAATTAGTCTCAGCTCATTCTTCCTTAAAACTATGGAAAAACTATTGGACTGCTTTATCAGAGAAACCTGCTTGAATAGCAAACCGATACATAGGTTTCAATTTGCATATCAACCGGGTAAATCTACTGAAACTGCAGTCCATCATGTTGTCAAAACGATTGAAAAGGCCATAGAAGCAAAACAAATTGCCCTCTGTGCCTTTATCGATATACAAGGAGCTTTCGATAATACATCTTATGATGCCATTAAGAAAGCTATGATAAGAAAGGATATTCCTAGGCTTATAATAAATTGGACTCTGGAGATGTTAACATCCAGAGTGATTACGTTTGATCTTGGCGGCACATCTATGACCATCAACGCAACAAGGGGATGCCCACAAGGTGGTGTATTATCACCTTTGTTGTGGACTTTGGTCATAGATGAGCTGCTCGAGGAACTTAATAACTCTGGTTTTAAGACCTTCGGCTACGCTGACGATCTTGTTATTGCCGTCTCTGGCTGGCATGAGCCGACTATCTCGGACCGCATGCAACAAGCTCTCGATATGACTCAAAATTGGTGTCAGTCAAAGGGGTTATCAATTAACCCATCCAAGACTATACTAGTACCGTTCACTAGGAAAGGAAAATTAAAACTTACCATGCCAACTTTGAATGGGATAACTATAGGATTTTCAGATGAGGTTAAATACCTTGGGATTACATTGGATAAATCCTTGTTATGGAACCAACATCTAAATAATTTAACCATAAAGGCCACAAGAGCTACCTATGCCTGTCAGAGACTTTTTGGGAAAACATGGGGACTGAAACCGCACATGATTTTCTGGTCTTTCAACACTATTGTGAAACCTATGCTAACATACGCTGCTTTAGTATGGTGGCCCAAGGTGGAACAAAGTACAGCCAGAACTATATTAGATAAAGTCTACAGACTCGTCTGCATTGGCATTACCGATGCTGGCAAAACATGCCCAACTTATGCCATCGGGGCCCTACTTAACATCCCACCATTACACATTTCTGTAATGGAGAATGCATTAAAAAGCGCCCTAAGGCTGACGGAACTTGGTAACATGAAGGAAGGTGACTTACGGGGACATTTGAGAATTGCAAAATTCTTCATTGATGACCCTATTTTGAAGGTCATGGACAGAATTTTACCGACAAAAGTATTTATTAGAAACTTTGACACTAAAATCCTTGAACGGAACGTGTGGTCAAACATGACCTGGGACCCAGAACCAAATTCCATAATATGGTATACGGACGGGTCCAAGCAAACCAATAAGGATACAGGGGCGGGGATATTCGGACCAAATTTCCAACGCGCTCTACCCATGGGGAAATCCCCATCAATATTTCAGGCAGAACTATATGCCATTCATGTATGTGTAACCGAATGTCTTCGTAGGAAAACAAATGGTTCCCATATATACATAATGTCTGACAGTCAGGCTGCACTAAAAGCTCTCATAGCTTATGAGGTGACATCCGGACTGGTCATGAACTGCATTGAGTCACTTAACGAACTAGGACGACATAACGACCTGACACTCGTATGGATTCCGGGACATGAGGGTCACACGGGAAACGAACGCGCTGACTGTTTGGCAAATTGTGGTGCCAGGCGACCCTTTATTGGCCCAGAACCATTCTTTGGTTTGCCATCGGGACATGTTAGGGAAAGACTCAAAACATGGAGTGAATCTAAGTTCATGGAACATTGGAACTATTGCGCTGGGCAGCGGCAGGCAAAAAGATTCATAATTCCATCCAACACTGTATCTAAACGATTACTGTCTTTGGACAAAAAGGATCTTCGAATCCTAACGTCCTACCTAACTGGACATTGTAACCTACGTTACCAACTTAGAAAGAGAAATCTATCTGACACGGACACGTGCAGATTCTGCGAGATAGAGGAGGAAACAGCAGAACATATACTTTGTACATGCCCAAGACTGACTGGTAGAAGACTTCAACATCTAGGGGGACACCTAATATCTCCGACCGACGTGTGGAACTCTCTGCCAAATAGGATTCTCGGCTTTATTAGAAGCCTGAACATTTAGGGCACCCTTTTTAGGCTGCACAATAGATCTTTCTGGTCGCAGTGCATAGGGCCTCTTTAATCTAATATAATCTAGGGAAACTGCGGTTATTTGCAAACCCTACTTCAAATAGCGATATCTCGAAAATGCTCGATCGATTTTTTTTTTTTTTATTAATATTTGTGTTTAGCGCAAGACAAATACTATTTTCTTTTATTTTTTAATTAAGCACGGGCTTAATTAAACCGATTGGCCCAATAAGTTTTAGGTCTAGTAGCATAAAAATTTGCACGGACATTCAAAATCGGAAGAAATACTAACAAGAATACGTGTGTCGCTCTTGCATTACCTATTTATAAAATTTTTGGTAAATGGGGCGTATGATTGTCATTTATTACTCAACTCATAAAAAAATATTACTCATACGCATACGTATAAAATATAAAAATCTTTTGGTTAGTTGTTCAATTAGAAAGTTGACTGTTTTGTAATTTGATTGTAAGAAATATCTCTGGCTCTGCGAATTTTTTCGTAAAGAAATATTTTTGGTTCCTTAAATATTTTTTTAGGGAAACTTCTCAGTAGAGATGGGCACTTGAGCAGATTAGAGCGTGATTAACGTGATTCACGCGTAATCACGCGTGAGTGTGACTGACTTCAATTTTACTCACGTGAGTGTGAGTGAGTGTGAGTGGAGAAAATAATTGCGTGAGTGAGTGTGCGTGAGTAAGATTTTTGCGTGAGTGAGTGTGCGTGAGTCGGTTTTTTTGCGTGAGTTTACGTGATTTATTTTCTCTTTTTTTATTTCCTTTTGTACCAAAAAAAACAACAAAAAATTATAAAATATGGCTTAATTTAATATTTCGTCCCGAAAAAAGCAAAAAAAAAAATTTAAATTTTGCTGAACTTTAAATTTGCTGGAAATTTTGAAAGATTTTTGAAATTTTTGATTTTTTTTTTTATATAAATAAGTGTTTCGTGAGTGTGAGTCAACGTGAGTGTGAGTCAACGTGAGTGTGAGTGAAGATTGCGTGAGTGCACGTGAGTGTGAGTTGAATTAAATTTACTCACGTGATTGTGAGTGAGTGTGAGTAGAAAAAATATGCTCGTGAGTGAGTGTGCGTGATCCAAAATACCTGTCGTGAGCGTGAGTGAGTGTGAGTCAAAAATCACTTACGCGCCCATCTCTACTTCTCAGAATTAAATTTTTCCATAGAAAAAGTCTAAGGCAGAAACATTTTTTTGAAGAAAGGATTTTCAAATTTAAAGACATTTAAGGGGAGGGGTCCGGGTCATTGGCGGCTTCCTAGCTTGGCCATTGATATTGAGCTCTTAAGAAATAAGATTTTTTTTTTCACATGACCATATAGTTGAGTGATATAAAAACTATGTGAATTTATGAATTTTTCTACAAGCCAATAAATTTCTAATTATTTTTGATATTTTGAGTAAGTTTATTCTAGCACGAGGTCATTATTTTCATTACTAATAAAAAACTATGATATACTCATAGAACAATTTACAAGAAAATTATATTTCTGTTTTAAATTTATTTGTGTTGGTCATATTTTGCAAGACTTAATCGACACATATTTCGGGTTTTTTTTTTACGTTGAACTAACACTCAGGGGATGCCCCTACTAATGCAATGCATTGTGTTGATATCAGGAAAATAGGTTGTGAGGAGGAGGAAAGAGGGAGCAGTGTTTGTGAATATTTGACTTGAATTTATCTACATTGAAAGAAGCTGGGAAGACCTCCGCTGGAAGATTATTCCACATACGGCTAGTACGACTGATAAACGAACCTTCTCTGTAATGCGATGTGCGATCAACTAGACAATCGACAACAAATGGATGTGATCTACTAGACAACCGAGTGTTGCGAACAAAAACTCGGGCTCTAGGGATAAGTTCACTTAACTCAGCAGAACACTTTCCATGGTAATATCGATAGAACAGAGTCACACAACTCACATTCCGACGATGCTCCAGTGAATCAATAGAGTTGGATACCCTATTGTCATTGATAAGCATCAACGCCCTCTTTTGCACACGGTCCAAAAGCTCCAAAATAGACTTTGAAGCCCCTGCCCATATATGGGAGTTGTATTCCATCTTCGGTCGGATGTAGGTGGTATAAATAGTTAGGAGATCGGATGAGGTGAAGTACTTCTTACACCGGTTTAAAAAACCGAGACACTTGAATGCTTCTTTTGACACTTGAAAAACGTGTTTATTCCAACGGACATCGCACTGAATTTTCATGCCCAGAACATCAAGAGTGTCCGATTCATCGATACCTATACCACCCATTTGTACAGAGGACGCTGGTGATTCCACATTCCTGTGGGTCAACATACAACATTGGGTCTTGCGTACATTAAACTTGACCCTATTCGTAAGACCCCACTCAGAGATTGTCAACAGGTCTTGATTAAGTGTGCTATTCATAATCTGCCTTTGCCCTAAACCTTAACTAGGCTTGGCCTACGATCAAAGAAAAATGAATGACAAATGTTAGTGTGATCTGCAAAAGAGTAATTTGGATTTGCAGTTTGACTTAGAAGGTCGTTAAGAAAAATAAGACAAAGTGTAGGAGAAAGAACAGAACCTTGCGGTACCCCTGATTGAAGCTGAAACTCATCCGATGAGAAACCATCTTTAACAACACGTATAGATCGGTTCCTGAGAAAACTCGAAATAAATCGAGAGAAGTCGTTACCGACACCGAAGGCATTAGAGCCGAGTCACAATTGGCACCACATTCGGTAACCACAAAATGTTTTCATACATTTTGTATGAAAAGCCAAAAATCCCATTGTGGTTGACCACACTGCCGCCAGAATAAATTCTATTCTATTTTTGTAGTGCTCTCTCACCACCCTCTCATTTTCTCAAATTTGTATCAAGTAGCGTTGTCATGTGTTCAACAAAATATGCTAATTTTTCCAATTGGAGTTAATATATTGTGTGTGTGTTGAACACAAGAAACATTGTATACATGCTTTTATAGGATAACAAAAGAAAAAAAAAATAGATGTGTGACTGATATGAGCGTCTTTTCTTTATAAAATGTGTCCGGTCGTCTGTCGCTTAATTTTAATGTGTCGCTCTCTCTTTTGCAGTGGTTCGTCGGCGGTGGTGCCAACTATGACTGGGCTCTTAAGCTTAGATATGAGTGCACTTAGATATGAGTGTGTGTGGCACACAATCAAATGCCTTGGAAATATCCAGAGCAACCAACTTACTCTCACCAAAACGGTGGATCGAACGACTTAAACGGTCCGAAAGGAACGCCATCAGATCCAGTAGAACGAGTTCTACGAAAACCATACTGTCGATCGTTTAAAAGTTAGTTGGTCTCAAGATACCTAACAAGATGGCAATTTGCCATGCTCTCCATCACCTTCGAGAGCGCTGAGCATATTGCCATTGGGCGTTAGTTATCAGGGTTATTAGCCGCTCCCTTTCTAGGGATTGGCTGCACATTGGCAACCTTCCAACATGAGGGAAAGACTCCCGCACGGTAAGACTAGATAAAAAGGTTGGCCAGTGGACGTGTTAATGTTGTAGAACACTGTTTCAGCACCAGTGCTGATATACCATCCGGCCACGGTGATTTATTTACGTTAAGACCCGCAATAACCCTTTTAACTGCACGTGCTCGGAAAAATATCCTGGGCATAGTATAGGATACCCTCTCGAGTTCGGGCAGTGGTTGATTGCTTTCCGGAAAAAAAAAGAGTTTCTTGCAAAAAGACCAGCCAACAGGTTAGCTTTATCAACCGGTTCATTGAATACTAGGTCGTCTTTTAAAAGAGTCGGGATAGAAGAACTAGCATTTTCCCTGACACTTTTAACAAACGACCAAAAGCTCTTACTGCCCCGAGGAGCATCAAGAACTTTTTGCACGAAGGCTCTGTTAGTAAAGAAGCTTTTCACGACTAAGTACTTTTACACACTCGGATCTTACCTGTTTGCGTAGCAGATCAGTATTGGCGTTTTTATCGTCCCAGCAAAATTTTCCGTTCCAAATAATCGGTTCCAGAACGCATCATATTACCCTGCAACCGATTCTACTTCACGTTCCAGAATCAATGATTTTTGTTTGAAATTGTCCCGAAAGCAATCGTTTTTTAGAGCAAGTAGTTTTTTTGAAAAATAATTTTACATACAAAATTTTGTTTTGATTACCGTAGAATATATTCAATAATCTATTGTTATAGGAATTTGTTCCAAAAAATTTTCCTGGGGTTAAGCCAATTTCTGAATTCTTCCTCCCTGGATTTGACTGCGTTCCTGTAAGTCTGGTTAAACCAACATTTATCCTTTGGTTTAACCGAAATGACCTTTGATGGAATGAATGACTTCATTCCAAGCAATATAACGTTTTCAACCATTTTCTTTGTTTCCTCGACGTTGCCGTTGAACGCTTCGTAGCTGTTGTTGAAACGTTACGAAGATCGGAGTACGAAAAGGATGCGGAAATGGTGCAATGATCCGGATTACCCAGAGGTGCAAATGTTTTTACTTCGAGAGTATTTTGGTGTTCATTCCCAACGCCAGTTAAGCGCGTTTCCGAAACACGTGTCGATTAAGTCTTGCAAAAAATGACCAACACAAATAAATTTAAAACAGAAAAATAATTTTCATGAAAATTATTCTATGAGAAGATCATAGTTTTCATTTTTTTTTTCTTTATTTATTCCACTTGGGAACATAGGTCTTCTACAAGACAAGTCCATCTAGTTATATTATTACAATACATCTTACAATTAATATCAGTTTTAATTAGTAAAGAAAATAATGACCTCGAGCTAGAATATAAATATTTTAAAGGTCGATTAAATACAATTTTTACTTTTTAATAAAAATTAATCTGTATTTTTGATATGTTTGCACAAACAAATTTAAATTCGTATTTATACTAAAACTATGATATTCCCCGTTTAAAACCATTTTCATTTTCACTAGAATTTCATTGTATTTAGTTCGGTTTCTGTTAGCAAAATATTGAATTTTCCGATATACACATACATTCGTACTATACAGTTTTCTATTAACCAAATATTTTCCGTTATACTAGATAAAAATATGGTTTATTTATGTTGTTATCGCTAGCAATTTTTTTATTTTTTTTTTAAATTTCACCTAAAAATAAATTGTTCTAACCGGAACAAAAGAATTACGTTTTTTCATTTTTCTGTTAATCTAACAAATGAAACCATTTAACATTTTTACCCATTTGTTGTAACGTTATTGTGTCAGTTTTAATTGTATGATAATTCTAGACTAAAACTGTGCGCTTTTATTTCCTGGTTTATCTTCGTTTCATTTTTATTTCACTTTTTTTTTGCTAAATTTTTTTGTTGTTTATGTCTGTTTTTCTCGATGTTTTTATAACCTGAAATATTATGTTTTTAGAAATATTTTAAGTTTAGTATAGTGTTTGTAACAAAATTTAAGTTAATTTTTTATATTGAAAATTTTTTCGAGTGTGGGACTATTTTTCTATAGAAAATTCTCAGAAAAATGCGATATTTTTCCTGTAGAAAACTTCTAAGTTTCTAAAAATTTTCTATAGACAAATTGTCAGCATCTCAGACAAACCTTAGACATTTTTCTACAGAAATCTTAGAATCTGAGATATTTTTTCCTATAGAAAAGTTCTCAGAGACTGAGACATTTTTTAAGTAGAAAATCTAAGACATTTTTCCACTTCAAAAATTCCTAAATTCTAAAACAATTTTTTTCCTATTTTCAGAATCTAAAACACTACAAAAGACAGTTAAACAAATACATCTGTTGTTTTTTAGGCGTCCACTACATTTTACGGTAAAATTAACCAAAAATTGTTGTTGGTTTTAACTATTGACTAACAACTGCAAAAAACAACTACATAAAACAACTGTTACTTCAATGTTGTAATTTGTTGTAATTACTTTTTAAAACGACTACAAAAAATATTTGTTTGAGATTTTTCATACAAAAGCAACTGAAATGGAAGTTGAAAACAACAACTACTACTTACACACAAAAAATAATTTCCTAAAAAATTTCAATTAAATCTATTGATCAAAAAAATTTAAATAAGTCAATTATTGTGTTGATCAACATTTTTCTTATTTTCTTTAACTATCAAATTACAAATTTTCAACATACCAGATTTTTTTTCGCTTCAATTTATTTGAATACATTAATTCAAAAATATACTTTACACTACGGTTTTACTTTTTTTATTGTCGGCAACATATTGGAAAGCAAAAAATATGAATTTCTTCATAATTTTTCCATAAGTGTGAAATTCATTTGTTAAATCAATCATTATTTTAATTGACTTTAAATAAAAAATCAATAAAATTTTTGATCAAAATCGAAAAAATGATTAATTGAAATAAAAATCAATTAATCACCTACAATTTGATGATTGATATAACAATTTTCTTTATCGGAGGAGTTTCAATTAAAAAATTAATTGAATCCGCGTTTTTGTTGATTGACTTTCGTTTTCAATTCTTTCTGTGTAATACACAATCGACCGTCATGTAGTAACTGCAATAACTTTCTAAGTATAATTTAGATTAACTACACAATTCAGAATCAAATTTAAAAAAATTCACGAAAATTTCGAAAAGATCAGGAGTGTTAAGAGAATCTGTTATAGAAAATTTTATACCCGCACTCAAAAAATTGTGTTAGTAAAATCAACTGAAAATGTCAGTTAAAATAACTACTTTGTGAGTTGTTTTGTTAAATCAACTAACAATGTTAGTTTTTTTAACTGACAAAAACAACTAACTTATGTAGTAAAAACTACTTATATTTGTAGTAAAAACAACTAAAATGTAGTAAAAATAAAATAATCAATAAATAATTTTTATTTCAAAAAATTTTTCAGAAAAAAAATTTGAAGACCAAATTTTTTCAAATTTTTTTAAAAAAAAAAGTTGCGATAAATAAAAAACCAAAATTTATTTTTATTTTTTGGAAAAAAACTTTGAAAATTTTTCTGAGATAAAAAAAAATAAAATTAACTACTTTAAATAACTGTTACTACATCACAGTACTTTTTTGTTAGTTATTCCAAAAAACTACTTAAAATAACTAACAGAAATAGTTGTTTGATATTTTTCATACAAAAACAACTGACTTTGTAGTTGAAAACAACTAACTACTGTAAAATATACAAACAACTAACATATAAACTAACATGTAAAACCGTAAACTAACATGTAAAACCGTAAACAAATGTAATTTTTGTACTTTTTATATTTCGCGAAATAATGGCCTTAGATATATGAAATTTAAATGCAGGTTGATCTCTTGAAAAGAAATCCCGCAAGGCTGAGTTTTTTGAAATGTTATTTCAAAGGGGGTAAACCGGGCAAAAAATTCACGTTTGGTAATTTTTTTGTTTCCTGAAATTATGGTCATTTAAGAATGTAGCGGTGATAAAAAGTGAAGCGATAAAAACGCGCAATTACAGTGTTGCCATACTGAAGCCCTTCGATCTTTCAAATCTTTCATCTCTCTTCTATCCCATTTCCGAAAAGAAACATCACGATTAAATTAGTAATTGATAGGCAGGATTGCCTGAGTGTTGTTTCTTTAAAAAAAAAAAATATAATAATAATAATTTTGTCATTTAACATGGATGTCAATTTTATTTTGATAAACTTGGATGCCTTTTTAGGTTAAACGGTTAAACGGATGTTAATATACAGTGGTTGTCAACTAATCAGAAACATTTCTATAGTATAACTAATTAGAAACGCTTCTATAAAAAAATTATGTAGATAATTTATAAAACTTTAATTTAAGCTTACTAGCGTCCAGATTGAGTAAATAATAACTGTGCTACCAAAATAAAATTATTTATAGACATTGTTCAGAAATTTTTTTAAAAAAATTTATAAGTCAAATTTTCATAAGTTCAAACATTACAAATTTAAAAAATCGTCCAATAGTTTTAATGCAGTAAGCAACTAATTTTTCCAACAACCTAACCAAAAAATGCCTGCGAATTTCGTACTCTTGCCCAAAACATTAAATCAGGATAATGTTTTGCGGAAGATTTGGGTGTACTTGCCAAAGCAAAGTTTTTTTTAGAAAAAATATTGTTATATTCGGCTAGGTTCTGTATTTCACTTTCACGTGAAAGTGAAAATTTTCACTAAATTTGTGTTCCATATTTCGAAAAAGTGATTTCAAATCGATTTTATTTCATTTCGTTCGATTTCATTTGTTTCATACGAAATTAAAATGAAAATGTATGTTATGCAAATCGAAATTTCGAACGTTTTGTGTGATTTGAAAGCGATAAAGGCAACCTTAGTGAATTTGGAATAAACTTTCGTTGGAACAAGTCTAGTTGGCAGACATTCTCAGCAAAACTTTGGTAATGGGTAGTGATTATATAACACATTACCAGGTAATGTATATACCTTATTTGTAGCATTATTTTAGAATGTCTTACCAAACATTTGTTCCACAACGTATTATTTTAAAGTGAAAAATAATACATTACTAATAATTTGGTACGTAATGCATGATTATTGGAAAAAATGTATTTCATATTTATTATTTCTAAACATTAAATCATGGATGACTTATATTTGGTTACATTATGTATTATTTGAAAGTTTGAAATAATGTATTATTTATAATTGAATGCATAATGCATTACAATAACATAAAAAATAATTATTTTATAAAAAAATGCATAAGTTAAAACTAGAGATGGACTTACGACAGGAAATTTCTAACGACACACACTCACGAGCATATTTTATCTACTTACACTCACTTGCAATCACGTGAGTAAATTTAATACAAAATTATATTTTCACTACTCGTAACACCTTATATATTATCTTCTGGTATGCTATATTATTTCATTTCTCGTAACCTATAAAATATCATATATTTTACACCTTACTCGTATTCTTCGTTATAAATTTATGACTTATTTTATACCTTACTGGTATTCTTTGTAATAATGTGGATGCATTACTTTGAGTCTCATCGCCTGTTAAAATCATCAATGCTGCAATGTATAAAATAAGAGATCCTATACCTTATTTTATACCTTATTTGGTAATCTAAGTTTTGCTGGGTTGGTCCGATTTTTTTTTCGAAATAGGGATTGCTTAGGTGAGTCCAACAAAGGAATAAAATCGTCATCGGCCTATTGTTCCCGAGTTATGGGCCTTCAAAGTTCAGATATCGAATTGGATAAATCTTCTCTAATAATAGTGCGATCAGACCAAGATTGGTTTCATTCGAAAGCTGATACAATAAATTTAAAAAAATTGATTCACTAACCCATTGTGGCACAACCTTAAATTTTAGATTTTTACCCTAAGTTTTTGAAGAAACTGTCTAAATTTAAAAATTATGCATTATTAAGGTATTTGTTTTTATAACTAGGCTTATAGCTTAGATGTTAAGCTTTAATTTGAACTTTCATTTGACTATTTAACCCTTTTAGAACCGGACATACTGCGAAACAAGTCTAGTAGGGAGACATTGGTCCGTTTTTTTTTAGAAATAGGGATCACTTAGGTGAGACCGACAAAGTAAAAAAAAATTTCGGCGGCCCCGAGTTATGGGCCTCCAAAGTTCGGATATCGAATTTGATATATCTTCTCCAATAATGGTCCGATCAGACCAAGATTGGTTTAATTCGAAAGCTTATTCCAATACCTTTAATTTGATATTTAAAAAAATGGATTCATTAACCCATTGTGGCACAACCCTAAATTTTTGATTTTTGAAAAAAATGCATAAAATTTTAAAATTATGCACTATTAAGGCATTTATTTTTATAACTAGGCTTATACACAGAAAATAATATCGTGATTTTTTTTTTAATTAAAAATGGATTTGATATTAAATTTAACTTCAATTAAACATTTTAATTGATTCAATTAATGTTTTAATTGAATTCTTAACTTTACTGAAAATAAAAATAAAATAAACAAACGAAACCGGTTTTATATGCATTAGTGTTAGTAGCAAATGAAAAAATAAAATGCAAAAAACAACAAAAAAAACTTTTGAACTATTGTTTTGTATATTTTGGTGGTAGCAGCCAATGAATACATGAAAGCAACAAAAAAATTTAGTTTTATTGTTTTCTTTAAGGCGAGCGGTCGTTGCGGATAAATTGTTTTGATAATAAAATGTGTACAGTTGTGTTTTGCACATTGAAATATAATACAATTTTTTTTTTTATTCAACTTTACTAAGGCGACAAAAATGCATGCAATAATAAGATTTAAAAATAAAAATGTAATTTTAAATAGTTATTGATATTTTAAAATACTACTATAATGTTTCTATGCAAAACTATACCAAGTGTTTATATTTAATAAAGAAAATAAATTTCTTAATAATGTAAAACAAAAACATTCTATGTTTATTTATTTTTAGGCATTTTTTGAAGTTCAACTTTTAAAATTAAATTGAGTTTTGGTCTTTTTTCAATTAAAAATTTTATGTGAATCAATAAATCTATATTATTGATTTTCAATTTTATATTAATTTTTTTTATATATTTATTTAATTACAATTTTAATTGGTTTTCCATTTTATTTTCAATTAAAACTTTAATTGATTCAATTAACAATTTAATTAAGTTTTAAAACTGTTTTCAAACAAAATGAGTAATTAATATGCGCATTTTCGTGATACGTCCGAAATCAATTAATTTTTTAATTGAATCAACGAATTTCGTAATTGAAATTCATTTTTATTTTTTTCTGTGTAGCTTAGATATTAAGTTTTAATTTAAACTTTCATTTGACCATTTAACCCTTGTAGAACCGGACTAACTAACGTTTATACATTGGAAAACATATTTAAATATGTGTACCAGACCTCTGTGCAGTTTAATTTTTGTATTAAGTTTTTCTGCGTAGCCGGACTCCGGCCGGGTTTAGGAAATTCAAACTCCATGCATTAAACCCACTCTTTCCACCTTATAAAGCTTTTTTGGGTAACAGGCCTTCACGCGTTCAATTTTGCACGCGTTAACTTTTTTTGCTTTATTAATTTTTCTGTGTAGTCGGCCTTCGGCCGGGCTTAGGGATTTCAGACTCCATGCATTACACCCTCTCCATGCATTACACCCTCTCCCTTTTATAGAAATTTTTGGTAGCAGGCCATTACGCGTTATACATTTTATGCGTAAAAATATAAGCGGTGTCAATGGTTAACAATCAATAACTCCGGATCTATAAGGGATAAAAGGTCCAATAAAATCTCAAACTAAAGCTTGATATTTAAGCTTTAAATCTGGTTGTATAAATACACGCCTTAATAAGGCATAATTTTGAAATATAACGCATTTTTTCCAAAAACGATGGTTTAAAAATCTAAAATTTGGTGTAGTGCCACAATGGGTTAATGAATCCAATTTTTTTTAAATGTCAAAATTAAGGTATTTGAATAAGCTTTCTAATGAAACCAATCTTGTGCTGATCGGTTCATTATTTGAGAAGACATATCAAATTCGATGTACGAACTTTGGAGGCCCATAACTCGGGAACCGTGGGCCGCCGACAATTTTCTTTTTCGGTTTTGGATACAGCACTAAAAGTTCTATTTGAGATATTTTTTTTTGATCAGAGAAATGCCTGAATAACGTTTAAACTTTGAAGCGCCGCCTACTTGAAAGAGGGCGTGACCCCTCCAAAGTGGGAAGTGTGATGTTCTATGAAAGGACCCCTTAGTCGATACAGAAAGTTTCATCAAGTTTGAAGCCACTTTGGTAAACCGATTCTGATCCAAAATTTTCGTTAGTTTTGATTTTTTGCAACAGCTGTTCATGAAACAAAGTTGAAATGAAATCTATGAAAAATGAAATCCATTTGAATTTCACTCGATTTCCAGAACACAACGAAAAAGTAATTTCGATTTCATTTTCACTTTCGATTTGAAATCACTTCGAAATGTAGAACCTGGCGGATTACTTTGCTATTCCATCCAAAACAAATTGAAATATCAGTGGAGGACCCCATTAAAAAACCAAAAGAGCTGTACATTTCGTAAGTGAGTGCAAAAATAAGTGCAAAAAAGTGTTTTTACATTTTGGAGAGTATAAAATATTCGGCACCAAAGAATATAACACTCTCACTTGTTTTATGTACATTTGATAAACAAATGGAAAATTTTTATGCGAAAAGCTTGGACTTGGTGAAAAAGTAGTTTTGGTTAAAAAAAATTATTATTTCTCCACGAAAAACAAAATTATGTTAAAAAAAATTTAATGAACCCAAAATTTTTGGTGAAAAAAAATTTTAATGAAAAAAAGTTTTTGATGAATTTTTTTGATGAAGAGAAATTTTTTGATGTAAAAAATAAATTGATGAAAGAAATATGAAAAAAAAAAAATTTTTGTTGAGAAAAAAATTGATAATAAAAAATTTGATAAAAAAATTTTATGAAAAAATTTGATGAAAAAAAAAATGATAAAAAAATTATGAAAAAATTATTTTGATGAAAAAAAAATTGATGAAAAAAAAAAATTAATGAAAAAAATTTATGAAAAAAAAAATTTGATGGAAAAAAAAAATTATTGATAAAAAAAAATTTGATGAAGAAAAAAATTTTTTTTTTGAAAAATAATTATGTTACTTTTTATTCACCAGCTGGTGGAAAACGGGTTTATTCACCACGAGGTGAATTATTATCCAAGTTACAAAGCCAAGTTATTTAAATTTTTGGTTTGAGAAAATTGGAATAGTAATTCATGTTTTCTTTTTCGTTAAATGTTAGCTTATATAGTCAAACTGAGTTGGTCCTGCAACTTTTTTAAAATTAGACACCAGCCTAAAAACATAATCATGTTAAAAAAAAAAACATTCTGGAAAAGTTACTATTTGAAAATTCCCTTTCTAATGGGGTTACAGCGGTTAAAATTGTACTTTTGGTACTTTTTATATTTCCTGAAATTATGGTTCCAGAAACTTGAAATCTTGAATGTAGGATCTTTCGGTCAAAAAACGTTCTGGAAAAAGTACTTTTTTGAAAAATCCGGGTGTCAAAAAGTGTACTTTTGGTACTTTTATAGTTTGTGAAATAATGGTACTTGAAGCTTGAAATTTCGAATGTAGGATCCGTTGGTGGAAAAAATGTCTACTTTTTGTACTTTTCATGCTTCCTGAAAAAATTATCCTAGGTTTTTAAATTTTGAATGTTGATCCTACTTTAAAAAAAAAAACGTTATGGAAAAACACTTTTTGGAAACTCCATTTCTAGGGTCGTAAAAGGGATAAAAGAGTTTACATTTGGTACTTTATTATATTTCCAGAAATGATGGTTTAGAAACTTGATATTTTTTATATAGAATCATCAAGAAAAAAAAAACTTAATAAAAAAAAATAGTTTTGGAAGAGTTATATTCTAGGGGACAAAAAAGTGAAAATGGGAGAAAATGTTTTTTACGTATTGAGCTAAAACCCAGAGAATTTAAAATTTGACATAAAGAATCTTCTAGCAAAAATAACATCCAAAAGAAGGACATATTTTCATATGTCAAGTTTAAGGGTAAAAAATAGTACCTTAATTGGCAAAAGTGGGGTAAAATGGTACTTTTTATTTCTATAAGATAAAGACTTAAGATTTTTTTTTTATTTTTTAAGGCATGTTATATGGAAAGGAATAAAATGTTCATGGGACGAAATGAAATGGAATTGAAAGCGATATGGAATGGAACTGGAAATAAAAGGGAATGGAGAAGGGAACGATATGGAATAGTAATTTTTCCTAAAATTTTTCGCACTTTTTTATTTTCGTATTTCTTTTACACATTATTTTTTCTCCATTTTTCACTCAAACTTATTTTTATTCAAATTTCTTTGTTCACTTAAAGCGTATTTTTAATTCGACATAGCCGAATATGTAGAATTTTTGCATCCTTTTTTTTGCATGTTTTTCTGTGGTTGTTGTCATTTTACTAAATCATCCAAAGTTATATGCATTCAAATGCTGTGTAATACATTTTAGATTTAAATGTTGCTGCTGCTGTTGTTGTTGTTGTTGCTACTACTGGCATCATTGCAGTTGTTAGTTTTACATTGTTAGTTTTCTATATTGTTGCTGTTTTGTGTTTTTTTTTTTTGAAAGTTAGATTCATAGACTCTTTTTCACAACATGAATTGTTACACTTATTGTTAGTTGGAGTTGTATAGTAGGGTTTTACATATTTTTTTGAATACCCTAAATGAGATTTTTTGGATTACTTTAATCGAAGCCACTTTTGGGTTAAAAAATATAATTTTTATCCAAAATTATTCATTTGTATCAAAAATTATAAATTTGTATCGAAAGTTTTTTGAGTCAAAAATTTCCTTTTTATCAAAAAATATTTATTTTTATTTAAAATGGTCCATGTTTTAAAAAATTGTACAATTTTTAACTTCCATTAAAAAAAATTGTAAATTTAAAAAATATTTATATATTTCTGCATTGGGAGCATAAAAGTCATGTAGAGGATTTTTCGTGTTGTTTTCTATAGTAAATTTACAACAATTTCCCCTTTTTTTGGCGGTTTGTTCTTGTATTTCCGATATTTAGACTCTTGTTCCTGCTTGGGCGCCATTTTAATGTAAATACTATAAAATTTTTAACTTACATTAATTTAATTAATTTTTAACTCCCATTAAAAACATCGAAAATTTTAAAAATATTAATGTATTTGCGCATTGCGCCGTCGTAAATTTGCCTCGATTCTCCCTCTATGCGGTTTGTTTTTGCATTACAGAGATTCAGCATCTGCCCCTACTTGGGCGCCATTTATTTGTAAATAATTTAAAACAATATTGTTGAATTTATATTATCTGAAACAAATTTCTTAATTTTTCAAAACAAAATAAGACGCGAAATCGAGTAAAAATATATATATATATATGTTCCTCTAACTCCCACTGGAGCATAGGGCGCCAATAATTGCAGATCTCCATCTGACTCGGTTTTGAGAAATAGACCTTAATTCGTTCCAAGATACACCCAGTTGATTCATTTCGGATTCTGTTGAACGTCTCCATGTTATACGCGGCCTACCGCTTTCTCTGCCATCTTGATGAAATGGGTTCCATCTAAGAGCTTGCTTGGATACATTATCATCATTTCGACGGAGAGTGTGTCCAATCCACTGCCATTTCCGTTTACGTATCTCAGTTGCTACTTCCATTTGCTTTGCTTTTAGTAACAACTCGGCATTCGATATTGTTTGAGGCCAAAAGATACGTAATATCCTTCTTAGGCAGCGGTTGACAAATGTTTGCAAACGTTTTGTGATGCTGTTGGTGACTTTCCAGGTTGTACACCCATATAATAGGACAGACTTGACATTTGCCTCAAAAATTCTAAGTTTAGTGGTTTGAGAAATTTTATTACTTTGCCATACTGGAGCTAGTATGCCAAAAGACGCTCTTGCCTTGTTAATTCTAGCATCAACATCAAGTTCGGTTCCTCCATTAGGTGAGATTTCACATCCAAGATAACAAAATTGTTCACATGCATCATAAGTTTGGCTGTTGATGGTCATTGGAACTGTTGTTGTACCAACCCTTAGTGTTTTTGTTTTGTTTTTCCTGCAGTTCTTTAGTTGTGTGTCTAAGGTCATTAATATTATGCGAAAGTAAACAGATATCGTCAGCATAGGCCAGGTAATTTAGATATTGGTTATTGATTTTCCATTGTATTCCTTGCCTTTTATTCTCAATACTACTGAGGACATCTTCCATAACGACAAGAAACAAAAGAGGTGATAATATGCAGCCCTGACGAACTCCACTTTCTACCATGAACGGCTCAGAAAGTTTCCCCTTATGGAGAACAAAGCATTTTGCACTGTTATAGCTTTCCTTAATAAGAGCTATTATTTTTTGAGGTATATTTCTCTTTCGCAGGGCGGACCAAATACATTCTCGATTAATTGAATCGAACGCTTTTTCAAAATCTATAAATAGAAGATGTAATTTGGAATTGAACTCAACGCTTTGTTCTATAATAATGCGTAGTGAGTTAACATGGTCTGCGCACGAGGAACCGCTGCGAAATCCGGCTTGGCATGAGCTGATGGTTTGCTCCAAATGCTCTTTGATCCGATTTAATATTATTTTTGCAACTATTTTGGCTACAGTTGGCAAGACACAAATACCCCGCCAGTTTGTGCAATTTTTGAGGTCTCCTTTTTTCGCGATTTTGACAATGATGCCATCTTTCCATTCCTCCGGAAAGGATTCGGTTTCCCAGGTTTCGGTGATCAGAGGATGTAAAAGTTGTGCTGAGAGTTCGGGATCACATTTATAGATTTCTGCTGGAATACCATCAGTTCCAGCTGCTTTTCCATTTGGGAGTTGTTTTATAGCAGCAATAGTTTCTGCTATACTAGGGGGTGTTATTCTTATTCCCGAATTTGTGACTGGTTGTGGATTAACTAAAATAGGTGGCTCAAGAGTTTCATCTATAACACAGTTTAACACAGTGGAAAAATGCCCCTTCCATCGCTGGAGTTGTTCTTGGTCAGTGTTGAGCAGGTTCCCTTGCAAATCTCTCACAGGGTGTTCTATACGCAACTTACGGTCTGCTAGCTGTTTTGTGACTTTAAACACTGTTCGCGTGTCACCAGCTTGTGCTGCATTTTCGGCTTCTTCAGCCATGCGGTCAATATGGTTCCGTTTATCTCTTCGTACCGCTCGTTGAACTGTTTTATGCAGGTTACGGTAATTCATTTCCAGGTTGGTCTTTACTTCGTGGTCATCCGCTGATGCTACTTCTTCTTTAAGTTTTCGTCGATCTGTAATTATATTCCACGTTTCATCGGTCATCCATTCTTGTTTCCCCTTGGGTGCTGGCCCGATTGCACGGTCTGCGCAGGATTTTATTTTGGTTTTAATGTGGTCCCATTTTGAAGTTACTGTAGTAAGTGATTCGACTTCGGGTCTATTTAATGCTTCACGAAGCTGTGTTGTAAAGTCTATTTTGACATTATTGTTATTAAGGCGTTCAATATCATATTTTTTAGGCCGTATGTTGTTCGACGTTTTTTGAATTGCTGCTGTACAGAGGCGAATTTTTGCAACCACCAAATAGTGATCTCGGGATTGGCCTATGTCTGCCCCTCTTTTGTTGCGTACATCTAGGAGACATTTTCTATAACGGTGGCTTATAGCGCAGTGATCAATTTGATTTGCAGTGTTATGTCTATCAGGAGACAGCTAGGTTAGTTTATGACAAGTTTTATGTTCAAATAGTGTGCCACCAATGACTAGTTTTCTGGCATTGCAAAAATCAATAAAACGTTCACCGTTATCGTTTCGAGTGCCGAGGCCATGCTTACCCATAATATGTTCTAAAGATTCATTATTATTTCCCACTTTAGCATTCATATCACCCATTACAATACAACAATAATAATAATACAATAAAATCCCACTTCAAGAAAATAAAGAACCCCCTAATGTACATATGTACAAAAAAGGATATACATTTATGTATGTGGAAACATAAATATGAAAACAGATATGTATGCACATTACATATACATAATTTTTTTTTATTTTTCACTAGATAAACCACCAGTATTTGTAGTCTATATTTCATTTCCGGCCAACAAACCAGTAGGAAATTTTTACAATTTTTAAAGTCTTGTACCAAGTTTTGCGAAAAATTCTAACCCAATTTTTTTAAGCACTTTCATTTTCAGTATGCACAAGTTGAAATACATCTAGTGACTGAAAGAAGAAGACGAAACAGAAACCTTGAGATCACCGAAAAGTTTATAAAAAATGCATTTTATAATGATTTTTTTTTTTAAATAAACTTGTAGTTTATTGCTAAACTGGCAGTGCTGTAGCAAAATTAGCTTGTTTTAGGGATCACCGCTACAAATTTTCAATTTAAATTTGCATATGCCTTTTTTAAACAACCCTGAATTGTAATTTAACCTAAACTAGAGGCGCAAGGGCGAAAGTAACTGAAATTTTAGATCATACATATTAATTTTAGAAAATCAATTTTAATTAGAATTTGTTCTTAAAAAATTTGCAGATCGAAAATAAAATAATCCTCAATATAAAATTTTAAAAATCCATTTTATATGTTTTTTTTTTAACTCTACATGCTAGAGCTGCTAGAGCGAAAATAGCTAAAAATTTGGAGTCACGACTACAAATTTCGCAAAATTAATTTTTTATGATTTTTTTTTTAACATTACTTGCTATAGGCAAAAATACCAAAGATTAGGGATCGCTAGCAATTAAAAAAATCTATTATTATGTGAATTTAAATAGCTTAAATGGAGCGAAAATAACTAAATTTTGCGATCATCCCCATTACTTTTACAAAACCTATTTTTATGTTGTTCAAAAAAAAAAAACTTTACTTGAACTTTATATTTTAACTAGAGGTGCTAGATCGAGAATACCAACAATTGGTGAAATTTCAACAATTAATTTTTATATAAATTTTTCCAAAAAAAAAAGGAAATTTTTTATAAATTTATTTTAAAAACTTTATTTTTTAGAGGGGCTAGAAAATTGCAAAGTTTAGGGATCATTATAATAAGTTTCCAAAAACTAATTTTATATGATTTTTTCTAAAAAATTTTACTTGCTGTAGGTGGTAGAGCAAAAAAAATTAAAATTGGGGATCGTAGAAAAATTTATTTTTAAATAATTTGTTTTCTGAAAAAATGTGCTTTAGTTGGTCAAAATAAATTCTCTGTCCAATCAGCAGAAAAATCTGCTGAAAATTTACCCATTTTTAGCCATATGAGAAATCTGTTGATTTTAGCAGACACGGTTTGCTGAAATTCTGTCATGATCATCTAGGTAAAATAAGCAGAGAAGTCTTTCAAAACAGCAGAGACATTTTCTTTAAAATTTTTGTTTTTAGAAAAGTTTTTTTCATTAAAACTTTAATTCAATAACATTTTGAGTAGGTTTATTCTAGCTCGTGGTCAGTCTTTCATTAACTACTTAAAACTATGATATTCTCATACAATAATTTTCAAGAAAATTATTTTTCTGTTTTTAAATTTATATATATTGGTAATTTTTGCAATACTTAATCGACACATGTTTCGGAATTTGTCAGATTCCATTGTCAAGATTATATACCAAATATAAAAAAAAAAAAAAATTGTTCTGTAACTTTATGTTTTCACTAGAGGTGCTAGAGGGAATATATCAAAAATTGGCGATCATCGCTATAAATTCCAACAATTAATTTTTATATAAACTCTTCCAAAAAAAAAGGAAATTTTATATAAATTGCCTTTAAAAACTTTATTTTTAGAGGTGCTAGAGAGAAAATTGTAAAGTTTAGGGATCATTACTATAAATTTCCAAAAACTAATTATATCCTACACCACACTGTGGTACAGGGTTTAATGAGTTTGTGCTGATGTTTGTAACTACCCGAAATATTGGTCCTAGGCCCACTTTTGAGTATACCGATCGACTTAGAATAACTTTTTGAGTCGATTTAGCGATGTCCGTTCGTCCGTCCGTCCGTCTGTCTGTCTGTCTGTCTGTCTGTCTGTCTGTCTGTCTGTCTGTCTGTCTGTCTGTCTGTCTGTCTGTCTGTCTGTCTGTCTGTCTGTCTGTCTGTCTGTCTGTCTGTCTGTCTGTCTGTCTGTCTGTCTGTCTGTCTGTCTGTCTGTCTGTCTGTCTGTCTGTCTGTCTGTCTGTCTGTCTGTCTGTCTGTCTGTCTGTCTGTCTGTCTGTCTGTCTGTCTGTCTGTCTGTCTGTCTGTCTGTCTGTCTGTCTGTCTGTCTGTCTGTCTGTCTGTCTGTCTGTCTGTCTGTCTGTCTGTCTGTCTGTCTGTCTGTCTGTCTGTCTGTCTGTCTGTCTGTCTGTCTGTCTGTCTGTCTGTCTGTCTGTCTGTCTGTCTGTCTGTCTGTCTGTCTGTCTGTCTGTCTGTCTGTCTGTCTGTCTGTCTGTCTGTCTGTCTGTCTGTCTGTCTGTCTGTCTGTCTGTCTGTCTGTCTGTCTGTCTGTCTGTCTGTCTGTCTGTCTGTCTGTCTGTCTGTCTGTCTGTCTGTCTGTCTGTCTGTCTGTCTGTCTGTCTGTCTGTCTGTCTGTCTGTCTGTCTGTCTGTCTGTCTGTCTGTCTGTCTGTCTGTCTGTCTGTCTGTCTGTCTGTCTGTCTGTCTGTCTGTCTGTCTGTCTGTCTGTCTGTCTGTCTGTCTGTCTGTCTGTCTGTCTGTCTGTCTGTCTGTCTGTCTGTCTGTCTGTCTGTCTGTCTGTCTGTCTGTCTGTCTGTCTGTCTGTCTGTCTGTCTGTCTGTCTGTCTGTCTGTCTGTCTGTCTGTCTGTCTGTCTGTCTGTCTGTCTGTCTGTCTGTCTGTCTGTCTGTCTGTCTGTCTGTCTGTCTGTCTGTCTGTCTGTCTGTCTGTCTGTCTGTCTGTCTGTCTGTCTGTCTGTCTGTCTGTCTGTCTGTCTGTCTGTCTGTCTGTCTGTCTGTCTGTCTGTCTGTCTGTCTGTCTGTCTGTCTGTCTGTCTGTCTGTCTGTCTGTCTGTCTGTCTGTCTGTCTGTCTGTCTGTCTGTCTGTCTGTCTGTCTGTCTGTCTGTCTGTCTGTCTGTCTGTCTGTCTGTCTGTCTGTCTGTCTGTCTGTCTGTCTGTCTGTCTGTCTGTCTGTCTGTCTGTCTGTCTGTCTGTCTGTCTGTCTGTCTGTCTGTCTGTCTGTCTGTCTGTCTGTCTGTCTGTCTGTCTGTCTGTCTGTCTGTCTGTCTGTCTGTCTGTCTGTCTGTCTGTCTGTCTGTCTGTCTGTCTGTCTGTCTGTCTGTCTGTCTGTCTGTCTGTCTGTCTGTCTGTCTGTCTGTCTGTCTGTCTGTCTGTCTGTCTGTCTGTCTGTCTGTCTGTCTGTCTGTCTGTCTGTCTGTCTGTCTGTCTGTCTGTCTGTCTGTCTGTCTGTCTGTCTGTCTGTCTGTCTGTCTGTCTGTCTGTCTGTCTGTCTGTCTGTCTGTCTGTCTGTCTGTCTGTCTGTCTGTCTGTCTGTCTGTCTGTCTGTCTGTCTGTCTGTCTGTCTGTCTGTCTGTCTGTCTGTCTGTCTGTCTGTCTGTCTGTCTGTCTGTCTGTCTGTCTGTCTGTCTGTCTGTCTGTCTGTCTGTCTGTCTGTCTGTCTGTCTGTCTGTCTGTCTGTCTGTCTGTCTGTCTGTCTGTCTGTCTGTCTGTCTGTCTGTCTGTCTGTCTGTCTGTCTGTCTGTCTGTCTGTCTGTCTGTCTGTCTGTCTGTCTGTCTGTCTGTCTGTCTGTCTGTCTGTCTGTCTGTCTGTCTGTCTGTCTGTCTGTCTGTCTGTCTGTCTGTCTGTCTGTCTGTCTGTCTGTCTGTCTGTCTGTCTGTCTGTCTGTCTGTCTGTCTGTCTGTCTGTCTGTCTGTCTGTCTGTCTGTCTGTCTGTCTGTCTGTCTGTCTGTCTGTCTGTCTGTCTGTCTGTCTGTCTGTCTGTCTGTCTGTCTGTCTGTCTGTCTGTCTGTCTGTCTGTCTGTCTGTCTGTCTGTCTGTCTGTCTGTCTGTCTGTCTGTCTGTCTGTCTGTCTGTCTGTCTGTCTGTCTGTCTGTCTGTCTGTCTGTCTGTCTGTCTGTCTGTCTGTCTGTCTGTCTGTCTGTCTGTCTGTCTGTCTGTCTGTCTGTCTGTCTGTCTGTCTGTCTGTCTGTCTGTCTGTCTGTCTGTCTGTCTGTCTGTCTGTCTGTCTGTCTGTCTGTCTGTCTGTCTGTCTGTCTGTCTGTCTGTCTGTCTGTCTGTCTGTCTGTCTGTCTGTCTGTCTGTCTGTCTGTCTGTCTGTCTGTCTGTCTGTCTGTCTGTCTGTCTGTCTGTCTGTCTGTCTGTCTGTCTGTCTGTCTGTCTGTCTGTCTGTCTGTCTGTCTGTCTGTCTGTCTGTCTGTCTGTCTGTCTGTCTGTCTGTCTGTCTGTCTGTCTGTCTGTCTGTCTGTCTGTCTGTCTGTCTGTCTGTCTGTCTGTCTGTCTGTCTGTCTGTCTGTCTGTCTGTCTGTCTGTCTGTCTGTCTGTCTGTCTGTCTGTCTGTCTGTCTGTCTGTCTGTCTGTCTGTCTGTCTGTCTGTCTGTCTGTCTGTCTGTCTGTCTGTCTGTCTGTCTGTCTGTCTGTCTGTCTGTCTGTCTGTCTGTCTGTCTGTCTGTCTGTCTGTCTGTCTGTCTGTCTGTCTGTCTGTCTGTCTGTCTGTCTGTCTGTCTGTCTGTCTGTCTGTCTGTCTGTCTGTCTGTCTGTCTGTCTGTCTGTCTGTCTGTCTGTCTGTCTGTCTGTCTGTCTGTCTGTCTGTCTGTCTGTCTGTCTGTCTGTCTGTCTGTCTGTCTGTCTGTCTGTCTGTCTGTCTGTCTGTCTGTCTGTCTGTCTGTCTGTCTGTCTGTCTGTCTGTCTGTCTGTCTGTCTGTCTGTCTGTCTGTCTGTCTGTCTGTCTGTCTGTCTGTCTGTCTGTCTGTCTGTCTGTCTGTCTGTCTGTCTGTCTGTCTGTCTGTCTGTCTGTCTGTCTGTCTGTCTGTCTGTCTGTCTGTCTGTCTGTCTGTCTGTCTGTCTGTCTGTCTGTCTGTCTGTCTGTCTGTCTGTCTGTCTGTCTGTCTGTCTGTCTGTCTGTCTGTCTGTCTGTCTGTCTGTCTGTCTGTCTGTCTGTCTGTCTGTCTGTCTGTCTGTCTGTCTGTCTGTCTGTCTGTCTGTCTGTCTGTCTGTCTGTCTGTCTGTCTGTCTGTCTGTCTGTCTGTCTGTCTGTCTGTCTGTCTGTCTGTCTGTCTGTCTGTCTGTCTGTCTGTCTGTCTGTCTGTCTGTCTGTCTGTCTGTCTGTCTGTCTGTCTGTCTGTCTGTCTGTCTGTCTGTCTGTCTGTCTGTCTGTCTGTCTGTCTGTCTGTCTGTCTGTCTGTCTGTCTGTCTGTCTGTCTGTCTGTCTGTCTGTCTGTCTGTCTGTCTGTCTGTCTGTCTGTCTGTCTGTCTGTCTGTCTGTCTGTCTGTCTGTCTGTCTGTCTGTCTGTCTGTCTGTCTGTCTGTCTGTCTGTCTGTCTGTCTGTCTGTCTGTCTGTCTGTCTGTCTGTCTGTCTGTCTGTCTGTCTGTCTGTCTGTCTGTCTGTCTGTCTGTCTGTCTGTCTGTCTGTCTGTCTGTCTGTCTGTCTGTCTGTCTGTCTGTCTGTCTGTCTGTCTGTCTGTCTGTCTGTCTGTCTGTCTGTCTGTCTGTCTGTCTGTCTGTCTGTCTGTCTGTCTGTCTGTCTGTCTGTCTGTCTGTCTGTCTGTCTGTCTGTCTGTCTGTCTGTCTGTCTGTCTGTCTGTCTGTCTGTCTGTCTGTCTGTCTGTCTGTCTGTCTGTCTGTCTGTCTGTCTGTCTGTCTGTCTGTCTGTCTGTCTGTCTGTCTGTCTGTCTGTCTGTCTGTCTGTCTGTCTGTCTGTCTGTCTGTCTGTCTGTCTGTCTGTCTGTCTGTCTGTCTGTCTGTCTGTCTGTCTGTCTGTCTGTCTGTCTGTCTGTCTGTCTGTCTGTCTGTCTGTCTGTCTGTCTGTCTGTCTGTCTGTCTGTCTGTCTGTCTGTCTGTCTGTCTGTCTGTCTGTCTGTCTGTCTGTCTGTCTGTCTGTCTGTCTGTCTGTCTGTCTGTCTGTCTGTCTGTCTGTCTGTCTGTCTGTCTGTCTGTCTGTCTGTCTGTCTGTCTGTCTGTCTGTCTGTCTGTCTGTCTGTCTGTCTGTCTGTCTGTCTGTCTGTCTGTCTGTCTGTCTGTCTGTCTGTCTGTCTGTCTGTCTGTCTGTCTGTCTGTCTGTCTGTCTGTCTGTCTGTCTGTCTGTCTGTCTGTCTGTCTGTCTGTCTGTCTGTCTGTCTGTCTGTCTGTCTGTCTGTCTGTCTGTCTGTCTGTCTGTCTGTCTGTCTGTCTGTCTGTCTGTCTGTCTGTCTGTCTGTCTGTCTGTCTGTCTGTCTGTCTGTCTGTCTGTCTGTCTGTCTGTCTGTCTGTCTGTCTGTCTGTCTGTCTGTCTGTCTGTCTGTCTGTCTGTCTGTCTGTCTGTCTGTCTGTCTGTCTGTCTGTCTGTCTGTCTGTCTGTCTGTCTGTCTGTCTGTCTGTCTGTCTGTCTGTCTGTCTGTCTGTCTGTCTGTCTGTCTGTCTGTCTGTCTGTCTGTCTGTCTGTCTGTCTGTCTGTCTGTCTGTCTGTCTGTCTGTCTGTCTGTCTGTCTGTCTGTCTGTCTGTCTGTCTGTCTGTCTGTCTGTCTGTCTGTCTGTCTGTCTGTCTGTCTGTCTGTCTGTCTGTCTGTCTGTCTGTCTGTCTGTCTGTCTGTCTGTCTGTCTGTCTGTCTGTCTGTCTGTCTGTCTGTCTGTCTGTCTGTCTGTCTGTCTGTCTGTCTGTCTGTCTGTCTGTCTGTCTGTCTGTCTGTCTGTCTGTCTGTCTGTCTGTCTGTCTGTCTGTCTGTCTGTCTGTCTGTCTGTCTGTCTGTCTGTCTGTCTGTCTGTCTGTCTGTCTGTCTGTCTGTCTGTCTGTCTGTCTGTCTGTCTGTCTGTCTGTCTGTCTGTCTGTCTGTCTGTCTGTCTGTCTGTCTGTCTGTCTGTCTGTCTGTCTGTCTGTCTGTCTGTCTGTCTGTCTGTCTGTCTGTCTGTCTGTCTGTCTGTCTGTCTGTCTGTCTGTCTGTCTGTCTGTCTGTCTGTCTGTCTGTCTGTCTGTCTGTCTGTCTGTCTGTCTGTCTGTCTGTCTGTCTGTCTGTCTGTCTGTCTGTCTGTCTGTCTGTCTGTCTGTCTGTCTGTCTGTCTGTCTGTCTGTCTGTCTGTCTGTCTGTCTGTCTGTCTGTCTGTCTGTCTGTCTGTCTGTCTGTCTGTCTGTCTGTCTGTCTGTCTGTCTGTCTGTCTGTCTGTCTGTCTGTCTGTCTGTCTGTCTGTCTGTCTGTCTGTCTGTCTGTCTGTCTGTCTGTCTGTCTGTCTGTCTGTCTGTCTGTCTGTCTGTCTGTCTGTCTGTCTGTCTGTCTGTCTGTCTGTCTGTCTGTCTGTCTGTCTGTCTGTCTGTCTGTCTGTCTGTCTGTCTGTCTGTCTGTCTGTCTGTCTGTCTGTCTGTCTGTCTGTCTGTCTGTCTGTCTGTCTGTCTGTCTGTCTGTCTGTCTGTCTGTCTGTCTGTCTGTCTGTCTGTCTGTCTGTCTGTCTGTCTGTCTGTCTGTCTGTCTGTCTGTCTGTCTGTCTGTCTGTCTGTCTGTCTGTCTGTCTGTCTGTCTGTCTGTCTGTCTGTCTGTCTGTCTGTCTGTCCGTCCGTCCGTCCGTCAGTCCGTCTGTCCATGCAAACGGTGTAAACACGATACAGGTCGCAATTTTTAATCAATTGACTTGAAATTTGAAACTTAAGCCTCTTTTGGCCCAAGGACGAAGCCTATTGAAATTGGACAAAATCGGTCTATATTTAGACCTAGCCCCCATACAAAGATCCTCTTTAGTTTTGGCTCAAATGACTCTAATAGCCGCATTTTAATAGATATCTTTTCGAAATTTGGCAGGTAATCATGTTTCATCCACACAAATCACCATTTTGAATTTTAAAGAAATCGAACCAGCTCTTCTTGTAGCCCCCATACAAACCTCTCAAATTTCATGAAAATAGAAAATATTTAATTAAAATTTTGTTTGTGTATGTTAAACGCGTACTTTAATAACGTTATCAAATCTGATTATCATCGGACCATTTTTGGACTTAGGTCCCATGTGAAAATTTCGCCCGATATTCAATTGAAGCGGTTTATTGATAACAAAAATAAGCCTATTCCACTCAAATTTGATTTGTGAGTGCTTTTTACACTTATTAAAAATTTGACAAAATATAGATCTAATCAGTCCATGTTTGAACTTGGGACCCATTTCCGGGAAACTCTGGTGTAGGGTATTATATGGTCGGTCTTGACCGACCAAAATTTTCTTACTTGTTTTATATGATTTTTTTCTAAAAAAATGTCTTGTCTCATCTTTAAATAATTTTTTTCTGAGAAAAACTTTAAAGCCTCACAGGAGCAAAAATAAATAAAGGTGCGGGTCATCCAATTATCTTAAAAAAAAATTACATTATTTCTTATAGAAAATACTTTACTTGATAGCTTAACTAGAAGTGCTAGAGAGAATATAGCAAAAATTGGCAATCATCGCTAAAAATTCAAACAATCCAATTTATATGATTTTTTATTAAAGCAATCATTAAAAAATCCATTTTTATTCAAATTGTTCCTAAAAAACTTTACTTGCTAGAGGTGCTAAAGCGAAAATAACAAAAAGTGGTGATAACCCATAAAAATGTCCAGAAAATTTATTTTCTAAGATTTTTTCTAAACAAATTTACTTGCTAGAAAAAATTAAGTCTCTATCGCTATAAATTTCCAAATATCTTTTCGTTTGTAAATTTTTGTTACACTAAGAGAAAAAATCTTGTTAAATTACCAAAAAGCTACCACATATTTTACGAGAGTTCCTAGTAAAAATTAAAATTTTATTGGTAAAAAGTTTGTAAGATAACAAACAATTTACAAGAGTTTTACCAATAACATTGTAAATTTATAACTTTTTTGACGCGATAAAAATTACAAGGACTACTCGTGACTTTACTAGATTTTGTGCTACCTCCTATTTGAGGAGAATGTCTATTAAATATTACGAACTTTTTTAAAATTTTACAAGTTTTTTACCAATAAAATTGTAAATTTACAACTTTTTTGAAGCGATATTACTTACAAGGAATTCTCGTAACTTAACTGACTTTTTCTAGTAATTTGACAAGGTTTTCTTTTTCAGTGTAGTAAGAAAATATCTGAATATTTTTTACCAATAAAATTGTAAATTTACAACTTTTTTGATGCGATATTACTTAAAACGAATTCTCGTAACTTAACTGGATTTTTTTTGTAAAATTACCTTGGAAATTTGAACATTTACGAAAAAAAATTAAAAATTTAAATTTCGTCCAAAAATTTTTTGTTTAATAACAAGGAAAACTGTCAAATATTGGTAAAATGGGATTACGGGACTTTTTTTAAGTACACTAAAAAAAAAAGTTTGTAAAATGACATAAAATCCCCGTGATTTTACGGGGCAGGTTTTGTAAAATATGTACTAGCAAGAATCCCCGTAAAGTTACGGGGATAATTTGTAAATTGATTTAACAAAAGAAAATGTAAATTTACAATTTTTTTTGTAAAATATCATCTTCGAGGTGAACATTTTTTTGTAAATTTGCAAAAAATTTGGTAAATTTACAAACCAAAATTGTAAACATATAGAAAAAGGTTGTTATTTTACAAGGAAAAATAGAGAATGAAAAAAATAAATTGTAGATTAACAAATTATTTGGTTAAACTACTGTTTTTCATGCAAAAAACTTGTATATTTACAATAAAAAGTGTTAAATTTACAATTTTTATTGTATATGTACCATTTATCCTTATTTTTTGCCGTAAAAACAGTAGTTTAACCATAAAATTTGTAAATTTACAATATTGTTTTTGTATTTTCTATTTAATTTTTGTAAAATTACAAATTTTTTCGTAAGTATAGAATTTTGTTTTTTAAATTTTCATATTTGTTTTGTAAATTTACAAAAAAAATTGGTTTATTTACATATTGGTTTTGTAAATTTAAAGGTTTTTTCCATTGGTGCATCTTATTTTTCCTTCTTCGGCAGCTGGAGTAGCACTTCAACCACCTGAAAAGATTTTTTTTCACTTGAGCACTTTTAACAAACTTTTTAATGTATAACACTGCACTTTTTATACCCTCCACTCTAGTGATAGAGGGTATATATAAGTTTGTCATTCCGTTTGTAACACATCGAAATATTGGTCTAGGACCCCATAAAGTATATATATTCATGATCCTTGATCAATTTTAAGTCGATCTAGCGTTGTCCGTCCGTCCGTCCGTCCGTCTGTCTGTCTGTCCGTTGAAAACACGCTAACTTTTGAAAGACTTTACGGAGGCTCCTGAAGTTTGACATATATGTTCTCCATTTACCGGGTCAGGTTGGTATTGCAATCCAGCGAAATCGGTCAAGTGGTTCAAAAGTTATGAGCAAAAGAGTAAATTTCGGCAAGGGTATTTTTCGAATTTACAAGATTAAAACCACTATAACTTTCGAAAGACAATTCTGAGGGGGCTGAAGCTTAGCATATATATTTGTCGTTCCCCAAGGCTATTTGGTTTTGAATTTCAGCGAAATCGGTTCAGTGGTTCAAAAGTTATAAGCAAAGCACTGAATTTCAGATTTGTTTTACCTTAAATTGTTGAAAACTCGTTAAACAAGTTTTAAAAGCATGGTGAAATACCAGTTTTTTGAAACTTGTTGTTGTTTGTTTTCTTGTCGTGTGGTGCAGTTTAGTTGTTAGACAAGTAAATATTTGTTATTGTTTTGTAATTGTAACTGTATGTAACGGTGTATAGCAAGAATTTTTGGAAAAAAAATCAAATGAAGTAAAATAAAAAGTGGGAAATATGTGAAATATTTTTTTTTGTATTGCATATACATAGGTATAAAACAACAAAAATATTTTACAAAGTAATTTTGTTACTCAAAGAAATTGTACACTAAAAAAAATATTTACTCTAAAAAAAATGTTACACTCAAAAAAAAAACGTATACATAATTTTTTTTTTTAATGAAATGTCACACTCAAAAAAATGCTGACAGTCAAAAAAAATTTACACTCAAAAAAATTTGATTGATTAAAAAAAGTTTTACTCAATATACTATATGTATTTCTAATAAAAAATTTGTGATGCAATTTTTTGAAATTTTTTTAGAAAATTACTATCAGATGACATTGTGGAGGGTATTCATAGATTCGACCAAGTCGAACTTAATTTTTCTACTTGTTGATTTTTTTTTCGACATTTCGTTTTTCTTAAGTAGAACATATGAAAATTGCGAAGGAGGCTACACAAGAAATTTCTTATATTTTCAGGAAAAATTAATCAAAAAATAACAATTTTTTTTTGAATTTTTAATTATTTTCACAAGTATTTTTAAAAAATCGGAAAAAAAAATTTGGATATTGTAGATTGGATGTTTAAGTACCAGTTAAAATAAGAAAAATTTGATTTTTCATAATTGGCAGCTTTCTATTGACATTTTAGGTACCAAATTTAAAAAAAAATTACCAAAAAAATATGGTAAAATCACCAAAAAAAATGGTAAAAATACAAAAAAAAACTAGAACAATTATATAGTAGAAACACATAAAAATTGTGGTATTTTACTTAACGCAAATTACCAAAAAAATGGTGTAAAAATTATTTATAAAAAATTATTTTTAACTAAATTTTTTACTCCAAAACGCAAAAAAAAAATCTGAACTTAGAAATTTTTTGCGTGTCCTATTGTTGAATAATTATTTTTTTTTTGTAAAACAACATTAATTCTAGTAATAAAATAAGTTTTGTAAAATTATATTGGAATTTTGTACTTTTCAATACATACATTTCAAACTGAAAACCTTGTAAACGATCTTAAAAAAAAAATGTTTGTAATAAAACATTTTTTTGGTAAAAAGACATATTAACATCAAGTAAAATTATGTTGTAAAATTACAGTTTTCTTGTGTAAAAAAACTAAACACCTTGTAATATTTTTTTAATTTGTGAAATAATTCACTTTTTTGTAAATTTACCTAAAAAATTTGTAAAATAAATTTACCAACACATAATAGTAAAATTACAAAGCAAACTGTAGTTTTCGTTTTATTAAATATACAACAATTTTTGTAAAAAGACAAAAATATTAGTAAAATAGAATTACAAGACCTTTTACTTGTAAATTTACAAACTTTTTTTTTTGAGTGTACTTTGACAAGGTTTTATTTTTGAGTATAGTAAGAAAATATCTGAAATTGGGGATCATCCATTAATTTAAAATCCATCTTTATATTATATATTTTCTTAATTTAATTGAACTTTATGATGCTTGAGCTGCCATAGCGAATGTAGCTGAAATTGGGGATCATGGCTACAAGTTTCCAAAAAAAAATATTTTTATATGATTTTGTCAAAAAAAACCTGTGGAATCATTAATTTTTTATAGGTGTTGGTGAAAACGTTTAACATGAATTTTTTTAGAGGTTTGGGGATCTCTACTACAAATTTCAAAAAAAAAAAAATTTTTTACGATTTTTTCTAAAAACTTTACCTGGTATAGGTACTAGAGCAAAAATGCCAAAAGTGTCATCGCCATAAATTTCTAAAAATTTATTTTCGTATAATTTTTTTTTTTCAAAAAAAAAATGGATAGGTAATACAGAGCGAAAATAATTAAAATTGCGGATCAACCCTTATTAATTAAAAAAACACAACTTTTTATTATTAAAGAAAAAAAAAAATACTTAATGGCTTAACTTGAGGTGCTAGGCCGAATAAAGTAAAAGTTGGTGATCATCGCTATAAACTCCAACCATTCATTTTAATATGAACAATCCATATTTATATTAATTCCCATTTTATTTTTTTTCAAAAATCTATTTTTATATGAGTTTTTTCTAAAAAAAATTCTTGCTAGAGGTGTTAGAGCGAAAATGGCAAAAATTCCTAATCATAACTATTTTTTTCTCAAAATGAATTTTATATGAATTTTTCTAGGAAAACTTTACTTGCTATAGATACTAGAGGGAAAATAATTAATATTGGGGGTTACGCTATAAATTTCCAAATATTTTTAAGACCTTTTTTTAAAAACTTTACTTGAGTTTTATGGCAAAAATTGGGAGACATCGCTATATACTTCCAAAATCTGTTTTAGTATAAATTTTTTATAAAAAAAATGGATGTAATCCCCATTATTTGGCAAAAATCCTTTTTTATACACACAAACAAAAATATTGTCATTTTACTAGGAAAGTCTTGACAGTTTTCCTTGTTTTTGACCAAACAAAAAAATTTGAAATGAAACTTACATTTTTTTTTTTGTAATTTTAATATTTGTTTGTAATTTTACAAATTTCCAAAAAAAAATTACAAAAAAAATCTAGTAAATTCACGAGAATTCCTTGCAATTTTTATTAAGCCAAAAAACTGTAAATTTACAATTTTATTGGTAAAAAGCTTGTAAGACTGCAAAGTTATTGGTGAAAATCTTGTAAAATTACTAGGAATTCTCGTAAAATAGGAGGTAGCAAAAAAAAAAGAAGTTACAAGTTTTTCTTGTAATTTTACAAGGTTTTTTTAGTACATGAATTATTTAAAAAAAAAAAATTACTTGCAAGAAGTGCCTAAGATCGCTAAATACTTCCAAAATTAATTTCATATGATTTTTTTTTTTAAAAAACTTTACTGCTATTGGCACAAGAGCAAAAATACTACATATTGGTGATCACGCAATATTTTTTTTAATATTAATATGGTGCCAGGTAGCAAATAGAAAAAATTGGTTATTATCACTGCAAATTTCCAAAAATGAATATTACATGATTTTTTTAAATTTAAAGTATAGAGGTGCTATAGCAAAAATAGCAAAAAGTGGAGATCATCGCTATAAATTTCCAAAAATTCATTTCTATATATTTTTTTTTTTTTCTAAAAAACCTCACAACATTTTGTGGTTTAAAATCCATGATTATATTATTTCGTTAAAAAAAAATACTTGAGCTTTATGGCTTGAGTATAGGTGCTAGAGCGAATATAGCAAACATTGTAGATCATCACTATGATTTTCAAAAAAATAAAATTTTATACGTTTTTTTTTTTTTTTGTAACTACATTAATAATAGCATTAAAAGTTTAATTTCCACATGCAGAAAAACATATCTCAAACAGACGAACATCGCTGCACAGAAAGAAATAAAAAAAAAATTTGAGTAAATTTTTAATACTATTGAGTAAAAAATTACTCAATTTTCCACCAGTAAACGATTTAATAGTATTGAGTAAATTTTTAATAAAAATTTATTAAATGTTTGCCAAAAAAATTTGAGTAAATTTTTAATTGACACTATTAAGTGCAGGAACAGAACAAGAGGCACCACCTTTTAAAAACAGAACAAGTTTTATTTCACATCGGCGCCGGGCACCGGTTTAATCTGCCAAACCGTATGGAAAAAGTCGTGCCGGGCTTATTCTGTTTCTACTCTAAAAAAAAACAAAGTTTAAAAAAATTTCATATTTTTTTACAAAGAAAAAAAACATGTTTTTTCAAACTTTACCAAATATATTTTTGTCTTAAAGACATAAAAAAATTTTATAAATATGATTACAAACTTTCATGTATATATACAAAAAACTATAAACTAAACGAGAATTAAAAAAACTAAGGAAATTCCAAAAAAAAAATAAAAAAGCTATTAAATTCTTATTAAATTATTTACTCAATTTGTTTTTAAATTTTTGAGTAAATTTTTAATTGCGTCAATTAAAAAATTACTCAAAACTTTTTTTAAATTTAAACAAGTGATTACTCAAATTGTTTTTCCCCATATTTTTTTCTGTGTGAATTAACATCAAAGCGATTGAGGATAATGAATAAATATGTTTTAGTGAAAGTGCTGACATTTAATGGCAAAATATGAGTTTCGGTGAAATTATGATTGTGCTGTAGCAGTTATTTTTAATGAGCTATAGATTTATTTAAAAATGGTGTTACAAATAACACAACAAATCTATCACAGTAGTGTATGTAGTGTAAACAATATGAAATTGTATATGGGGCATTCCAGGCCAAATCACTAACTTTTAGACCCGACCTCGTTTGATTTATTTTATTTTTGGATATAGTTTAGTACTTATTAAATGCAACTTGGACACCAATTTTCATCCATTTATTCCAAGATGGTGTTGAGTAATCAATTTTTCAAAATGGCGATTTTTAAAAAAAAAATTAAAAAATTGAAATTTTCAATTAATTTTGACCAGTTAAAAATATAGATATCTTAAAAAAAGTTGGACAACGTTTTGCTAGTATTTAAATAAAGTTTTAGAAAAAAATATTAAAAAATTATTCGATGTAATTACTTATCACTTATTTTCTAACGTTTAAAAATTAAAATCAACTTTTTGAAAAAGTCCGAAACACTCGATTTTTTTTTTTAAGAAGTCTAAAAGTTCTACTCTAAATTACGCAACTTTTAAGCCATAATTCGAGATGTGATCAAAATTCTTTCTATTTTTTTTTTTTTTTTATTTTTAATATTGCACCTATTATTTTTTGACTCTGATGTATTTTATATGGTGCTCCAAATAAATAAAATTGGTAGGCACTCCAACTTAGCCTAAGTATATTCATTTGGTGGTAAAATACGTCTCACAAAAATTAAGGACGACCAGACATGGGTAAGACGTTCCGCATGGGCCTTGAAGTTTAAAACACGAATTACAAGGAAAATAAGATTTTTTTTCTGTTTTCGCAATTTTATTGGTACTTTTAGTTAAGTTTTAATTCATGTGGTTACATAACTATAATATAGAGTAAAATGCCTTTCTAATAAGGTACTAAAAACTAAAATCGGTTGAAAATCAGCCAAGTTATTACAACTTCCCCAGGCATCTAATGTGTGGCAGACCACTTAATTAAGCAATACAATCCGATTTTTGAAATTTATTGAAATTTTCTACTGTAATAACATTTTTTTATTCTTTAAGTTCAAATGTTATTAGATGACAAGTATTTTTGATATTGTGTTTTGCTAACATGATTTAAATTACCCAGCAAAACTTTGGTAATGGGTAGTGATTATATAACACATTACCAGGTAATGTATATACCTTATTTGTAGCATTATTTTAGGATGTCTTACCAAACATTTGTTCCACAACGTATTATTTTAAAGTGAAAAATAATGCATTACTAATAATTTGCTACGTAATGCATGATTATTGGAAAAAATGTATTTCATATTTATTATTTCTAAACATTAAATCATGGATGACTTATATTTGGTTACATTATGTATTATTTGAAAGTTTGAAATAATGCATTATTTATAATTGGATGCATAATGCATTACAATAACATAAAAAATAATTATTTTATAAAAAAATGCATAAGTTTAAACTAGAGATGGGCTAACGACAGGAAATTTCTAACGACACACACTCACGAGCATATTTTATCTACTTACACTCACTTACAATCACGTGAGTAAATTTAATACAAATTACTTTTCCACTACTCGTAACACCTTATATATTATCTTCTGATATGCTATATTATTTCATTCTCGTAACCTATAAAATATCATATATTTTACACCTTACTCGTATTCTTCGTTATAAATTTATGACTTATTTTATACCTTACTGGTATTCTTTGTGATAATGTGGATGCATTACTTTGAGTCTCATCGCCTGTTAAAATCATCAATGCTGCAATGTATAAAATAAGAGATCCTATACCTTATTTTATACCTTATTTGGTAATCTAAATTTTGCTGGGTAATGCTAAAAATACCTGCATTTTTAAACACTATTTTGAAATCTTCATTTTAAAATTTTTATTTATTTTTTATTTTTAAATTTAAAAAAAAAAAATTACACTGAAACATGAATAATAAAAAAATGTTATTAAAGTAGATAATTTCAATAAATCCCAGCAAAACTTTGGTAATGGGCAGTAGCGCTTTAACCCTTAGGGCACACTGGGCACGTGCCCAGGGCCCCGACCTCAAGGGGGCCCCCAGAAGTAGAAAGTATAACATATTCGCTTACAAAATTTATTTTTGTTTATACAAATTTATGCAATAACGCTTACAAGGGAAGTCTCACTGGTGTCACCCTTCGATCTTCATGAAATTTGGATATGTTGTTAAGAACGAAAATTAATTCGACACGTAATTTTTTTTAGCGCCCCAAACTCATTTTTAGGGGGGGTCGATTTGTATGGGGAAAAATTGACCTTTTTCAGTTTTTTACGATTTACGCCTATTTAAACAAAATTAATATAGGCATGTGTGGTATCAGATTAAAAGTATTAAAAATACCTATCTCGTGGTGCTAACAACGGGCCAAAGAAGATCATATTTTTCGACTTATTAACAAAAATGTACTAAAATTTTGGTATTTTACTCAATATGACGAAAAGTTGTGCATGTTTGGACACGTTCTTCGCACACGTAGATAGGTTTTTAAAGACCTTTCATTTGGTATGTAACATAATATAGGAGATAAACGAATAAAACTGAAAAATGGCATTGTCTTCCCCCCTCCTTTTTACCTTTTTACCTATGAATTTGGGCCGCTAAAAAAAAAATACGTGTCCCTTTATTTTTTCTGCTCTACAAAATAAAACCAATTCCATAAAGATCCGCGGGTGACACTATTGAGACTTACCTTGCTAGTCGGTTGAGTTAACAATAAGGCTGAGTATAATTTTTAATTTACTTTTTTTTTGTACACTGAAAAAAAAGACATAACTAAATTTAAGGAAAAAATGTCTTTGAAAATTTATCATGAATTTTCCTAAAATTTAGTTAAATTTAACTTTAAAATGAGAAATTTTCTTAACTATGAGGAAAAAATTTTAGTTCATTTACTTATAATTAGTTCAAAGTTTTCTTTAAATGGATTTTTTAAATATTAGGAAAAAAATTCTTACTGCCAAAGAAATTTTCCACAAATCTAAGAATCGTATCTTTATTTTAAAGACATATTTCTTAAAAAACAATTTAGTTCAAGTTTAGTTAAAATTTACTAAAAAAAACATCATCGTATTTCTCTTCTTTGAATTGAGGAAGTGCACTTCTAAGAATTTAGTTAATGACTTCTGAGAATTTAGTAAACAACTTCTTAGAATTTAGTTAAAAATTCAAAATGGCGATATCTCGAAAACTAAGCGAGATAGAGCAAAACGGATGAAATTTTCAAAAGAAAGACTACAAAGAAAAATATGGAATAGCCTAGCTCTGCATATCTGTCGGGGTCTCAAGACCCTAATTTTAGATCTAAAATTTTAAATTCCCGAGATTTTATATATACACATATCTCGATAAATACTGCCAACACGAGAAAACGTCCAACGGCATTTTTGTAGCTCTTGACTCGTAGAACACTTCCGCAAAATACCCAAAATCCCTTCGATTATTAGTTTTTGAGTTATCCGGTTTTTAAGATTCTCAAGACCTTATCAGGCCCCTTATTACCGTATCTCAAAAACTAAGCAAGTTAGAGCGAAACGGACACAAGTTTTGGTTCAAAATCTATTGGGACCCTTAAAGGACCCAACGGGGTCTCGAGTTAAATGGGGTCCGAACCCATGGGTCCAGGGCCTAGACCCAATCTATTTCTAAAATGTGAAGTATAATTTTTCCCATTTTCTAGTTAAAATTGGCTTAAAATTAAATAACTTTGTTTTCCTTTGTTTTTGGGAAAATTATGAACTAAAACCAAGAAAAAAAATCTTTGGAGCCAAATCATTCCCTCTTTTTCTCAAAATTGAGTTAATTTTCCCAGATTTTAGTTCACTTTTTTTTTGAGTGTAGGTTCCATTTCTTAAAACAGTTAATAACATGAATTGAATTTGTACCAATTAACTATAATAAATATAAATTAAAAAACTTTTTCTTGTCATTCGATTTTAATTTTTTTTTCCAGTGGGGCCCCCAAATACTTGTGTGCCCAGGGCCCCCGGCATACCTTAACCCGGCCCTGGTAATGGGTAGTGATTATATAACACATTACCAGGTAATGTATATACCTTATTTGTAGCATTATTTTAGGATGTCTTACCAAACATTTGTTCCACAACGTATTATTTTAAAGTGAAAAATAATGCATTACTAATAATTTGCTACGTAATGCATGATTATTGGAAAAAACGTATTTCATATTTATTATTAGCCCTGTTTTCGCATAACCGTATATACGCTTACACATACAAATTTTATATTATCCACGCTTATTTTTAACTTGAATAATTATCGGCGTTAAAATGAAGCTTCGATAAAAAGTGATGCCAAGTTCACATTTTTTATTGAAATGGCAAAGACACAAACCTTTTTCACAGAAGTGATGCCAAGTAAATTTTGTTAAACATGGATGCGTTTTCGGTTAATCGGTTAATGTTAACATGTATATGGTTATGCAAAAACAGGGCTATTTCTAAACATTAAATCATGGATGACTTATATTTGGTTACATTGTGTATTATTTGAAAGTTTGAAATAATGCATTATTTATAATTGGATGCATAATGCATTACAATAACATAAAAAATAATTATTTCATAAAAAATGCATAAGTTTAAACTAGAGATGGGCTCACGACAGGAAATTTCTAACGACACACACTCACGAGCATATTTTATCTACTTACACTCACTTACAATCACGTGAATAAATTTAATACAAAATTACTTTTTCACTACTCGTAACACCTTATATATTATCTTCTGGTATGCTTTATTATTTCCTTTCTCGTAACCTATAAAATATCATATATTTTACACCTAACTCGTATTCTTCGTTATAAATTTATGACTTATTTTATACCTTACTGTTATTCTTTGTGATAATGTGGATGCATTACTTTGAGTCTCATCGCCTGTTAAAATCATCAATGCTGCAATGTATAAAATAAGAGATCCTATATATTATTTTATACCTTATTTGGTAATCTAAGTTTTGCTGGGATTTAAAAAATGGGACTCGAATTCATTAATCAAGTGGTGTGACACACGTTAGATGCCTAGGGAAGTTGTAATAACTTGACTGATTTTCAACCGCTTTGAGGTTTTAGTACCTTATTAGAAAGGTATTTTACTCCACATGATAGTTCTGTAACCACTTGAATTTATACTTAATTCAAAATACCAAAAAATTGCGAAAAGAGAAAAAAAAAATATATTTTTCCTTGTAATCCGTTTTTTAAATTTTAAGGACCATGCTGAACGCCTTACCCATGTCCGATCGTCCTTAATTTTTGTGAGACGTATTTTTACCTCGAAATGAATATATCTAGGGTAAGTTAGGGTCATTATCTACCAATTTATTTTTTTTGGAGCACCATATAAAATAAATCAGAGCCAAAAAATAAAAGGTCCAAATTTCACAATTTAAAAAACATAGAATAAATTGCGATCACATCTCGAATTATGGCTTAAAAGTTGCGCAATTTAGAGTAGAACTTTTAGACGTTTAAAAAAAATCGAAGGTTTCGGACTTTTTTAAAAAGACAATTTTAATTTTAAACGTTAAAAAATAAGTGATAATTACTTCAAATAATTTTTTTAATATTTTTTTTCTAAAACTACATTTAAATACCAACAAAACGTTGTCCAACTTTTTTTAAGATATCTATATTTTTAACTGGTAAAAATTAATTAAAAATTTTAATTTTTTAATTTTTTTGAAAAAAATCGCCATTTTGAAAAATTGATTACTCAACACCATCTTGGAATAAAAGGCTGAAAATTGGTGTCCAAGTTGCATTTAATAAGTACTAAAACATATCCAAAAATAAAATAAATCGAAAGGGGTCGGGTCTAAAAGTGAGTGATTTGGCCTGGAATGCCCCATTTACAAAAAACTATAAACTAAACGAGAATTCAAAAAACTATGAGAGTTAAAAAAAAATAAAAAAAATATAAAATTTTTATTAAATTATTTACTTAAATTTTTTTTTAAATTTTTAAGTAAATTTTTAATTGCGTCAATTAAAAAAATACTTAATTTTTGTTTTAAATTTAAACAAGTGATTACTCAAATTTGTTTCCTGCATATTTTTTTCTGTGAATCACAAAAAAGTGGTTTATTTAATGGCATTAATTATACAGTTTTGCCCCAATTAGCACTGTGTTATGGTATGTACCATTTCTAAAGAAATTCATAGTGCATATTTATAAATAAACTTTTGAAATGAATGTTCATTTGATGTATTTCAGTTTTGCGTTTACTTTTTAAAGTCAATAGACAATAACACAAAAATACATCAATTAAAAATTAAGTCCAGAGTGGGCTTATTAGGGCTGACTGACCATCAAAAAACATATTTTAATATACATTGTGAACACTAGGGTGGTTCATAAAAACAAAAGTTGGATTTTTGAATGGGGCACCCGGAATATATATTAAGCACCGTGAAAAAATGACACGTGATTTTTTTCAAATTTTTATATTAAGGTTTAGGGGTCGCTACCGGGCCCTGAACTTTGGGATATAAAAAAAAAATTTCACACAATGAAAAAAAAAAAAAATCGTTTTTTTTATATTTTTTTTTATTAAAATTTAACTTCATTAGCTTATTAACGGCAAAAGATTTCATTTTGGTGGGACAAGTTTTTCAGTTCCAAAATTGACCATGAAAAAAAAATTGAGGCTGGTTGGGGTCTTACTCTAAAATTTTTTTAAAATTTTTTTTTTTTTAGTTTTGATAAGCTTACGTTATAGGTCTTTAGTCCCTCTTGATAATACATTCTTTGTAAAAATTTTTGTTCTTTCCGAAACATCATTAACATGCACCGAAAATCAAACGGATATTAAAAAAAAAAAAAAAAAAAAAACGGTGAAAAAAATCGATTTTTTTTTTTTTTAATTTTTAATTATAATTTGATAAGCTAATCCAGCTTATTAACGGCAAACAAAAATTCGATATGGTCGGAAAATTATGTAATTTCCAAAATTTACATTGAAAATATGTTTTTTTTTTTTAATATCCGTTTGATTTTCGCCTCATGTTAATGATGTTTCGGAAAGAACAAAAATTTTTACGAAGAATGTAGTATCAAGAGGGACTAAAGACCTATAGCGTAAGCTTATCAAAACTAAAAAAAAAAAAATTTTAAAAAAATTTTAGAGTAAGACCCCAACCAGCCTCAATTTTTTTTTTCATGGTCAATTTTGGAACTGAAAAACTTGTCCCACCAAAATGAAATCTTTTGCCGTTAATAAGCTAATGAAGTTAAATTTTAATAAAAAAAAATATAAAAAAAACGAAATTTTTTTTTTTTTTCATTGTGTGAAAAATTTTTTTTTATGACCCAAAGTTTAGGGCCCGGTAGCGACCCCTAAATGTTAATGAAAAAATTTGAAAAAAATCACGGGTCAGTTTTTCATGGTGCTTAATATATATTCCGGGTGCCCCATACAAAAATCAAAAAAAAAAAAAAAAGTGCCATATATGAACCACACTAGTGAACACCCTTTCTTTCAATAGCCTACAATACCAAAGTTAAAACTTAAACTAAACTGTGCCGACTTTAAGATGTCCTTCACCAAGGTCATAATTTCTTTAAAATTATTTATTTAACTTACAAGGGAAGTATACCAATCCTGAAAATTTAAATATATGTGGCATTCCAGGCCAAATCACTCACTTTTAGACCCGACCGCTTTCGATTTATTTTATTTTTGGATATGATTTAGTACTTATTAAATGCAACTTCGACTCCAATTTTCAGCCTTTCATTCCAAGATGGTGTTGAATAATCAATTTTTCAAAATGGCGATTTTCTCAAAACGATTAAAAAATTTAAATTTTTAATTAATTTTGACCATTAAAAAATATAGATATTTTAAAAAAAGTTGGACAACGTTTTGTTGGTATTTAAATGTCGTTTTAGAAAAAACATATGAAAAAATTTTTCGAAGTAATTATCACTTATTTTTTGATAAAGCCCGATACCTTCGATTTTTTTGTAAAAAACCATAAAAATTCTACTCTAAATTACGCAACTTTAAAGCCATAATTCGGAATGTGATCACAATTCTTTCTATTTTTTTTTTTTAATTTTTATTTTTCTATTTTTTGCTAAATAATCTTGACAATGGAATCTGACAAATTCCGAAACACGTGTCGATTAATTCTTGCAAAAATGATTAACATAAATAAATTTAAAACAAAAAATAATTTTCTTGACAATTATACTATGAGGATATCATGGTTTTAATTAGTAAAGAAATATATGACCTTGAGCCAGAATAAACATCCTCAAAATATAACATTTTAAAGTTCGAATAAAACAATTTTTATTTTTTAATAAAAATTAATCAGAATTTAAACATAATGGTTGGCACGCCATGTGATGAATAACCCTAATATGGAGTATTACTCACAACAACAACACAAAAACATATTGTTGTAGTCCAATGGACTATCAAATCGCTCATTTACTGTATAGTGTCATAACTCAAAATATGTCGTTTTTGGGTAAACCATACAGAATTATTTGTTATATCCTGCTTTATATTGTGTCAAAAATTCATATTAATATCTTCTATACTCACCGTTTGAGAAGAGAACACGCCATTATAACATTTTCTATACACGGGCCTTTGCAATGTAAAACAAGTTTCAATTGTAAACTTTAAACCGGTTTTCTGTAAAATCAAACATTTTGCGTTATGACACTATACAAGTAAATGAGCGATATGTAAAATTGTTTTAAATATTTTTGTTGCGTTATTGACAATCGTTGCCTTATTAGTATGGCACAATTTCTTCTTCTTTCTAATTCTCATTGTAAATAGAGGCGAATATGTATTAATATTTTAGTTTGTGCACAAACGATTTGTCATTGGACTCGTTTGCTACTTTGTAGTAAATCGTTTCTATTTTTTGCTAAATAATCTTGACAATGGAATTTGACAAATTCCGAAACACGTGTCGATTAAGTCTTGCAAAAATGACCAACATAAATAAATTTAAATCAAAAAATAATTTTCTTGACAATTATGCTATGAGAATATCATGGTTTTAATTAGTAAAGAAAATAATGACCTTGAGCCAGAATAAACATCCTCAAAATATAATATTTAAAGGTCGAATAAAACAATTTTAATTTTTTAATAAAAAATAAATCAGAAGTTTTTTTTTTAAATATATATTTTTTAATAAATACAACAATTCCTATGGTTTCAAAACATAATTCTTGTATATTTATCTTTATCTTTATCTTTAAATTTTTTTTTTATGATTTTATTAATGCCAGGTGGTAATTTTTTTTAAGTTTCGGTTTCGGTTCGGTTTCGGCCGAATATCTCTTTTTGGCGAATATTCGGTTTCGGTTCGACCTCGAAAAACTGGTTTCGGTCGGACTCTAATTATTTACTTAAATTGTTTTTAAAATTTTTGAGTAAATTTTTAATTGCGTCAATTAAAAAATTACTCAATTTTTGTTTTTTAATTTAAACAAGCTAGTACTCAAATTTGTTTCCTCCATATTTTTTTTTTTAATTAATCATACAGTTTTGCCCCAATTAGCACTGTGTTATGGTATGTACCATTTCTAAAGAAATCCATAGTGCATATTTATAAATAAACTTTTCAAATGAATGTTCATTTGATGTATTTCCGTTTTGCGTTTACTTTTTAAAGTCAATAGACAATAAAACAAAAATACGAATAGTTTTAAATTTCGAATATTCGAGAAACCGGTTTTTTTGTGTCGGTCAACCGGTTTTTATAAAAAGTTATAATATAATGAGTTAAAATATGTATTGACTTTACACAGTTTTTTAGAAACACTCACATAACTTATGTTAGCTGTACTACCATAATCAGTTTATGGATATGTTGGTATGTCAATATCAATGTATCAACGAGTTCCTTTAACGGTGTCATACTATTTTCGCTATGGCTTATCGATTTTGTGTTTATTGGGTTAAAATCTGTTTTGTAAAAATATAATTAATTTTAATTAATTTTTGACCTGAAGAATAAAAACCGAAAAAACCGGTTTAACCGTTTTTTTTTGCTAAAACCGAAACCGAAAACCGGTTTTTCAAAAATAAGCTTTTTCAAATAAACCGAAAACCGGTTTTTTAAAATGGCCGGTTTTTTGAATACACTAGTACAGAGTGGGCTTATGTGGGCTGACTGACCATAAAAAAACTTATTTTAATAAACATTGTGAACATTCAATACCCTTTCTTTCAATAGCCTACAATACCAAAGTTAAATCTTAAACTCAACTGTGCCGACTTTAAGAAGTCCTTCATCAAGGTCATAATTTCTTTAAAATTATTTATTTAACTTACAAGGGAAGTATTCCAATCATGATGAACCAATTTACCTGAAACTTAAAATATATATAAAAGTGACTATTTTAAGGTTGGGGTGTTTTGGCTTATCGGTCATATAAGGGATTCAGGGAGATAAGAAAGCTTTTTTAATGCCTATCCAAGGGTCCACATTGTTTCATAAGGTGACAACGAAACTTTTAAACACTGATATGGAAGATAAGCCGAGACACCACGAACTATATATATTTCAAGTTTCAGGCAAATCGGTTCATGAGAGTTAGTATACTTCCCTTGTTAGTAAATGAAAATTTATGTTTTTTATTTTTTTTAACTTATGCACTAGGGTGGGGCGATTAGTAAGGAAGGAAAAAAATCTTAATGGGCGCTTCGCGTTTCTGATTCTTGGGATTGTACTGAGCAAAAAAGTCAACTAGACCATACGTCTACGGTGAAAATCGAGCCTCCCGATTTTGACTTGAAGTTTTTTCTTAGACTTTATTTTTTTTTGGAAAAGTTGTAGCTATTGTCTCGGGCTACAATTTCTCTGAACATATTACTTAGAAAAAACTTCGTTTTCATAGTCAAAAAGTCGAAAATGTAGAAAATTCACCACTTTTTGTAATTATTTTTGGATATTTTGGCCTATAACAGCCAAACCATTGAGATTTTCGATCCAAAAAAAGCATTAGAACGCTCCTTCAGGCAGTTTTAGCCTTGTGAAAGTGCAAAATTTTTGTGAAAATATTGATAAATTACCATTTTCGGTTGTTCATAGCGCAAAATCATAAAAATGTTCTATTTCATATTTTTATTCTATTTATTTATTTTATTCTATTTATATTATTTCTTATTTTTTATTCTTGTATTGTTTTAAGTTCATTTAACGCGTTTTTGTTAGTTTATTGTAAACGATCACCACACTCAAAGAATTATGTAGGTAAATTCCAGTGAATATTCACTTAAAACAAATGAAATTTTATTTAAAAACCATTCCACTGTTTTTTCATTTAAAATAAAAACACGTTACAGTCAATTTTAAATGTTAATTTAATGACTAACCAAAACATTAAAAAACTAGTGAATATTCAGTTAATTTGTATTGAAAAACAGTAAAACTTTAGAAGAAATTTTTTACTGCCGAAATTAAATGTAACAGAAAATTCGTTTTTAATACAGTAAATTATTTTTTTTAAACTACAGAAACAGTAAAAAAATTAAATCCTTTATAAAATAGGTGATTTTTCTTTTAAAATGACTTTACTGATTGCTTTTTAAAATAACCTACAAACAGTTAATGACATAATTTTCTTAGTGCAGAGACTTTATAATATAGAGATAAAATAAATTTAGTTCTTCTACTGGCTCCTAGAGAGCGCCAGTCTTTAATATCAGCTCAAGAATATTACTAATATTCTTGAGGTGTTACTAAGACTTATTGAAGGCTCAAAAAACTCTGCAAATACTGCTCATATAACTATGAAATGATCAGTACACTCGTAAGAACTATCCAATATCTTACATATACATAAAATACATGTACATGTAGATGATGAAGATCCACCATTTCCAGACCCACTAATACCTTGTCATATTCAAGGTACGGAGCGTCATGTCCAGCTACTACACTCAAAAAAGAAACTGTAATGTTAGCAAAAAAAGCTTGTAAACCTACAAGAAAATTTGCTGATTTTGAACCCAAAATTTTTTTGCTAAAGTTAGCAAAAATGTTTTGCCAATAATTAGTTAAAAATTTTTTTTTTTTTTTTGAACTTAGTTCATACACATCTGAGAAACCCATTGGGTTCGGACCCGATAGGTCCAGACCCCGATAGGCCTAGACCTAGTTGGGTTCCTTTAAAATTGTCATAGTTTTTGATCCAAAATTTGTGTTCGTTTCGCTCTACCTTGCCTAGTTTTTGAGATACGTGATTATAGGGGACCACTGGAGAATTAAAAACCTCGATAACTTCAAAAATATTACTCGGAGAGCTTTTGACTATTTTGCGGTCTTGTTCTACGTGTTGAGAGCTACGTAAAAATGCTTTCGGACTTTTTGTTGTGTCGGCAATATTTACCGAGATATAAGCATTTTCGGGAATGCTAACTGTTTTGGATCCAAAGTTAGGGCCCATTAGGGTCCACACGTGTGAAGAGGACCGGCGATACTATGGTAAGCCCGAGAGCCAAAAATGGCCTCCATTTTGCACTATCTGGCTTAGTTTCCGAGATAGCGCCATTTTAAGTTTTCTGAAAATAAAAAAAAATTTACTATTTATTTTGCTAATATTAGCAAAAAAGCCTGTAAAAATTTGGTTAACTCAATTTTAAATCTAGCAAAAAAATTAGTTCAAATTTTGTTTAAAATTGCTAATGCGCTAAATGAAGATTACAAGATATTTTTGTTAACATGCTAATCTCAACTAAAAATTTGCTAAAAGTTAGCTAACCAGCATTAGCAAAAACAAATTAGTAAATCTACTAATGTATTATTTTGAGTGTAGCTAGTGTTGTTAAGCGCTCAATCGACAAAAACCGTGAGGGTATAATGGCATCTGTATCTGAAGGCCGAAAGAAAGCGCCTCGTATGGAATCTCGAAAAGATTTGGAAGGCAATCTTTGAATGAAAAATACACTAAATTGGAATTTTTCTTGATTCATACCTTGTCTCCTTGGATAAAAAAGTGGAAAAAATAAGAAATAGAACATTTTTATGATTTTGCGCTATGAACAACTGAAAATGGTAATTTATCAATATTTTCACAAAAAATTTGCACTTTCACAAGGCCAAAACTGACTGAAGGATCGTTCTAATGCTTTTACGATGTACTAGAGAGTTATTAACTATTTTCTTGGCTACAATTTTTGTCTTAGTATTGGATCGAAAATCTCAATGGTTTGGCTGTTATAGGCCAAAATATCCCAAAAAAATTACAAAAAGTGGTGAATTTTCTACATTTTCGACTTTTTGACCATGAAAACGAAGTTATTTCTAAGTAATATGTTCAGAGAAATTGTAGCCCGAGACAATAGCTACACTTTTACTTTTGAAAATAAGTCAAAATTTCAAATAGTTTACGAAATATGAGCCCAAGAAAATTTGCAAATTTTCCAAAAAAATAAAGTCTGAGAAAAAACTTCAAGTCAAAATCGGGAGGCTCGATTTTCACCGTAGACGTATGGTCTAGTTGACTTTTTTGCTCAGTACAATCCCAAGAATCAGAAACGCGAAGCGCCCATTAAGATGTTCAAATCGCCCCACCCTATTATGCACCCACTGCGAAGTAACTTTCCAAATATAAATTGATTTTTCGGCCAACCCTATTAAATACGCAAAAATTTAAATATACTTAAATTTGCAAAGAATTCGAAAAGCCAATTAGTATTCTTAGAATATTATTTTGTATTCATGCTTTTATTGATATTCTCATTGGGACTGGTAAAGTTTAGCAATCAAAGAAAATTTGAATTGACGGAAAATATGAATTGAATTATAAAATAATTGAAAAGAAAAACTTTTTATTACTTGAACAGAATACAAAATAATGTTGAGGAAAAAAACATATTTTTTAAAATTATTTTTTGTTTATTAACTCTTTGATGCTTAGCGTATTAAGAGCTTAATAAATATTGTCAGGTATTGAAAAAAAAATTTGAAGGGATTTAACTACGCATCAAAAATTTTAAGGAAATGTTTTTACTCCTTCCCAATTGCATTACCTGTCAATGAGCTATGCAAATCCTAATTACTACCAGGATTACGTCTTTAGAGTAAAGGCAAAAAGTAATGAAAAAGTAAATGTAAAAAAATAAATTGATCACAAAGTTTACATAAACGGACCAACGGTACATCGGAATATTCGCTATAGTCTATGTCCATTAATTTTGCGATATGCATATTAAACATGTAAATTTTTCACAGCTATTAAAGGAACTATTCAACTTTTATTAAATCTCACCAAAGTTTTTTTTTTTCATTTTCATCCATTCATTTTTTTCGTGTTCAAATCAACACAATCTGTTAAGCGAAAAACTACAAAGTCGAATTTTCAATTTCTCATATGTGCTGAATCAAAATGTTGTACTAACATTGGAGTAGACTGAAAATAAACAAAAAAAAATATATCAGAATTATAAAAATAAATTGGAATAAAAAAAATATATTTTCACAATCAAAACATTTTTGGCACAGTTAACAAAATTAAATTTCTAAAATTACTAGCAAAATTACACCGCTCAATACTCATTTTCCGGTTTGAATTCTGATGATCAATTTTAGTAGACTTTGATCTCCTGATTCCAAATCTGTTCTTCAAATTTTCCCATCACGTCCAGATTTTTAGTTATTCACGGTTGAAAATGCCTAAAATGACGATTTTTGCATTATTTGAATGCCTGCACAGCAGCCATTCAGTGGAATACAAATCTGGTATGAAGCGCAAAAGTATAATTTTTCTATGGTCTCCAATATAGAACACAATTTTTTTCTAATTATTACGTTTGGTTGGGCTTTACTTGCGTTTTAAAATGATACTGTTAAAATTATAATTTTTGTAAAAAAGGTAGGGTAGATGATACCTTAGTTTTTTTTTTTTGATATTTTTCATAGAAAAAATAAAAAAATAAATATTTTACAAATTTAAGTTTTCTGTGTTATATTTCGTATAAACGGGAAGATATCTTCAATGGGTTTAAAAGTCTATAACAAAGAATGAACTTTTGCCTAAATTTTGAGCTCATCACAGTAAAGATTGATCATCTGGTTTTTGTTTTAGAGCCTTTTAAAAATGGTGCTTTTTCTAATTTTTTTCAGAGTGTTTTTTTAAAATACATGTTTGGCCAATAATAGTGCAACAACTTCAAATTTTTTTGATCATATATTTGAGATTATAGTTCAATTCTACTCTAACGCTTTATACCAGATTTTTATTCCACCCAGTCGCTGCTGTGCAGGCAAAAATCGATTTTTTTCGCATTTTCAACCGCGAATAATTAAAATTCTAGACGTGATGGAAAAATTTGAAGCACAGATTTGGAATCGGCGTACGGACATAGCGCCCAAGGTCTTATCGCCCAAAACCGTAAATGTCATATCGCCCAAGCTGCGACATATTGCCCAAAATGATAGGTCTAAAAATGTTATTTCTCCCAAAACAAAATTGTCAAAAAATCCAAAATATTATTTTGGGCGAAATGTCGAAATTACGGCTTCTATGATTTGATTTTTTGTAATAAAGGTTTTCTGCGTAGCCGGCCTTCGACCGGGTTTAGGGATTACATACTCCATGCATTAAACCCACCCTCTCTGAAAACCAAAGCTTTTTTTTGGTTATCAGGCCTTTTTGATGCATAACAAATTTGATAGTGTAAAGGCCTGTTACCCTAGAAAACTTTACTTTGCGGAGAGGGTGGGTTTAATGCATGGATTTTGTAATCCCTAAGCCCGGCCGAAGGCCGGCTACGCATAAAAACTTTAAAATATTGTGTAAAAAAAAAATATTAGTGAGTTTTATGATTATTTTTTTGGGTGCTATGACATTTTATAAATTCAACATTTTGATATTTGGGTAATATGACATTTTTGATAATTTATATTAATTAAAAGAAAATTGTTAAAATACCCAAAAATAATGGCCATATCGTCCAAAAAATTTTGCAACAACAACTAACACACATTTTTTTTGGGTTGAATGACTTTTTTAAATTGGGCGATATGCACTTGGGCGCTATGTCCGTACGCCTTTGGAATCAGCTAGTCAAAATCTTTTAAAATTTTATATGAAACTTGAAACCGGAGCCAAAAACCTTTGATTTGTTGAGCGGTGTTATTTTCCAGAAATTTAATCAGAAATTTAGATTCACGACATTTTTCATTTATTTCACATGTGAAATCTAGCGAAAATGAAGTCCAAATTTAAACATATTTTGAGATATTGCCAAATTTTCAACTTTTTAAAAAAGTGTTTTTATTTAAATAAAAATATCTCCGCACCAAATTGGTTAATTTATTTTTTTTTTTTATTTTAATTAAAGGTAATTAAATCCTTTATAAATTGTACATTAGAGTGTCCCTTATTTTGGAAATGTTGGAAATGTTGAGACGGTACCCGCTAATTTTTTTCCTTTTGACTTAAAAATAACTGAGGAAAAATTTTACGCCCCTTCGACCACGCCTTCCCTACGCGACGGGGCGTTAAGGAGCGGCGCCTAAAAAATCATTTTTCCATACAAACCAAAATTTTTTTTTTTTGATTTTTAATTTTTTTTGTTATTATTTATTATATTACTTGGTTGGCTTATTCACGACAAAAAATTTGATTTTGGTGGGATAAGGCTTTAAGCTCTAAACATTTCCAACATTTCCAAAATAAGGGGCACTCTATTGTACATACAACATTATTCAATTTGATTATCGCCTTATCTTTACAGTTAAAGTCTTATCTATTACGAAGAAAATAAGAGTGTTTTTAAGAAAATCCGTTGAAAATTGTAAAAGTTACATGCATTTGAGCAAAAGTGCAGAAATTCTGTTTTTACACTAAAAAAAAATCTTGTAAAATTACCAAAATAACAAAATTTTTTCTACATCCTATTTTACGATAGTTCCTAGTAAATATTATCATTTTATTAGCAAAAAGCTTATAAAGTTACAAACAGTAAAAAAGCTTTTTACCAATAAAATTGTAAATTTACAACTTTTTTGACGCGATAAAACTTTCATTAATAGATTTTTTGCTACTTACTATTATACGAGAATTTTTAGTAAAAATTACGAGCTTTTTTTTAATTTTACAATCTTTTTACCAATAAAATTGTAAATTTAAAATTTTTTGGCAAAATAAAACTTACAAGGAATTCTAATGAATGTAATAATTTTTTTTTTTTAATTATCTTAAAAATATGTAAAATTACAAAAAAAATGTAAATTTCGATAGAAAATTTTATGTTAAAAAAACAAGGAAAACTGTCAAATATTGGCAAAATGGGATTACGAGATCTTTTCTAGTAATTTGACAATTTTTTAGCGTATTTCTAGCAAAATTATCTATAAATGGACAATTGTCAATAACTTTTAATATTAAAAAAAATGTTTCGAATTTTACCAAATGCAAAAAGTATATTTTTTAAAAAGTAACTTTTTTAAAAAGAATCTTTTGTAAAAAGTACCGTTTACCGAGGGTACCTTCTGTAAAAAGTACCTTTTGTAAAAAGTACCTTTTACAAAAAGTATCTTAACTGTTTGTAAAAAGTACCTTTTGTAGAAAGGAATTCCGCTTTTAGTGGGATAAAGTGGCTAAAAAAGTGAACTTTTAGAACTTTTGATATTTTCTGATGTAATGGTTCTAGAAATTTAAAATATGGGATGCAATATCCGTTGGTGAAAAAAAATTTGGGAAAAGTACTTTTTGGAAATTCTGTTTCTTAGCGGCGTTAAAAAGTATACTTTTTGTACTTCTAATATTTGCTAAAATTATGATCCTAGATGGAATGTTGAATTCTTCGGTGAAGAAAAAACCATTCTGAAAAAAGGTACTTTTTGGAAATTATGTTTCTAACGGGGGGAATAAAGTGTGCTTTTTTTCTAAAAATGGAAGCTTGAATTTTGGAATGTAGGGTCCTTCGGTGAAAAAAATATTCTGCTAAAGTATTTGAAAAGGAAACGTTTTTACAGTTGTAAAAAAGTATTTTTTGATACTTTTTATATTTACTGAAATAATGATCCTGGGCACTGAAGTTTTTAATGTTGGATCCTTTAGTAAAAACATATTTTGGAAAAAGTACTTTTTTGAAATTCTGTTAATAAGGGTCATTAAGAGGATAAAAAAAGTGAAAATTTGGAACTAAAGGAGATGGAATTGGAAATGGAGTAGAACGGGGAACGAAATGGAATAGAGCAGGGAACAATATGAAATTATACTTCTTACTAAAATTTTTCACTCAAACTTAATTTTATTCCAATTTCTTTTTTTACTGAAACATTTATTTACTCAAAACACTAAATCCCGATATAAGGTCACGAAAATTGTCAATATATTTTTTTTCTGACCAGCGAAGTTATTCAAATTTAATTGTTTGAATTATTCATTAAATATTATTTTATGAAAGACTTAAAACGTCCACAATTTAATAAAACAAAGACTACGTAAGGAAACTTTTTTAAAATCGGTAGGGTAATGCTGATCCTTCAATTACACTGTCCGATAAAAATGAAAAAAGTCGTTGAACATTAACTGGATAATATACATTTGGAACTAGAGACTAAATGTAGTAAAACAGCATTTACAGTTTTTGATTTCGTGATCCTGTTTCCTTTTAAAAGAACTTCAAAGTTTTAGAGAATTAAATTTTATAAAATATTTTTTTTTAATATTTGTACTTGCCATAGGATGCCACTAGTGACATCAAATGAAAGAGGAGGATCTCTCTAATTTTACTATACTATTTTTTTACATATAAGGAAACAAAAATGTATCCTTAAATATCATTAAAAATTTTCAACAAAATATTTTGATAATGTTTTCAAATGACTTTATTCACATTCTTTTATGCTGATATGTCAAAATAGAGAAATGGAAAAATTAAGGGAGATCCTCCTCTTTCATTTGACGTCTACAGTGTCATCCTAGAACAGAGCTTCTCACTAACTTTTGCTTTGCGACCCCTTTTCAGTATTTAAAATTTTTCGCAAGCCCCACAAAAAAAAAAAATTATTAACGTGAACTTTGCCCTTAGTTTTTTTAAAAACCTGAAGTAATGGAAAAATTTGGAAATTAAATTCAGAAGCAGCATTGAATGATTAATCGAAACCGTGTGGTCAAATCCGAGACGCATACCAAAAATTTCACGTAAAAAACTTCTAAAAAACAAAAATACAATTTTTGTGAACTATGACCTTAATTTCCTCAAAAATTTGGAAACCAGGTCCCGAACTACGGCATTTAATATCGAAACTTATTATCGTCATCCATTTTTTATTTCCGAAATAAAATAAAAATTCCAGTTTTACCTGATCAGAAATGAAGAAATGTTTGCCTAGAAAGCATTAAAAGTCCAATTTTAAGTAATGATTGTTCTTTTTCAAAATTATGCACCAATGTTTGGTATTTATTCGATCACCAATCTAGATCCATTATTCTTAACCAGATTTGGAATCAGCATTAAAAATGCACAAGAATACGTTTTTGTGAACTTTGTCTTTAATTTTCTCAAAAACCTAAAGTACTAGAAAAATTTGAAACCCAGATTCAGAATCAGCATCGAAAAGTTAATAGAAAACGAACTGTCAGATCCCAGACTCAGCCAAAAAACTTCACAAATCAGTGTTGGGAATACCGTGAAATTAACAACTGCACAGTGATTACGGAGGGACCTTAAGTGATGGAAATCATTTATTTTTTTTAATAAAAGTATTTGTATATTTTTATAACACAACAATAAAAAAATGTGTTTTAAATTTACCAAAATTTAAGTTTTAACAAAACTGTTCGCGACCCCCATAAAACTCTTCCGCGACCAACTAGGTGGTCGCGACCCACCATTTGAGAACCATTGTCCTAAGACAAGTACAAATATTTCATAAATATTTTACAAAATGCATCCTTTAAAACTTTGAATTAATTTTCTAAAGGAAACAGGATCACGAAATGAAAAACTGTAAATTCAATTTTACTCCATTTCATTTCTACTTTCAGACGTATATCATTTGGTTTATGTTTAATACTGGCTGTCGGACGGTGTTATCCAGTATTTAACATTAGCGGTAACATAGTTTCAAATTGTGTTTAATGGCTACCCAGCAAAACTTAGATTACCAAATAAGGTATAAAATAATGTATAGGATCTCTTATTTTATACATTGCAGCATTGATGATTTTAACAGGCGATGAGACTCAAAGTAATGCATCCACATTATCACAAAGAATACCAGTAAGGTATAAAATAAGTCATAAATTTAAAACGAAGAATACGAGTAAGGTGTAAAATATATGATATTTTATAGGTTACGAGAAATGAAATAATATACCATACCAGAAGATAATATATAAGGTGTTACGAGTAGTGAAAAAGTTATTTTGTATTAAATTTACTCACGTGATTGTAAGTGAGTGTAAGTAGATAAAATATGCTCGTGAGTGTGTGTCGTTAGAAATTTCCGGTCGTGAGCCCATCTCTAGTTTAAACTTATGCATTTTTTTATAAAATAATTATTTTTTATGTTATTGTAATGCATTATGCATCCAACTATAAATAATACATTATTTCAAAATTTCAAATAATACATAATGTAACCAAATATAAGTCATCCATGATTTAATGTTTAGAAATAACAAATATGAAATACATTTTTTCCAATAATCATGCATTACGTAGCAAATTATTAGTAATGCATTATTTTTCACTTGAAAATAATACGTTGTGGAACAAATGTTTGGTAAGACATCATAAAATAATGCTACAAATAAGTTATATGCATTACCTGGTAATGTGTTATATAATCACTACCCATTACCAAAGTTTTGCTGGGTAACTATAGATGCTGGAGAAAAACGGGATCATCACTATTAATTTCCAAACGTCCATTTTTATATGAATATTTATAAAAAAAAAATCTTCAATTGCATTTTCTAGACCAGCGGTTACCAACCTTTTTGGCTCGCGTACCACTAATTTAAATTTTATCAGCCGCGTACCCCTTAACGAGTTTTTTGTTTTTCATTAAGCACTTCACATATAAATATGGTTAGAACCATAACTTTTACTTTTATATCAAACTTAAAGTTTATATGAAAACTTTCCAAATCTGCCTTCCAAATTTGTCTATCGCGTAAGATTTTTAAGATATTCGCATTGGAATGTTGAAAAACGGTAATTTGACACTTTTTGGGTCTCCCCTGTAACGTATTCTTAAGTTGCTCACACAAAATTGGACTACATTTAGTATAAACGAGACCTCGTGATTCCAAATCTTGCATACAAATTTTTCAAACGCGTACTGTTTTTGAACTATTGGCGTTTGAAAAACTCAACATCAACTGTTACGCACTTATATTCTTTATAAATCATTTGTAAATTTTTAAACGGGAATATCTCGAAAACTGAACATTAACAACTTAAGAATACGTAAAATTTCGAAAAATTTTTAAAAAATTTTTTTTTTCCAAAAACCTCGATGCGGTTTTAGGCTTATAGAGGACTAAAAGTACCGTCCCAAAATTTGTTTATTCTTTTTTAACATGATAATGTTTTTAGGCTGGGGTCTAATTTTAAAAAAGTTGCAGGACGCCACCTCAGTTTGGCTATATAAGCTAACGATTAAACAAAAAAGAAAATAAGAATTATAGTTTTCATTTTATTACAACCGTCAATTTCGACAATAATTTAAAATTAATAAATAAAATAAAAAATACACATAGTTCTTTCTGGTAGTGACACCTAGCGGCGCTAGTGACACCTAGCGGCGCTAGTGACACCTAGCGGCGCTAGATGTCACTCGATTAACGCAGTATTGCCATACCAAATATAGCATTTCCAATTAGATTTGTTACCATCATCGCAAATTTTTTCCAATGAAATATTACCACATGGCAATACTAACCAGTATATTTGAAAATCGAATATGTATCTACAAGCAAGAGAAACATATCAAAATTTAAATCATTATTTAAACAAGCTACGGTGGCCTTGCTGAAGTGAGCCTGACTGGAAAACAGAAGGTTCGCTGATCGAATCCGTGATCTGTCAACTTTTTTTTTTTTTTTATTTAGTTTTTTTTAGCTTGTAAATTTCTTTTTGTTAGGGAAACATTTGTTTGCATTAATTCTTTATCCTTTTTTAATTTAATTATAAATAAAAAAAAATTTATATATTCATATTTTTTTAAATTTTCTAGTTGGTTTTCTTTCTGAATTTTGTGATTTTTTCTGAATATATCTGCATTTTTCTGATTTATTTTTTGTATCTTCTGATTTGTTCTTACACTCAAGATAAAAACTCTGTAAAATACATTGTAAAATGACTGTAATCTCAATTCAACAGATGTTTTTTGACAGAGTTTTCTGTCAAAATACAGATTTAAAGAAAATATTTTGAATTTTTTGTGACAAAAAACAAAGTTTTATTTGTTATATTACTTTTAACCTTGTAATCTTTATTTTACAGACAATTAACAGATATTTCTGCAAAAATATAGATTTTAGCAAAATACTTTGTATTTTTTGTAACCAAAAACTAAGTTTTGTCTGTATTTTAAACATTAATTTCACAGAAAACTTAAAAAAGAAAATTCCAAAATAAACTGCATTTAACTACAGAGTTTTGTTCTGTCAAAAGACGCTAATATTTAACCAAAATTTTACTATAAAGTCTGTATATTAACAGTTTTTTTTTTTTTGTAAAAATCATTTTACAGAGTTTTTTAGTAAAATTACCAAGTAATGTTGCTAGCTAGAAAAGTACGGTGAACTCTGTTAAATTAGGAGAGTTTTTCTGTAATTTACCAGAGTTATTATTTTGAGTGTAGTTTTCCAAATTTTTTGTAAATAATAATAAATTTGAGAAATTTCTTGGAGTTCTTTTTTTCTGAATATTTTTTTAACCCTTACATATTTTTTTTTTGCAAATATGGGAGGGTTATTCGTAAAAAGTTTTTATTAAATAAAACATTATCATGATTTAATTTTTTGGGCAAGAGTACAAAACTCTGCGGCATTTTTCGTTGTCAGCTTGAAAGGCGCACCAAATTCACTTTCATTTTTCCCAAAGTTCATCGTGAGATATTAAAAAAATATTGCTATAAAATTAAAATTCCTTAAAATCCGCGAAACTCAATTATTATTTGCACTTAAGTAATACAATATTATTGTTTTTTAAGTAAATTTTTAATAACCATGCCCACAAAAGGGGGGCAAAACAAAACGACTTTTTTGTATCTCCAGCATGATCTTTTTTCGACATCAAACTGTTTTATTTGCATACCAAAAATAAAAAAAAGTCCTGTAAAAAATTGAGTTTTTCAGTGGTTGGTTAAGTTCTTCAAGGAGAACTCTTTTCCCCTGGTCCGATTTTGCCCTTTTAAGAACTTAAACTGCCTATGACCTTGAGACATATTCGAGCCAAGCTTCAGAAGTCTAGAAATTCTAGAAATATCTTAGAATCGATCACAGATTAATTATATATACTTTCTGGGGTCTTAGACCGATATTTCGACTCGTTACATACGGAATATCAAAGGGAGTATACCCCCATGCTGTGGTTGGTAAAGAAAGAAGTGATCGAGAAAAACTATTAGTATTTCCGTACTCTATGGAATTCAACCAGCTCTAATTTTTATATGAGAACTTTCGCTTTTTTTTTGGTGTAGCACATTGATATTATTTAATGTTATTACTAAACCAAAAAAAAAAATCAGAAAACAAGTAAGAAAGCTATATTCGGCTGTGCCGAATCTTTAAATACCCTCCACCAATGTGATGATTTAAAAAACAAAAAAGTTTGTTTTATTTATACCTCAGGAAATAAAAAAGTACCAAAAAGTTTACTTTCGGTACCTTTAATAAAAGGTACTTTTTATTAAAGGTACTTTTTATAGAAGGTACTTTTTATAAAAGGTACTTTTTATAAAAGGTACTTTTTATAAAAGGTACTTTTTATAAAAGGTACTTTTTATAAAAGGTACTTTTTATAAAAGGTACTTTTTATGAAAGGTACTTTTAATAAAAGGTACTTTTTATTAAAGGTACTTTTTATAGAAGGTACTTTTTATAAAAGGTACTTTTTATAAAAGGTACTTTTTATAAAAGGAACTTTTTATAAAAGGTACTTTTTATGAAAGGAACTTTTTAAAAAGGTACTTTTTATTAAAGGTACTTTTTATAAAAGGTACTTTTTATAAAAGGTACTTTTTATAAAAGGTACTTTTTATAAAAGGTACTTTTTATAAAATGTACTTTTTATAAAAGGTACTTTTTATAAAAGGTACTTTTTATAAAAGGTACTTTTTATAAAAGGTACTTTTTATAAAAGGTACTTTTTATAAAAGGTACTTTTTATAAAAGGTACTTTTTATAAAAGGTACTTTTTATAAAAGGTACTTTTTATAAAAGGTACTTTTTATAAAAGGTACTTTTTATAAAAGGTACTTTTTATAAAAGGTACTTTTTATAAAAGGTACTTTTTATAAACCCGAGTAAAAATTTTTACATGATGCAATATATAATGATATGTAACACAATATATATTTATACGCAATTTGATCCGAATAATGGTGGATCTTTTTGCATTAAAAAAGATCAACTTGTATAAAATATGATTTGATTTCATCCGAGTTTTGACCAGACATTGTCATATATTGGTGGATCTAATTAGATCTAATTGCATAAAAACATATAAAATCCTGGTGTTTTTTGGTTTGGTTTGAGATACACCACAGGTCAACGATACATTCACCAAACATATAATTTTCTAAAACAAAAAAAAATGTTTGGGTACGCTTCGAACCAGATAGGTGATATACATAACCCTGACAAGGAAATGTTTAGGAACATTTTAAAAAGTTTCTTATACTTTGCCTAAAAAACTTAGAAATTTTTTGGTTAATTTGAAACATATATATAGTTTTGTATGAAACAGAATAAGCTATATATAATTTTATGTTAAATTATACAGAAAAACAAATTTTGTATTGACCCTCATATAATTTTATGTAATTATATCAACCGTACACCTTTTAATCCGAATCATGATTAAATTATATATAACTGCATATGATTGCATTTAAAAATTTAGAAAATATCGAACGAGATATATAATCATATATGATATATTATGTTTGTATCAAATTATATATTGTTATATATGTTTATTTTTACTCGGGAAAGGTACTTTTTATAAAAGGTACTTTTTATAAAAGGTACTTTTTATAAAAGGTACTTTTTATAAAAGGTACTTTTTATAAAAGGTACTTTTTATGAAAGGAACTTTTTAAAAAGGTACTTTTTATTAAAGGTACTTTTTATAAAAGGTACTTTTTATGAAAGGAACTTTTTAAAAAGGTACTTTTTATTAAAGGTACTTTTTATAGAAGGCACTTTTTATAAAAGGTTCTTTTTATAAAAGGTACTTTTTATAAAAGGTACTTTTTATAAAAGGTACTTTTTATAAAAGGTACTTTTTATAAAAGGTACTTTTTATAAAAGGTTCTTTTTATAAAAGGTACTTTTTATAAAAGGTACTTTTTATTAAAGGTACTTTTTATAAAAGGTACTTTTTATAAAAGGTACTTTTTATAAAAGGTACTTTTTATAAAAGGTACTTTTTATAAAGGAACCTTTTATAAAATTTATAAATTTTATAAAAGGTTCCTTTATAAAAAGTATACTTTTTATAAAAGGTACTTTTTGAAAACGGTACAGAATTTTCGGAAAGTACTTGTTCCAGAATGTTTTATTTCACTAAGGGATCCTACATTCTAAATTTCAAGTTTGAATAAAATTTCAGTAAATAAAAAAAAGTAGCAAAAGTACTTTTTTACCCATTTTACCTCAGTAGAATCAACATTGGCAAAACCCGAGCCTTAGTGAATCTTTTTTCCGGAAGGTGAACCGACATTGCAAATTTCCATTTTCTAGTACCATTATTTAAGGAAATATAAAATGTAACAAAAGTACATAATTTTACCCTTTTTACCCTATTAGAAAAATCATTGGCAAAAATCCAGCCTTAGGGGATCTTTATTCCGGGAGGTGAACATACAGTCCAAATTTCAAGTCTATGTGACAATTTTTTAAGGAAATATAAAAGGTGCCAAAAGCACAGATTTTTCCCCTTTTTACCCTCTTAGAATCAACATTGGCAATAATCCAGCCGTACTGGATCTATATTCTAGGATGTGAACATACTGTCCAAATTTCAAGTTTCTATGACCATTATTTCAGGAGATATAAAAAGCACCAAAAGTACAGTTTTTTACCCTTTTGACCCCCTTAGAATTAACACTGGCAAAAATCCATCCTTAATGGATCTATATTCCGGGAGGTGAACATACAGTCCAAATTTCAAGTCTCTATGATCATTATATCAGAAGATTTAAAAAGTACCAAAAGTACAGTTTTTTACCATTTTTACCCCCTTACCATTGGCTAAACTCCAGCCATAGTGGATCTATATTGCGGGAGGGTAACATACAGTCCAAATTTCAAGTCTCTATGACCATTATATCGGGAGATATAAAAAGTACCAAAAGTACAGTTTTTACCCTTTTTACCCCCTTAGAATCAACATTGGCAAAAATCCAGCCTTAGTGGATCTTTATTCCGGAAGTTCAAACTACAGTCCAAATTTCAAGTCTCTAACTTCAGCGGTTTGGACTGGGCGATGATGAATGAGTATGTCAGTCAGTCATATTACTCTTTTATATATATAAATTTTCCGGATTTGGGCGATTTTTGCCATAAAGTTTATTTCTGTCTTTTATTATTTAACAAAATTTATTTTTTTAAATGAAAATATTTTTTTTTTAAAGAAATCTGAACAAAATTGAATTTTGGCGATATTTTACATCCGATTTGGCGACAAAGCCAAAAAAAAGTCTGGCAACCCCGTTAATATGACGAAGAAAAAACTGGACACACACACATGCTATATAAAAATAACTATTAATTTTTTTATTATTACTTTTTTTAATTAAATTTAGATTTTGTTTACATATTTTAAAGCTTTTTTGTAAAGATTTTTTTCCTTTTTCTCAGTTTTTTTTTTTCATTTCCGTTTTCTTTCTTATGTATCACACAAAATATGAGTTAATTTAGGGTTATGTTGAACAAAAATATGTGTTTTTTAGTAATTCGCTCATAACTTTTAAAATACTTAACCGATTTAAAAAAAAAGTACATCAGTTTTTGCCTGGGAAAATTACGCAACTTTTGGTACCCCAAGCGTTTAAATCGGTTTCGGAGTATTGCCAAAAACGTGATTTCAACAGACAGACAGACAGACAGACGGACATCGCTAGATCGACTTAAAATCGAACAAGGATCATGAATATATATGGGGCATTCCATGCCAAATCACTCACTTTTAGACCCGACCCCTTTCGATTTATTTTATTTTTGGATATGTTTTAGTATTTATTAATTGCAACTCGGAGACCAATTTTCAGCCTTTTATTTCAAGATGGTGTTGAGTAATCAATTTTTCAAAATGGCGATTTTCTCAAAAAAATTAAAAAATTGAAATTTTTAATTAATTTTGACCACTAAAAAATATAGATATTTTAAAAAAAGTTGGACAACGTTTTGTTGGTATTTAAGTGTAGTTTTAGAAAAAAAATATGAAAAAATTATTCGAAGTAATTATCACTTTTTTTTGACGTTTAAAAATTAAAATCGATTTTTTGAAAAAGTCCGAAACCTTCGATTTTTTTGTAAAAAACTATAAAAATTCTACTCTTAATTACGCAACTTTTAAGCCATAATTCGAGATGTGATCACAATTCCTTCTATTTTTTTTTTTATTATTCATTTCGAGGTAAAAATACGTCTCACAAAAATTTAGGACGATCGGAAATGGGTAAGGCGTTTTGCATGGTCCTTGAAGTTTAAAAAACGGATAACAAGGAAAAATATGATTTTTTTTCTGTTTTCGAAATTTTTTTGGTATTTTAAGTTAAGTTTAAATTCAAGTGATTACAGAATTATGATGAGGAGTAAAATGCCTTTCTAATAAGGTTCTAAAAACTAAAATCGGTTGAATATCAGCCAAGTTATTACAACTTCCCCAGGCATCTAGCGTGTGTCATACCACTTGATTAAAGAATACGAGTCCCTTTTTTAAATTTACTGAAATTTTCTACTGTAATAACATTTTTTCATTATTAATGTTTGAGTGTAATATTTTTCTAATTTTTCCAAATTTTAAAACAAAAAAAAATTTTTTTTTTTTTAAATCGAGATTTCAAAAGGGTGTTGAAATTGCAGGCATTTTTAGCATTAATTTAAAACATGTTAGAAAAACACAATATGAAAAATACTTGTTATCTAAATACATTTGAACTTGAAGAATAAAAAAATTTTATTACAATAGAAAATTTCAATGAATTACAAAAATCGGATTGTATTGCTTAATCAAGTGGTCTGCCATACGTTAGATGCCTGGGGAAGTTGTAATAACTTGGCTGATTTTCAACCGATTTTAGTTTTTAGTACCTTATTAGAAAGGCATTTTGCTCCACATCATAATTCTGTAATCACTTGAATTAAAACTTAACTTAAAATACCAAAAAAATTTCGAAAACAGAAAAAAAATCATATTTTTCCTTGTAATCCGTTTTTTAAACTTCAAGGACCATGCAAAACGCCTTACCCATTTCCGATCGTCCTAAATTTTTGTAAGACGTATTTTTACCTAGAAATGAATATATCTAGGGTAAGTTAGGGACAATATCTACCAATTTATTTTTTTTGGAACACCATATAAAATAAATCAGAGCCAAAAAATTAATGGTGCAATTTTAAAAATTAAAAAAAAAAATAGAAAGAATTGTGATCACATCTCGAATTATGGCTTAAAAGTTGCGTAATTAAGAGTAGAATTTATATACTTTTTTACAAAAAAATCGAAGGTTTCGGACTTTTTCAAAAAATCGATTTTAATTTTTAAACGTCAAAAAAAAAGTGATAATTACTTCGAATAATTTTTTTCATATTTTTTTTCTAAAACTACATTTAAATACCAACAAAACGTTGTCCAACTTTTTTTAAAGTATCTATATTTTTTAGTGGTCAAAATTAATTAAAAATTTCAATTTTTTAATTTTTTTGAGAAAATCGCCATTTTGAAAAATTGATTACTCAACACCATCTTGAAATAAAAGGCTGAAAATTGGTCTCCGAGTTGCATTTAATAAATACTAAAACATATCCAAAAATAAAATAAATCGAAAGGGGTCGGGTCCAAAAGTGAGTGATTTGGCATGGAATGCCCCATATACTTTATGGGGTCCTAAACCAATATTTCAATGTGTTACATACGGAATGACAAACTTATATATACCCTCTATCACCAGAGTGGAGGGTATAAAAAAATAACTTAAATTTCGCGTACCCCTGTGGACATTTTCGCGTACCCCCTAGTGGTACGCGTACTATAGGTTGGTAACCGCTGTTCTAGACTAAGATAGATTCTATAGCAAAAATAGCCGAAATTAGTGATCATCGCTATAAATTTCTAAAAATCCATTTTTATATGAATTTTTTAAAACAAATCATCTTGCTAAATTAAAATTTCCAACCCGTGTAAAAAAATAATTATATCAAAACATATCGCTCCTTTACTTGTATAGTGTCACAACTCAAAATATTTGATTTTGCAGAAAACACGTTTAAAGTTTACTATTGAAACTGGTTTTTAATTGAAAAAGGCCGGTACATAGAAAATATAATAATGGCGTGTACGCTTCTCAAACGTTGAGTTTAAAAGATATTAATACGAATTTTTGACACAATATAAAGCACGATATAACGAATAATTCTGCATCATTAACTCAAAAAACGAATTTTTTGAGTTATGACACTATACAAGTAAAGGAGATATTATCTCCTTTGATAAAAGCATATATGGATTATATATAAATAGATGTAATCAGATCTACTCCATATATATTCATATCTGCTTCAGATATGTTTTGATCCGTAAATTGAGTCTATCTGACAATTTTACATATATGAACATTAGAGTGACTCAAAAAAAAAAGTTGATGATGTACCCCCCTCAAAATTAACTTTGACATGTTTTATGAAGATTCCCAAAATAGTTGGGCTCTAGCGATAATCTCCCGTGAGCTAAACCGCGTCAAAAATGGGTCCAGAAATGGTATTTTTCATGAATAAAAAATTCAGTAAATTTTTTTTTGTCCAATGAATGACCAAGTATAATAGACATTTAGGAATTCTTGGATTCTGCATTAAAACATTTTAAAAATCTAACCACAGACTCAAGATAACGAGATGTTTATGTCAGTTTTTCGATGCTTTTCAATTCGATTTTACTGAAAACTTAAATAACTTTGGTATTTTTTGTGCGATTTTCACTTCTAATACATCGTTAGAAAGGTGTTGACCACCGCTTTGGATTTTAGTTAAAAATTAACCCTTAACAGCACTGTCTTACTTTTTTATAACATTTACTTCGACGTCATTAAAAACCATTTTATAACCACAAAAAGCGTATCTTTGTGCAGGAAACACGTTTTATTATTATATTTGACCACAATTATTTAACCCATGCATGATCAAAACATTTTGGCAAACATTTTTAAAAAAGTTTTTGCGGAAATTATTGAAAGCTAGTTGAAATAATTTAAAAAAAATAAAAAAAAGGGTTTTGTTTATCTATACGTGCTTAAAATTATCAATTAATTATTACGTGTAACACTTTCCCGGTGAAATTTTTTTTTTTCGGAATTTGTATATGCAAATAAATTTTAGAAATAAAATATAAACCAATTTTCTCTTAATCGCATATATTCGTGCAAAAAACTTATCTAATAAATATATATTAATATTTTTTATTTAACCCATTCATGACCAATTTAAAAAAAAATGTGGAAAAAATTTAAGTCCAGTTGTAATACTTAAAAAAAAATAATATAATTTATATTTTTATTTATTAGATGCGTTTTTTGCACGAATATATGCGATTAAGACAGAATTTGTTTATATTTTATTTTTGAAATTAATTTGCACATACAAATTTCGAAAAAAAAATTTTACCGGGAAAGTGTTACACGTAATAATTATTTGATATTAATAAGCACGTCTAAATAAACAAAACCTTATTTATTTTGTTTTTTTAAAGTATTACAACTAGTTTTCAATAATTTCCCCAAAAACTTTTTTAAAAATGTTTGCCAAAATATTTTGATCATGCATGGGTTAAATTAATTAAGGCCAAATATATTAATTAAACGTGTTTCCTGCTAGAGTTGTCAAATATTCGTCTATTTCAAAAACCGGTTTTCGAATACTTCGAAAAACCGCCTTTTGAAAAAATCGGTTTTTCGGTTTTGTAACTAAAAACCGGTTTCGAATAATCGGTTTTTCGTTTTTTTTTTAAATTATTTATTTAATAAAAAAGTAAAACAAAACAATAAAAAAGGAAAACAAAACAAGCATGGCCGTCTGTATAAGACACGATTCAGTCCAAAATAAAAATGTCTCATGGTCATAGGCCGGCTACGTTCGTAAATTGACAAAATCGGACCAGGGGGAAAGTTCCCCCCCCCCCCCCCGAAAAACTAAACCAACCTCAGAAAAACTACGCTTTTTAACATGTTTTTTGTATTTTTGTAAAACAAAAAGAAATAGGTATTTTATGGTAGAAGAAGTCCAAAGTCTATCACTTGGACCTAGAGGATTAAAAAAAAATTTTTTTTTCGGCTAGTCCCCTATTGTGGGCGTGTATATAAAAACTAGTTTAAATAATGATAAAATTGTATTACTATAGCACCAAAAGCATATCAAACAACCACCCCCACCCCCCAAAAAAAAAACGCACTTGTAAAATTTTTAGTTTTTGCATCTTGTGGGGTATAATAATACTGAAAAACGACGTACACTAATCGTTGAGGTTAGGTTATGGGTGTTACAAGTTGCTTATTTTATTAGGGTTTTTCTATGGGAATTACGATAAATTCCAAATTTTTTGTTAAAGCCATCGAAATTATCATAGAAAAACAAGCAACTAGTATCTTGAAAAAAGCAAGTATCATACGACCATTACATTTCAGTAATGCCTTGTAAAGCAGATCTGATTTGGAAGATCTTTTAGATAATTTATCTGTGTAGTATCTAGTAAAATCCTTTTCAATTCAGGATTTTGAATTTCTTTTAAGGTATAATTAAACCGTTCTTCAAAGTTTTGAGATGGCTACTAAAAAACTACACTGAATGCAAAATAACAAAAAAAAATTAAATATAAAAAAGTCGATTATTCGAGACCAAAAAATCGGTTTCTCGAATACTTCGAAAACTGGCCTTTTTAAAAAACCGGTTTTAAAAAACCGGAAAAATAGATAAAAATCGATTTTTCGAATACTTCGGAAATCGGTTTTGACAACTCTAGTTTCCTGCACAAAGATATGCTTTTTGTGGTTATAAAATGGATTTTAATGATGTCGAAGTAAATGTTATAAAAAAGTAAGACAGTGCTGTTAAGGGTTAATTTTTGACTAAAATCCCAAGCGGTGGTCAACACCTTTCTAACGATGTATTAGAAGTGAAAATCGGACAAAAAATACCAAAGTTATTTAAGTTTTCAGTAAAATCGAATTGAAAAGCATCAAAAAACTGACATAAACATCTCGTTATCTCGAGTCTGTGGTTAGGTTTTTAAAATGTTTTAATGCAGAATCAAAGAATTCCTAAATATCTATTATATTTGGTCATTCATTGGACAAAAAAAAATTTACTGAATTTTTTATTCATGAAAAATACCATTTTTGGACCCATTTTTGACGCGGTTTAGCTCACGGGAGATTATCGCTAGAGCCCAAATATTTTGGGAATCTTCATAAAACATGTCATAGTTAATTTTGAGGGGGGTACAACTTTAACTTTTTTTTTGCCCATATAAGGTGAGTCGGTCTAATGAACATATCTGAAAATGTCTGATCATATATGCCATATATGCCAGATAGACTCAATTTACGGATCAAAACATATCTGAAGCAGATATGAATATATATGGAGTAGATCTGATTATATCCAATTAGATATGATCCATGTATGTTTTTATCAAAGGAGATATGTTTTGATATAATTATTTTTTTACACGGGAAACAAAAAGCTTTAATTAAAAATAGATATTATTTAAGAAAAATTATTTTAAAATCAGAGAGTTTTTCTAAAAAAAAAAAAATTTGCATTAGTTTCAGCCATTTCTATTGTTGCAATACTATGTACTGGTATGTATTCGTCTGTGAAAATAAATGTTTCGTTGCATATTGCAACATTTTATAACCTAGATTTTTTTTCGTCTTCTATTTTTGCTATTCCACCAAATTGATTGAAATCTTATTTTGCTACAACAAAATAGCAAAAAAAAAAAAAGAAAAATAAACAAAAAGAAAACGAAATTGAAAATGAACTCGTTAGCTTTTTAGTTTCCAAAGTATTTTTCTAGTGTATCCTTTATTTTTGCTATAAAAAAAAAAAACAAATTGAAAATATTTGTATTGAATCCTTAAGTGCTAGTTTGGTTGGTAGTTTAACATTTCACACATGGTTTATGTCAAGTGGGATTTGTGTTTCTTAAAATGTCTGTTTTTTGAAGAAAAAAAAACAAATGACATCGATTAGTAAAAAAAATATAAGTCAATTTTCCATGAAATTTTGCTAAAAAAACAAAAATTGATATTATTACTTTAAAATAGTGTTTAAACTAATCTGAAAAGGGCCCCAAATAACATAAGCACTTACTTTTTGTTTGCCCTCCTCTGTCACACACTTTTAATTTACTGCTTCTATCTCTCTCTGCTGTCAAAATGTTAAAACTTGTCTTAAACAAAGTCAAGACATAAAATAATTAAGAAATCGACAAAGTTTTTTTTTAAGGATACTAGACACCTGACTAAAGAACAAAACCAAACTCTCATCTCAAGTGCAATAAGAAAACAAAAAGAAACAACAAAAAAGTGTTTACAACAAACATTTAAAGTTTTGGTAACCAAGATGGAAACTTCCTCACACACATGTCAAGTAACAACCACTATACACATATACACAAAACAGCGTGTGGTAACTAAAGTGTGGACAAACTTCTCAAATTCTAAAAAATGTTCCCCATCGAAAAATACTCAGATTCAGAAAAATTCTAAGATTTTGATAAATATTTCCAATAGAAAAATTTTTGGATCATGAGAAATTTTTCTAGTAGAAAAATTCTCAAATCCTGCGGCATTTTTTCTATAGAAAAAAATCAAGGTTCTGATATTCTAAGACATGTTTCTTATAAAAATGCCTGCGAATTTTGTACTCCTGCCTAAAACATTAAATCATGATAATGTTTTGAGGAAGATTTGGGTGTACTTGCCAAAGCAAAGTTTTTTTAGAAAAAATAATGTTATAGTACTTTGCTATGCCATGCAAAACGAATTGAAATATCAGTCGTGGACCCCATTAAAAAACCAAAAGAGCTGTACATTTTGTAAGTGAGTGCAAAAATAAGTGCAACAAGTAAAAAAGTTAAATTCGGCATTGCCGAATGTAGTGATACCCTCCACAATTTCAAAAAGATTATTGCAAACAACTTTATTTAAAAGTAAATTACTTTAAAAAAAAAAATTCCGCGAAAAAAAATTTTGTTAAAAAAAATCCGCGATTTGTTTTTTTTTTTTTTGTCAAAAAAATATGTTCATACTTGTTTAAATACCATTTGGTGCTCAATTATGTTCACATATGTCAACCAGAAGCCGAATTAAAGCATTTTGTATATTTAGGTTATGTTGAATGTACTGAAATTTTTGAGGTGTGCTTACATTTTCGTTCATAACTTTTGAACCGCTGAACCGATATCGCTCAAATGCAATACCAAACTTCTCGGGAGAACTTCCAATATATATGTTAAGTTTCAGTCATCTCTGTGCAATATTTTATCCGCGAGAGCATTTTCCACAGACAGACGGACATCGCTAAAATGTCTTAAAATCGATCGGGCATCATGAATATATATACTTTTTGGGGTCCTAGACCGATATTTCGATGAGTTACAAACGGAATGACAAACTTATATATACCCTCTATCACTAAGTAGAGGGTATAAAAAAGTGTTTTTACATTTTGGATAGTATAAAAGATTCGGCACCAAAGAATATAACACTCTCACTTGTTTTATGTACATTTGATAAACAAATGGAAATTTTTTTTGCGAAAAGCTTAGACTTGGTGAAAAAGTATTTTTGGTAAAAAAACATGATTTTTTTTTCACGAAAAACAAAATTATGTTAAACAAGTAAAAAAGTTAAATTCGGCCTTGCCGAATGTATTAATACCCTCCACAATTTCAAAAAGGTTATTACAAAAAACTTAAAAAAAAAAATTTTTTTGAAAAAAAAATTTCCGGGAAAAAAATTTTGGAAAAAAAAAACGCGATTTTTTTCTTTTTTTGTCAAAAAATGTTTTCGTACTCCTTTAAGTACCTTCGGTGTTCAATTATGTTCACACATGTCAACCAGCAGCCGAATTAAAGCATTTTGTATTTTTAGGTTATGTTGAATGTACCAAAATTTTTGAGGTGTCCTTACATTTTCGTTCATAACTTTTGAACCGCTGAACCGATATCGCTGAAATGCAACACCAAACTGCTTAGGAGAACTTCCAATAAATGTGTTAAGTTTCAGTCATCTCCGTGTAATATTTTGGTCGTGATCACCATTTCCACAGACAGACAGACGGACAGACGGACATCGCTATAATGTCTTAAAATCGATCACTGATCAATAATATATATATACTTTATGGGCAGCGTTGCCAATTTAGCTTTTTTCCCGCTAGATTTAGCTTTTTTTTAATTTTTCGCGGGAAAATTTTGCATTTAGCTTTAAGCGGATTTTTTAGCTTTTTTTGAAAATTTTTTGGTTTTTTTTTAGCTTTTTTTTTGGACTTTTTTAAACTTTTTTTCACTAAATATCAATGTAAAAAGAGAAGAAACATTAATTTTTACTTGAAAAATTTCTAGTGGTGTTCAAAAACACAATTATATTTCAGAAACATCTAACTATTTATATTTTAAAGTTTGTCTAAATGAGTTTTAGAAAGTTTTTTGTAATTTAAATTTTTTTCAGAATTCTAATAAGTAATTGAAAATTTTTAAAACTTTAATAAAAATTTTTAAAATGCATTTAGAAATTTCTTCAATATAAATTTGAGAAAATTAAATTTTTGGAACATATAAAGAAGTTTATATGTTTCTAAAACATAATTATTGTGAAATAAAATTAAAAATATTTTATTAAAGTTGTTTTTATTCGACCTTTCTATATAGAAAAAAAAATGTTTTTATTTTGAGCTCGAGGCCAGTATTGAAAATAAATTTTATTTTTATTCGTTGCCGATATTTCGATACTCTGATGATACTCAAAAAGTGTCGAAATATCGGAAACGAATAAAAATAAAATTTATTTTCAATACTGGCCTCGAGCTCGAAATAAAAGCATTTTTATTTATTTAAAATTTTTAAAATATAAATGAAGATTTCTGAAATGTATTTGTAAATTTTTTTAATATTGTTTGTATTTTCTGAAAAATTGTTGGGAAAGTGTTGATGTATTTATAAACTGTTTTTCTAAATTTTCAGAAATTATTAAAGAAATTTCCACTTCCAATTTTTCCCAAATTTCTAAACTTTATACTTCAAAAAAATGTAAATTCTATTTGAAAATTTCTTTGATTTATTTGGAAGTTTATACACAACGTTTTGAAATTTCTGAAGTGCAATTTGAATTTGTTAACGTTAAAGATTTTCTTGATTGTATTATTTTTAATCCTTATTTATATGACCTACATTCGAAAATTTTGAAAACACATTTTTTTTTAAATTTATGAAGATTTCTTATATTTTAATATTTTGTTTATTAATAAGCATAATTTTAGTCCCAAATATGCTATAGAAGAAATAACAGATCCCTATTTTGCAATTCAATTGTAAAATCGATGAAAAAGCTAATTTAAATCAATAAAAAAAATTTTAGCTTTATTTTTTAGCTTTTTTTCAACTTTTTTAGCTTTTTTTAGCGGGTTTTTTGAAAAAATCTAGCTTTTTTTGTTTTCAAATTCTGGCAACGCTGTTTATGGGGTCCTAGACCGATATTTCGATGAGTTACAAACGGAATGACAAACTTATATATTAGGGTGGGGCGATTTGAACATCTTAATGGGCGCTTCGCGTTTCTGATTCTTGGGATTGTACTGAGCAAAAAAGTCAACTAGACCATACGTCTACGGTGAAAATCGAGCCTCCCGATTTTGACTTGAAGTTTTTTCTCAGACTTTATTTTTTTTTGGAAATTTGCAAATTTTCTTGGGCTCATAATTTGTAAACTATTTGAAATTTTGACTTATTTTCAAAAGTAAAGTTGTAGCTATTGTCTCGGGCTAAAATTTCTCTGAACATATTACTTAGAAAAAACTTCGTTTTCATGGTCAAAAAGTCGAAAATGTAGAAAATTCACCGTTTTTTGTAATTTTTTTTGGATATTTTGGCCTATAACAGCCAAACCATTGAGATTTTTGATCCAATACTAAGACAAAAATTGTAGCCAAGACAATAGTTAAGAACTCTCTAGTACATCGCAAAAGCATTGGAATGCTCCTTCAGGCAGTTTTGGCCTTGTGAAAGTGCAAATTTTTTGTGAAAATATTGACAAATTACCATTTTCAGTTGTTCATACACTCAAAAAGAAAAAACTGTAAAGTTAGCAAAAAAAGCCTGTAAACCTACAAAAAAATTTGCTGATTTTGAACCCACAATTTTTTTGGTAAAGTTAGCAAAAACGTTTTGCTAAAAATTAGTTAACTGAAATAATTTTTATTTCAACTTAGTTCATACACATTTGAAGAACCCATTGGGTTCGGACCCAATAGGTTCAGACCCCGATGGGCCTAGACTTAGTTGGGTTCCTTAAAAATCGTCATAGTTTTTGATCCAAAATTTGTGTCCGTTTCGCTCTACCTTGCTTAGTTTTTGAGATACGTGATTTTAGGGGATCACTGGGGTCTTGAGAGTTAAAAAACTCGATAACTTCAAAAATATTACTCGGAGAGCTTTTGGTTATTTTGCGGTCTTGTTCTACGTGTTGAGAGCTACAAAAATTCTTTTGGACTTTTTGTTGTGTCGGCAATATTTACCGAGATATGAGCATTTTAAAATTTTCGGGAATGCTAACTTTTTTGGTTCCAAAATTAGGTCCCATTAGGGTCCACACATGTGAAGAGGACCCGCGAAAGTATGGAGATTCTAAGAACCAAAAATGCCCTCCATTTTGCTCTATCTGGTTTAGTTTCCGAGATAGCGCCATTTTAAGTTTTCTGAAAATAAAAAAAAATTTACTATTTATTTTTGCTAATGTTAGCAAAAAATCTTGTAAAAATGTTGTCAACTCAATTTCAAATTTAGCAAAAGAAATTAGTTCAAAGTTTGTTTAAAATTGCTAATGTGCTAAATGAAGTTTACAAGAATTTTTTGCTAACATGCTAATCTCAACTAAAAATTTGCTAAAAGTTAGCTAACTAGCATTAGCAAAAAAAAAAATTAGTAAATCTACTAACGTATTTTTTTGAGTGTAGCGCAAAATCATAAAAATGTTCTATTTCTTATTTTTTCCACTTTTTTTATCCAAAAATATAATAGTGGTATTCAGAGTCTTGCTTGCCAGCCCTGGCACTGGTGGTAAAAGAGCACTTTTCAAAATTACTTTTCAAAATACATGTATTTTTTGAAAGAAGTACACTTTTGCTACATTGCCAGGGGTGGCAACAAGACTCTGAATACCTCTAATGTTTTTTTTTTTTTTTTGTTCAATATTTATTTTGAAAATTCATTTAAAGTACAAAGTAATTGTATTGGTAGAGACAAGGTATGAATCAAGAAGAATTCCAATTTAGTGTATTTTTCATTCAAAGATTGCCTTCCAAATCTTTTCGAGATTCCATACGAGGCGCTTTCTTTCGGCCTTCAGATACAGATGCCATTATACCTTCACGGTTTTTGTCGATCGAGCGCTTAGCAACACTAGCTAGTAGCTGGACATGACGCTCCGTACCTTGGTATTAGTGGGTCTGGAAATGGTCGATCTTCATCATCTACACATTCGAGGTATTGTTGTAAATGCTCAAACGGAATTTTCCTGGTAAATGGCGGTTCAAATAACAATGCTTTGTCCTCTAAATCGATCATGTGAACGAAATGCGTACAATCAAAATTGATGTTTGGTTTTACATATTCGCGAAGCTCAGTTAAATCGCATACGTTGTCGCGAATATACAATATTTTTTTGAGTGCCAATGCACGAATTTCTTTACAATCATCGTATAACATGCTCAACAAAACATTTTCACTGTGTGCGAAATAGGAATTATTCTGTATTACGGGATTTATGATGTTACGTAAGTTGTCTGGTAAATATTGCGTCCACTGGATGAATTTTCCAAGCAGAGCACTACCGTCACAAGGCCAAAACTGCCTGAAGGAGCGTTCTAATGCTTTTGCGATGTACTAAAGAGTTCTTAACTATTGTCTTGGCTACAATTTTTGTCTTAGTATTGGATCGAAAATCTCAATGGTTTGGCTGTTATAGGCCAAAATATCCAAAAAAAATTACAAAAAGTGGTGAATTTTCTACATTTTCGACTTTTTGACCATGAAAACGAAGTTTTTTCTAAGTAATATGTTCAGAGAAATTTTAGCCCGAGACAATAGCTACAACTTTACCTTTGAAAATAAGTCAAAATTTCAAATAGTTTACGAAATATGAGCCCAAGAACATTTGCAAATTCCAAAAAAAAATGAAGTCTGAGAAAAAACTTCAAGTCAAAATCGGGAGGCTCGATTTTCACCGTAGACGTATGGTCTAGTTGACTTTTTTGCTCAGTACAATCCCAAGAATCAGAAACGCGAAGCGCCCATTAAGATTTTTTTCCTTCCTTACTAATCGCCCCACCCTATTATATATACCCTCTATCACTAAGTGGAGGGTATAAAAAAGTTTAATAAACAAAAAATTTTTGGTGAAAAAAAAAATTTATGAAAAAAAGTTTTTGATGAAATTTTTGATGAAAAGATAAATTGTTGGATGTAAAAAAAAAATTGATGAAAAAAAAAATATGAAAAAAAATTTTTGGTGAGAAAAAAATTCATCAATATGATAAAAAAAATTTATGAAAAAAAAAATTTGATGAAAAAAAAAAAAAAAAAAAAAAATGAAAAACAAAAAAATTTATGAAAAAAAATTTTTGATGAAAAAAAAAATTTATGAAAAAAAAAATAAATTTGATAAAAAAAAAATTGATGACAAAAAAATTTATAAAAAAAATGATGAAAAAAAAAATTTTTGATGAAAAAAAAATTTTTGATGAAAAAAAAATTTTTGATGAAAAAAAAAATTTATGAAAAAAAAAATTTGATGAAAAAAAAAAAAAACTTGAAAAACAAAAAAATTTATGAAAAAAAATTTTTGATGAAAAAAAAAATTTATGAAAAAAAAAATAAATTTGATGAAAAAAAAAATTTTGATGAAAAAAAAATTTTTGATGAAAAAAAAAATTTATGATGAAAAAAAAATTTTTGATGACAAAAAAATTGATAAAAAAAATGATGAAAAAAAAATTTTTTATGAAAAAAAAATTTTTTATGAAAAAAAAATTTTTGATGAAAAAAAAATTTTTGATGAAAAAAAAAATTGATGAAAAAAAAATGGCGAAAAAAAATTTGATGGAAAAATAAATTTTATGAAAAAAAAAAATATGAAAAAAAAAATTTTTTGTAGAAAAATAATTATGTTACTTTTTTTTCACCAGCTGGTGAAAAACGGTTTTATTCACCACGAGGTGAATTATTATCCAAGTTACAAACCCAAGTTATTAAAATTTTTGGTTTTAAGAAAATGAAAATAGTACCCAGCAAAACTTTGGTAATGGGTAGTGATTATATAACACATTACCAGGTAATGTATATACCTTATTTGTATCATTATTTTAGGATGTCTTACCAAACATTTGTTCCACAACGTATTATTTTCAAATGAAAAATAATGCATTACTAATAATTTGCTACGTAATGCATGATTATTGGAACAAATGTATTTCATATTTGTTATTTCTAAACATTAAATCATGGATGACTTATATTTGGTTACATTATGTATTATTTGAAAGTTTGAAATAATGTATTATTTATAATTGGATGCATAATGCATTACAATAACATAAAAAATAAGTATTTTATAAAAAAATGCATAAGTTAAAACTAGATATGGGCTCACGACAGGAAATTTCTAACCACACACACTCACGAGCATATTTTATCTACTTACACTCACTTACAATCACGTGAGTAAATTTAATACAAAATTACTTTTTCACTACTCGTAACACCTTATATATTATCTTTTGGTATGCTATATTATTTCATTTCTCGTAACCTATAAAATATCATATATTTTACACCTTACTCGTATTCTTCGTTATAAATTTATGACTTATTTTATACCTTACTGGTATTCTTTGTGATAATGTGGATGCATTACTTTGAGTCTCATCGCCTGTTAAAATCATCAATGCTGCAATGTATAAAATAAGAGATCCTATGCCTTATTTTATACCTTTTTGGTAATCTAAGTTTTGCTGGGTAATACTTCTTTTCTTTTTCGTTAATTGTTAGCTTATATAGTCAAACTGAGGTGGCGTCCTGTAACTTTTTTTAAAATTAGACACCAGCCTAAAAACATTATCATGTTAAAAACTTATTTACTACAGAAAATCTCTGAGATTCAGAGACATTTTTTCTACAGAAAAATTCTCCGATTATGAAACATTTTTCCTATAGAAAACCTCTAAGATTCTAAGACATTTTTCTATAGAAAAACTCAAAGATTCTGAGATATTTTTGATCAGAAAAATTTTTCTTAGAGAAAAATTATATGGTTTTGAGATAATATTTTTTACTGAGACATATTTTCTATAGAAAAATTCTTAGATTCTGAGTTATTTTTTCTATGTAAAATTTCTCAGATTCTAAGACATTTTTTCTATAGAAAAATTCTCAGATTTTGATACATTCTCTAAAGGAAAATCTCGGAGTCTCAGAGATTTTTCCTATAGAAAAAGTATTCAGATCCTAAGATCTGATTCTAGAGAAAAATTTTCAGATTCTGAGACATTTTTCCTATTTAAAAATTTTCATATTCTGAGACATTTTTCCTATAGAAAAATTCTCAGATTCTTGAAAAGTTTTCTTATAGAAAAATTGGCAGATTCTGAGACATTTTTTCCACAGAAAAATTCTCAGATTCCTCGATATTTTTAATATAGAAAAATTCTCAGATTCTAAGACATTTATCCCATAGAAAAATTCTAAAATATATTTTTCTTATAGAAAAATTCGCAGATTCTGAGACATTTTTTCTGTAGAAAATTCTCAGATTCTGAGACCCCAGCAAAACTTAGATTACCAAATAAGGTATAAAATAAGGTATAGGATCTCTTATTTTATACATTGCAGCATTGATGATTTTAACAGGCGATGAGACTCAAAGTAATGCATCAACATTATCACAAAGAATACCAGTAAGGTATAAAATAAGACATAAATTAATTACGAATACGAGTGAGGTGTAAAATATATGATATTTTATAGGTTACGAGAAATGAAATAATATAGCATACCAGAAGATAATACATAAGGTGTTACGAGTAGCGAAAAAGTAATTTTGTATTAAATTTACTCACGTGATTGTAAGTGAGTGTAAGTAGATAAAATATGCTCGTGAGTGTGTGTCGTTAGAAATTTCCTGTCGTGAGCCCATCTCTAGTTTAAACTTATGCATTTTTTTATAAAATAATTATTTTTTATGTTGTTGTAATACATTATGCATCCAATTATAAATAATGCATTATTTCAAACTTTCAAATAATACATAATGTAACAAAATATAAGTCATCCATGATTTAATGTTTAGAAATAATAAATATGAAATACATTTTTTCCAATAATCATGCATTACGTAGCAAATTATTAGTAATGCATTGTTTTTCACTTTAAAATAATACGTTGTGGAACAAATGTTTGGTAAGACATCCTAAAATAAGGTATATACATTACCTGGTAATGTGTTATATAATCACTACCCATTACCAAAGTTTTGCTGGGACATTTTTCTTTTAGAAGAATTCTCAAATTCTGATACATTTTTCCTATAAAAAATTTGCAGATGCTAAGACATTTTTTCTATAGAAAAATTCTCAGATTCTGAGACATTTTTCTTATAGAAAAATTCTCAAATTCTGAGACATTTGTCCAATAGAAAAATTCTCAGATTCTCAGACATTTTTCTTATAGAAAAATTCTCAGATTCTGAGACATTTTTTCTATAGAAAAATTGTCAGATTCTAAGACATTTATTCTATAAAAAAATTCTCAGATTCTAAAACATTTTTTTTATAGAAAAAAACCTCAGGATTCTAAAACATTTTTGTTATAAAAAAATTCTCAGATTCTGAGATATTTTTCTTATAGAAAAATTCTCAGATTCCGAGATATTTTTCTTATAGAAAAATTCTCAGATTCCGAGATATTTTTCTAATAGAAAAATTCTCAGATTCTGAGGTATTCTTCTTATAGAAAAATTCTCAGATTCTGAGGTATTCTTCTTATAGAAAAATTCTCAGATTCTGAGATATTTTTCTTATAGAAAAATTCTCAGATTCTGATACATTTTTTCTATAGAAAAATTGTCAGATTCTAAGACATTTATTCTATAAAAAAATTCTCAGATTCTAAAACATTTTTTTTTATAGAAAAAAACATCAGGATTCTAAAACATTTTTGTTATAAAAAAATTCTCAGATTCTGAGATATTTTTCTTGTAGAAAAATTCTTAGATTCCGAGATATTTTTCTTATAGAAAAATTCTCAGATTCCGAGATATTTTTCTAATAGAAAAATTCTCAGATTCTGAGGTATTCTTCTTATAGAAAAATTCTCAGATTCTGAGATATTTTTCTTATAGAAAAACTCTCAGATTCTGAGACATTTTTTCTATAGAAAAATTCTCAGATTCTCAGACAGTTTTCCTACTGAAAAAGTCTCAGATTCTGAGACATTTTTTCTATTAAAAAATTCGTAGATTTCTTATAGAAAAATTCTCAGATTCTGAGACATTTTTTTATAGAAAATTTTTTCTATAGAAAAATTCATAGATTCTTTGAACTTTTTTCTATAGAAAAATTCTCAGATTCTAAGACATTTTTCTCAGATTCTGAGACATTTTTTCTATAGAAAAATTCTCATATTCTGAGACATTTTTCCTATAAAAAAATTTTCAGATTCTGAGACATTTTTTCAATAGAAAAATTCTCAGATTCTGAGACATTTTTTCTATAGAAAATTATCAGATTCTGAGACATTTTTTCTACAGAAAAATTCTCAGATTCTGAGACATTTTTTCTATAGAAAATTATCAGATTCTGACACATTTTTTCTACAGAAAAATTCTTAGATTGTGAGAAATTTTTTCTATAGAAAAATTCTCATATTTTAAGACATTTTTTTCTATAGAAAAATTCTAAAATTTTTTCTATAGAAAAATTCTCAGATTTTGAGAAATTTTTTCTATAGAAAAATTCTCAGAATCTGAGACATTTCTTCTATAGAAAAATTCTCAGATTCTGAGACATTTTTTCTATAGAAAAATTCTCAGATTCTGAGGCAGTTTTTCTATAGAAAAATTCTCAGATTCTGAGACATTTTTTCTATAGAAAAATTCTCAGATTCAGAGACATTTTTTCTATAGAAAAATTCTCAGATTCTGAGACATTTTTTCTATAGAAAAATTCTCAGATTCTGAGACATTTTTTCTATAGAAAAATTCTCAAATTCTGAGACATTTTTTCTATAGAAAAATTCTCAGATTCTGAGACATTTTTTCTATAGAAAAATTCTCAGATTCTGAGACATTTTTTCTATAGAAAAATTCTCAGATTCTGAGACATTTTTTCTATAGAAAAATTCTCAGATTCTGAGACATTTTTTCTATAGAAAAATTCTCAGATTCTGAGACATTTTTTCTATAGAAAAATTCTCAGATTCTGAGACATTTTTTCTATAGAAAAATTCTCAGATTCTGAGACATTTTTTCTATAGAAAAATTCTCAGATTCTGAGACATTTTTTCTATAGAAAAATTCTCAGATTCTGAGACATTTTTTCTATAGAAAAATTCTCAGATTCTGAGACATTTTTTCTATAGAAAAATTCTCAGATTCTGAGACATTTTTTTTATAGAAAAATTCTAAGATTCTGAGACATTTTTTCTATAGAAAAATTCTCAGAATCTGAGACATTTTTTCTATAGAAAAATTCTCAGAATCTGAGACATTTTTCTATAGAAAAATTCTCAGATTCTGAGACATTTTTCCTGTAGAAGAATTCTCAGATTCCGATACATTTTTTCTATAAGAAAATTCTCAGATTCTGAGATATTTTCTCTATAGAAAAATTCTCAAATTCTGAGACATTTTTGTTATAGAAAAATTCTGAAATTCTTATACATTTGTCCTATAGAAAAATTCTCAGATTCTCAGACATTTTTCTTATAGAAAAATTCTCAGATTCTGAGACGTTTTTTCTATAGTAAAATTCTCAGACTCTGAGACATTTTTTTTATAGAAAATTCTCAGATTCTGAGACATTTTTTCTATAGAAAAATTCTAAGATTCTGAGACATTTTTTCTATAGAAAAATTCTCAGATTCTGAGACATTTTTTTTATAGAAAAATTTTCAGATTCTGAGACATTTTTTTTTGCAGAAAAATTTTCAGATTCTGAGACATTTTTTCTATAGAAAATTATCAGATTCTGAGACATTTTTTCTACAGAAAAATTCTCAGATTCTGAGACATTTTTTTTTATAGAAAAATTTTCAGATTCTGAGACATTTTTTCTATAGAAAATTATCAGATTCTGAGACATTTTTTCTACAGAAAAATTCTCAGATTGTGAGCAATTTTTTCTATAGAAAAATTCTCATATTCTAAGACATTTTTTTCCATCCAAAAATTCTAAAATTTTTTCTAAAGAAAAATTCTCAGATTTTGAGACATTGTGTCTATAGAAAAATTCTGAGATTCTGAGAAATTTTTTGCCTCAGAAATTTTCAGATTCTGAGGCATTTATTTCATTAGAAAATTTCTCAGATTCTAAGACATTTTTTCTATAGAAAAGTTCTTAGATTCTGAGGCATTTTTCTTATCGAAAAATTCTCAGATTCTGAGCCATTTTTCTCATTAAAAAAGTGCTGACCCATTTTTCTTATAGAAAAATTCTCAGATTCTGAGACATTTTTTCTATAGAAAAAATTCTGAGACATTTTTCCTATAGCAAAATTTTCATGAAACATTTTTCCTAAAGAAAAATATTCGATTTTGAGAAATTTTTCTATAGAAAATATTGATACTGAGACAGATTTTCTCAAGAAATATTTCCATGTACGAAAAATGTTTTAAAATCCGAGACATTTTTTTTATACAAAAATTTTCAGATTCTGAAAAAGTTTTCCTTTACATAATTTCTCAGATTCTAAAACATTTTTAGAAAAGAAAATTTCTTGGGTGTTTGTTATCATTTCATTTGCCACCACTTGTAAAAACAGAAGTTTGTGGCACGGTTTGTTATGTTGTAGTCGTAACTTAAACAAAGAACTACAAACACCAATCAACACCGTTTAGAACGATAAAGGAAAACACGCAAGAAATATTTCTTCTTAATATTTTCCCCTACTTAAAGTTTTTCTTTTCAAACAAAACTGTCAGCATCAAAAGTTATTAGGTATATTAACCCATTGTGGTAACAATTTTTTATAAATTTATAACTATGATCAACAGTTTTTGCTCCAGCACCTCTGGTTAGGGCATAATTAAAGTTACAAAAAAATCATTTAAAAATGAATTTTTTTAAATTTAAGGCCACACTCAAAATAATTACTCTGTTAAATACTCTGTAAAATGACTGTAATCTCAATTCGACAAATATTTGACAAAGTTATCTGTCGAAATACAGATTTTAAGAAAATACTTTGTATTTTCTTGTGTCAAAAAAACAAAATTTTATCTGTAATTTTACTTTTTACTTTGTAATCTCTATTTTACAGATAATAAACAGTTTTTTTGTTAAAATACGAATTTTAGAAAAATACTTTGTTTTTTTCTCGTAACCAAAATACTAAATTTCATTTGTAATTTTACTTATTGCTCTGTAAAAATAAAAATTTCTTCAAAAAACTAAACCCCCCTTTAAAAAGTGTCTTAAATTACATTAACAACTGGTAATTTTACGAGGATGACGTGTAAAATTGGAGTTACTTGTTAAAAACTCATAATATTCACAAAAATAAAAAATTAAATTTGCAATTTGGAAGCATAAAGCGGTAAAATTTAACAAAATTTTAATGCTTTTGAAGCAGAGAAGTTTTACTCATAAAATTGATTTAACTAAAACTTTGTAAATTTACAGAGTTTTTTTTTGTAAAATTTTGAACTCATAAAATGCATTTAACTCAAACTTTGTAAATTTACAGAGCTTTTTTGGTAAAATTCTTTTCCGTTTTATCAATATTTTACAGATAATTCTATAAATTTACATTTTTTTTTTATCGAAATCATTTTACAGAGTTTTCTTCGTAAAATAACAAAAAATCTTGCTGGTTGGAAATCTATGGTATTTTCTGCTGGCTCAGCAGAGTATCTCTGTAATTTAACAGAGTGATTATTTTGAGTGCATGATCGCCAATTTTTGCTATTTTTTCTCAATCATCTCTTTTATACCAAAAAATGCAATTCAATTTATTTAAAGAAAAATTATATAAAAATATATTTTTTTTTTAATTTATTGCGATGATCACCAATTTCGGCTATTTTTGCTCAAGCATCTCTATTAAAGTTTTCTTTATTTAGAAATCATACAAAAATTTTTTTGCTAATTTTTAGAAAAAAAAATCATAAAAAAAGATTAGTGGAAATTAATATCGATGTTCCTCAACTTTGCCTATTTTTGCTTAAGGACCTCATATCAATCCATAAACTTTATTTAAAAAGTTTTAGAAAAAATCATAGAAAAATAGTTTTTAAGCCATATAATGCAACTAAAGTTTTTTTTAGAAAAAAAAAATCATATGCAAATGGATCTTTTGGAAATTTATAGCGATGATCCCCAATTTCTTATATTTTTAGTCAAGCCCCTAGTTAGGCTATTAAACGCAATTAAAGTTTTTAAGGCGATAATCTTATACAAATGCATCCGAAATATCAGCTTTTTTGGTCTCTCCCTTCTAATTTGGCCGTCAAATAAAAGTTTTAAAAAAAAAAAAAATCATAAAAATGGAATTTTGGAAATTTATAGATCAGCTTTTTAGGTCTCGCACTTCTAACTTGGCCATCAAATAAAAGTTTTTTTTAAAAAAATCATAAAAATGGAATTTTGGAAATTTATAGAATTGATCCCAATTATTTTTTGCTTTTATAACTCTAGTTGGGCCAAAAAAATGCAAAAAAGGTTTTTATGAAAAAATTATTTAAAATTGAATTTTGAAAGCAATAATCCGCATTTTTTGCTTTTTTTTTTAAAAAATCGATTAAAAATGGATTTTTGGAAATGTCAAGTGATGATCTTTAATTTCTATTATTTTTGCTCTAGCACCTATAGTTGGCCACAAAAAATGTAACAAAAGATTTTTTTAGAAAAATTCGTATAAAAATCGGTTTTTGAAAATTAACCACCTATGATTAAGTCTATAAAATGCAATTATATTTTTTTTTAGAAAAAACTCGTATAAAATTGTATTTTTGGAAATTTCCTAATGTTTGCTTTTTTAGCTCTAGCACCTCTTGTTAAACTATAAAATGCATTTAAAGTTTTTTTTTTTGTAATTTTTATTAAATCCATAATTTTTGCTACTTTTGCTGCAGCACCTTTAGTTAGGTCATAAAACTCAATTTAAGTTTATTAGAAAAAATCATAGAGAAATTGATTTTTTGAAAATTTATAGCGATGATTCCCAAATCTTGTTGTTTATTTTCGTGAGTTGGGCCATAAAAGAGTTACCTTCAAATTCATAAAAGTTAAAAAAGGCTAATAAGAGGTTTGTAAATAAATTTTGTATGGAAATTCGATTAATAAACCTTTCATTAAAGGCTTTTATTTTTTATGAAGATAAAAAAAAAAAAAAAACTATAAAAAGTTTTTTTTTTGTAAAATTATAGCGTTGATACCCCATTTTAGCTATTTTTGCAAACAAGGCCAAAAAATTCAATTAACAGCCTTATAGTGATGATCCCTAATTTTTAATATCTTCGATCTGCCACATCCAGTTAATGAAATTAAAAAAAAAAAGTTGAAATGATACCCAATTTAAGTTATATTGCTTTAGCTCCACCATTTAATTTTTTTTTTAGAAAAAGTTCAAATAAAAATACAATTTTGGGAATTTTTAAGCGATTGTGCTCAATTTTTACAATTTTTGCATAAAATTCTATTAAAGTTTATTAAAAAAATCTATAAAAAAATTTATAAAAAAATTATATATTTTTCTAGCACCTCAAGATACGCCATAAAATACAATTAAAGCTTGTTTTTAGAAAAATTCAATTAAAAACAAGTAAGAAAGTTATAGTCGGTCAAGCCCGACCATATGATACCCTACACCAGTGTTTTCCGGAAAATGGGTCCCAAGTCCAAACATGGACCGATTGGATCTGTCTTTTGTTAGATCTTTATTTAGTGTAGAAAACAAACACAGATCAAATTTTAGTGGAATTGGTTTATTTTTTTTTTGTCAATATACCGATTTATCTGAATATCGGTCGAAATTTTCATGAGGGGGACTTACAAGGGAATTCTCCCTGGTGTCGCCCTCCGATCTTCATGAAATTTGGATATGTTGTTAAGAACGGAAATTAATTCGAGACGTATTTGTATGGGGGGAAATTGACCTTTTCCAGTTTTTTACGATTTACGCCTATTTAAACAAAATAAATATAGGCCTGTGTGGTATCAGATTAAAGGTATTAAAAATACCTATCTCGTGGTGCTAACAACGGGCCAAAGAAGCTAATATTTTTCGACATATTAACAAAAATATCCTAAAATTTTGGTATTTTAGTCAATATGACGAAAAGTTATTCATGTTTGGACAAGCTCTTAGCACACTTAGGTTTTCTAAAGACCCTTCATTTGGTATGTAACATGACTAGGTTTCTTTGCATAATATAGGAGATAAACGAAAAAAAAACTGAAAAATGGCCTTGTCTTTCCCCCTCCTTTTTACACCATAAATATGAATTTGGGCCGCTAAAAAAAATACGTGTCCCTTTATTTTTTCTAATCTACAAAATAAAACCAATTTCATAAAGATCCGCGGGTGACACTAGGGAGACTTCCCTTGGTAGTCCAAAAATGGTCCGATTTGATTAAGTAACTAAAGTACACGTTTAACACTTAAAATAAAATTTTTATCAAATATTTTAATTTTTATGAATTTTGAGGGAATTATGTGAATGTCGGAAGGGTGGCTTGTATGAGGACTACCAGAAGGACTGATACGATTCCTTTGAAATTTGGAACAATGATTCATGCATACAAAATTTTATTACCTGCTAAATTCCAAAGCGATATCTATTATAATACGGTCATTAGAGTCATTGAGCCGAATCCAAAGGTGATTGCGACCTGTATCGTGATTAAACCGATAGATGGACAGACGGACGGACGGACGGACATCGCTCAATCGACTCAAAAAGTAATTCTGAGTCGATCGGTATGCTTGAAGGTATGTCTAGGACCAATATTTCGGGTAGTTACAAACATCAACACAAACTCAATATATCCTGTAGTACAGGGCCTGTACCACATAGTGGTGTAGGGTATAACTAATTTTTGAAAACATGTAGCGACGATTACCAATTTCTGCTATTTTTGCTCTAGCACATACATATAGATAGGTCATTAAATGCAATTAAAGTTTTTACGAAAGAAAAAATCATATTAAAATTATTTTTTTTTTTAATTTATAGAGATGATCACCAATTTAAGCTTTCTTGAGGAAAATTTTATATTAAAATTGATTTTTTGGAAATTTTTTAGCGACAATCCCCAATTTTTACTTTTAGGCCATAAAATGCATTTTTTGTTTTGTAAAAATGAATTTATACCTTTATTTTTGCTATTTTTGTTTTAAGACTTCTATTAAAGCCAAAAAACGCAACTAACAGATTTAACATATAAGTTTTTTTTTTTGGAACATTATAGCGTTGATCTCTAATTTTAGTTATTTTTGCAAACTATGCCAAAAAATGCAGTTAAAAGATTTATAGTGATGATCCCCAATTTTTACTATTTTCGCTCAGTCACCTCCAGTTAATCTATAAAATGCAATAAAAGTTTTTAGAAAAAATTCAAATCATCCTTAATTTTAGCTTCTTTTGTTTTAGCGCCTCCAATTAAAACAAAAAAAAGAAAGAACATTTAAAAAAAAATTAATTAAAAATGTATTTTACAAAATTATTACACTGGAAATAAATTCTCTGTCCAATCAGCATAAAAATCTGCTGAATATACCCCCATTTTCAGACATATGAGAAATCTGCTGAATTTAGCAGACAAATATCTATCTTATGTTAAACATAAAATAAGTGTAAAAACACACCCCAGCAGAAATTTTGCTAAACTGGCAGCAACTTTTGGAAAGGAAACTCGAGTCAAGGAGCGCATCCAAACCTGCTGAATTCATGCATGATTCTCTAAGGCGATGTCACACTTTAGAGCGCTTGTTGGATACACCGAAAAAGGGCTCTTAAGATGCAATGAAATCATGTGTCTTTAGAGCGCTGATTAAAGCGCTATAAAGATGCAGTAAATTCATGTATCTTTTTAGAGCTGATTTAAGCAGAATAAAGATGAATGAATACGTTTGACTATTTCTGAAATACAATTGGAAAATCTGCAATACAAGTGACTATTTTTGAAATACAATTGCAAAATCTTAAATACAATTGACTATTTATGAAACTCAGTTAACTATTTCTGAAATACAATTGAAAATAATGTAAATCAACCTCTGACAATTATTTTGTAGTATTGTTAAAAAAAATCAAAATTTGTATTTCAAAAAATGTTCAAAGTTCTGACCAGTTTTATTTTAGAAAATACAAATTGTATTTTAGAAATTTCCATTTATATTTCAGACATTTCTATTTTTATATCAGAAATATCCATTTATATTTCAGAAACATCTATCTATTTATGTTTTAGAAATTTCCAACTGTATTTAAGAAATTTCCATTTTGATTTCAAAATTTTATAAATGATGGAAATATAAATGAATTTCCTGGAAAGAATTTAAAAAATTTTGAAATGAAAATGGACATTTTTGAAATACAATTGGAAATTTCTAAAATATACATGAATTTAATTTTAAATTAAAATAAAATTTTCTTGATAGCAATTATAAAATTTTTAAATCTAAATGGAAATTTAGAAAAGCATTTAGAAAATTTTATAAATAAAAATTTAAATTTCGTGAATACAATTAGAAATTTCTAAAATATATGTAAATAGAAATTTATTTATTCTTTGAAATAGCAAATAAGCATTTGCTGTTTTTTTTGGCTGGCCTATTTATCATCATTCAAAATGTGTTAAAGATTTTATGATTGAAGCACTCTTAATTCGCAATAATGATGCAGTCAAATCATATGTCTTTGTCCAAAACTCATGCTTTTTTATTCAAAAAGTGTTAAAAATAGGATTAAAACCATGATATTCTCATAGCATAATTTTCAAGAAAATTATTTTTTTGTTTTAAATTTATTTATGTTGGTCATTTTTGCAAGACTTAATCGACACGTGTTTCGGAATTTGTCAAATTCCATTGTCAAGATTATTTAGCAAAAAATAGAAACGATTTACTACAAAGTAGCAAACGAGTCTAATGACATATCGTTTGTGCACAAACTAAAATATTAATACATTTTCGCCTCTATTGACAATGAGAATTAGGAAGACGAAGAAATTGTACCATACTAATAAGGCAACGATTGTCAATAACCAACAAAAATATTTAAAACAATGTTAAAAATATATTAAAAAGGAAAGCAAGTATGAAATTTTATCAAAAAAATAATTTTATATTAAAAGTTTTATATAAGTAAAAAACCTTAACAAAAAATTAAAAATGTTACCCCTTACTTTTACTGCATCCTAGAGAGCGCTCTTTGGATGCGCTTCTGTATGCTATAAAAAGTTGCTGTGTGCCCAAAATTTCGATTTATTTTTGCTGGGACACAAACCAAATTTTTGCAAAATGGGCTTTCATTTGTTGCCAATAGACCGATTTAACTGATATCGAGCATAATTTTGAACAGAAAAAATGTCAGATTCCAAAACATTTTTCCTATAAAAAGGTTGAATATTATGTGCAATTTTTCCTTTAGAAAAACTCTCAGATTTTTCTACATTTTTTCTATAGAATAATTCTTAAATTTTTCCTGAAGAAAGTTTTCTTATTTTTCCTGTAGAAAATTTTTCAGATTCTGATATCGAGCATAATTTTGAACAGAAAATATGTCAGATTCCAAAACATTTTTCCTATAAAAAGGTTGAATATTCTGTGCAAATTTTGCTTTAGAAAAAGTCTCAGATTTTACTACATTTTTTCTATAAAAAAATTCTTAAATTTTTCCTGAAGAAAGTTTTCTTAGAAAATTTTTCAGATTTTGAGATATTTTTCGTAAAGACAAATTCTCAGATTCTGAGACATTTTTCGTATAAAAAAAATCTCACATTCTAAGACATTTTTCCTGTAGAAGAATTTTGAGATTCTTTCCCATTTTTCTTAGAGAAAAATTCTCCCATAATTTCCTTTTCGTTTCCTTTTTCATTTCACCCATCTTCTTCTCAGATTTTTCTAAAGGAGAATTATCGGAGTTTTTATAATACAAAATTCTCAGATTTATACACTCAAAATAATAACTCTGTTAAATTACAGAAAAACTCTGCTAATTTAATAGAGTACACCATACTTTTCCAGCTAACAACATTTCTTGGTAATTTTACTAAAAAAAACTCTGTAAAATGATTTTGACAGAAAAAAACTGTTAATTTACAGAGTTTATAGTAAAAAATTGGTTAAATATTAAGGCTTTTTTACAGAGAAAGCTCTGTAATTTTACTATAAAACTCTGTAAAATGATTTGGACAAAAAAAACTGTTAATTTACAGACTTTCTAGTAAAATATTGGTTAAATAAACCACCATTTAGCAAAGAAAACTATGTAAATTTACATATATTTGTAAAATGCATTTGATGCAAAAAAAAAAAATTTACACAAAAAACTCTCTAAATTTAAAGAGTTTAGTTAAATGCATATTATTTTGTAAAATTTTTATAAAATTTTTGAAAAAAAAATTTTGATAACTTTTTTTGCTACTTTTTCGACATTTTATCAACAAAAAAAAAAAAATACAGATAAAATTCTGATGTTTGGTAACAAAAACTACTCAAAACAGAAAACTTTTTGGTTATAAAAAAATACGAAGTATTTTGCCTAGATCTGCATTTTAGCAGAAAACTCTGTTAATTACACTGCGTGACAAAACTAACCACTATTTTAGAAAACAAGAGGTACGACCATCATTTCAATATATTTCGGACATGCTGAATCGAATGGCGTACTCCGTTTTTCGATGTATGGTACAGTTTTCTTGTAAAATGTCATTAAAGATTGGCTGATTTTCAGCTGCTTTTTTAACAAAAAAAATTCCAAAGCTAATGATTTTTAAATTTTATGGCATGGAAAACAAAGATATAACTTGTAGCAATATTTCTAATATAAATTTGGTTTAAAGCTTTTCATCTTAACCCCTTTAATTCGCGGATTTCTTCATTTTTTTAAGTTTTCGCGAAATTAACCGCTAAATTGGTCTCTGATAAAAAAACTTGCATTTTGTGGATCATAAAGGCGTCCATGACACTACGAATAGTGGACAAAAAACATCTATGTTATATGGACCATCATGAAGAAAATCGCGAAAAACCGTTTTTTTGTATATGGCAGCATCACTTTAGGAGACGATTTGAGGCTTCATCTTTTAGTATATAATGTGGGAACCTTAAACAATGAACTAACCCAAAATTTGTCCAAAAAAGTTTTCATTTGCAAAAGTTATCTTAACAAAAACTATAATTATTGTATCGCAAACACTGAAATAACAGAGAAAGCTCTGTAATTTTACTATAAAACTCTGTAAAATGATTTGGACAAAAAAAACTGACTTTCTAGTAAAATATTGGTTAAATAAACCACCATTTAGCAAAGAAAACTATGTAAATTTACATATATTTGTAAAATGCATTTGATGCAAAAAAAAAATTTACACAAAAAACTCTCTAAATTTAAAGAGTTTAGTTAAATGCATGTTATTTTGTAAAATTTTTATAAGATTTCTGAAAAAAAAAAATTTGATAACTTTTTTTGCTACTTTTTCAACTTTTTATCAAAAAAAAAAAATATACAGATAAAATTCTGATGTTTGGTAACAACAACTACTCAAAACAGAAAACTTTTTGGTTATAAAAAAATACGAAGTATTTTGCTTAGATCTGTATTTTAGCAGAAAACTCTGTTAATTATCTGTAAAATTAAGATAACGAAGTAAAAAGTAATATAACAGAGGAAACTTTGTTTTTTTGTCACAACAAAATACAAAGACTTTCTTTAAATCTGTATTTTGACAGAAAACTCTGTCAAATATCTGTTGAATTGAGATTACAGTCATTTTACAGAGTATTTTACAGAGTTATTATTTTGAGTGTAGAGAAATTGTTAGATTTTTCTATAATAATTTCCAGATTATTCCTTTAGAAAAGTTCTGATTTTCCCTTAAAAAAATCTTAAAAAAAATTCACAAATTTATTCCTATCGAATAAGTCTAAAGTTTTTACAAGAGAACAATTCTCAAATTTTTTGTATAGAAAAATTCCCAAATTTTTCGCCGGAAAATTCATGTATTTTTTCTAAAGAGAAATATTATTCAGATAGAAAAATGTTTTTTTTTTTTTCAAATTTTATATTTCAAATACTACAATTTCGAGATATTTTACCTTCAGAAAAATTTTAAGATTCTTAGACATTTTTCATAGAAAAAAATTCTCTGATTATTTTATTTTATTATACCCTACACCACTCTGTGGTACAGGGTATAATGAGTTTGCGCTGATGTTTGTAACTACCCGAAATATTGGTCCTAGACCTACCTTCAAGTATACCGATCGACTCAGAATGACTTTTTGAGTCAAATTAGCAATGTCCGTCCGTCTGTCCGTCCGTCCGTCTGTACATCTATCGGTTTAAGCACGATACAGGTCGCAATTTTCAATCAATTGACTTGAAATTTGAAACTTAAGCATCTTTTGACCCAAGGACGAAGCCTATTGAAATTGGAGAAAGTCGATCCATGTTAAGACCTAGCCCCCATACAAACGCCCCTTTTTAAATGACCCTTAAATGACTCTAATAACCGTATTATAATAGACATCGCTTTGAAATTTAGCAGGTAATCAATTGTATGCACGAATCTTCATTCCAAGTTTCAAAGGAATCGGGTCAGTCCTTCTGGTAGTCCCCATACAAACCACCCTCCCGGTATTCACATAATTCCCTCAAAATTCATAAAAGTGGAAATATTTGATAAAAATTTTATTTTTATGTGTTAAACGTGTACTTTAGTAACCTTATCAAATCGGAAAATAATTGGACCATTTTTGGACTTAGTCCCCCATATAAAAATTTAGACCGATATTCAGTTAAATCGGTCTATAGACAAAAATAAACCAATTCCACTAAAATTTGATCTCTGTGTGTTTTCTACACTAAATAAATATCTAACAAAAGACAGATCCTATCGGTCCATGTTTGGACTTGGGACCTATTTTCCGGAAAACACTGTTGTAGGGTATCATATGGTGGTCTTGACAAACTATAACTTTCCTACTTGTTTTTCACTTTCTTTTTTTCCTCTTCTTTCCTTTCCTTTTCTTTTTTTTTTGTTGTTTCGAATTCGGGGGAATCTCCTTTTTTCCCAGTGGATCCGCGCCTGACCGAGACACTACCTTCCCTAACTCCCAGCCACATTTACCCAGCAAAATTTTCGGTTGCAAAGAACCGATTGTGGAACAACTTATACTTCCCTAGAACCTGTTCTAATTCTTGTGCAACACCGATTCTTTTGACAAAGGGATTGTCCCAAAAGCAACAGGTGTTAGTAAGCAAATTAGAACATATTTTTGTTCCTCAGAATCGGTTCTAGAAGTAAAATTTGGAACAGAAATAAGAATAAAAGAAATATATTGAATTGCATTAATTTATTTAACACAGATAAAGACAATCATATATTACATGGAATATTTACATTTTTTTAACACATATTTATCCTTTTTCGCCTCCAAAGTTGCATTTTGGGCCTTACAATAATGACATACCAGAACATGGATTTTCTGCAAACAAAAATGAAAAACATAATATTATTAGTATTTGACCCGACCCAGACAATTAAAATTTAATTTACTCACCTTTGTTTCAACAATTTTCACGATTATATCCATCTATTTTAACAGAATTTCGTGTTTTTTCTTGGTTAACAAAAATAAATTGATATTTATTTTTTAATTTTTTTGACACATAATTTTTTTTTTAATTCCTGAGAACCAAAATGTTATGAAACTATGATTGCAGAGAACAAGCTTCAAAATAATTTTCACTTCCCAGCAGAAATAAATCGAGATTTTGGCGACACAGCATCTGTTTATAGCATACCGTAGCGCATCCAAAGAGCGCTCTTAGGGATGCAGTAAAAGGAAGGGGAAAAAATTTTAATTTTTTTTTAAGATTTTTTATATAAAACTTATAATGTGTAATTATTTTTTGATAAAATTTCACACTTGCTTTCCTTTTTAATATTTTTTAACACTTTTTGAATAAAAAAACATGAGTTTTAGACAAAGACACATGATTTGACTGCATCATTATTGCGCATTAATCAGCGCTGCAAAGAGCGCTTCAATCATAGCATCTTTGACCGCTGTTCCCATAAAAAATGTGAAAATTAAAATTTCCGATATTTTTTTGATGTTCACTTCCGATTTTTTTTTTTTTCATTTTGTTTCACATAAATAAAGTTTTGTAAAGTAAAACGAATGAATTTTTTTGTTATATTTTTTTTAAATTTTAGTTATTTGATTTCAACTTTGAATTTACAGCATCTTTATTCTGCTTAAATCAGCTCTACAAAGATACATGAATTCACTGCATCTTTAATCTGCTTAAATCAGCGCTAAAAAGATACATGAATTTACAGCATCTTTATTCTGCTTAAATCAGCGCTCTAAAGACACGTGATTTCAGTGCATCTAAAGAGCGCTGTTTCTGTGTATCCAACTAGCGCTCTAAAGTGGGACATCGCCTTAGGGAATCATGCATGAATTCAGCGCAATTGGATGCGCTCCTTTACTCAAGTTCCCCTTCCAAAAGCTGCTGAACGTTCAGCAAAATTTCTGCTGGGTTAACTTGTTCTGAATAATTAAAGTGTAATAGTGTATGGTTACCGAAGAACCTGTTCTAGAACAAGTGTTGTCAGAATCGGTTCTGAAAAATTTTACTGGGTAGTTGTTCGCTTCCAGAATAAGAATGACCATTTTAAAATCGATCAAACATTAAGATTATATATAGGTACTTAACAACTTCACATACTCATATTTCGATGCGTTTCTCGTAAACACTTCGAAACAAAGTCTTATATCCCTTAAACTTTTAATTGAAGTTACAAAAAAAACAGATTTTTATTATTTTTAACTTTTATTGTTTTTTAATAGATATAACCACAAAACTTTAAACAAATTAAAAGTAATCTATGCTTACATTAATTGTAACTACATCCTTAAGCAATTATTTATAAAGTAAATTTTTAAATAATTTGTGAAATTCATCGAAAAGTTTATCTTCTGCGATACACAAAAAAGAAATAAAATAAATTCCAGGAATTTATATAACATCTTTAAACAATTTTTTGCTAAACTTACAACATGTAGGTAAATAAATACAGTAAAAGCTCTTTATTTAATACAAAAAGTATTCAGTTTTGGTATATCTGCATAGAAAAAAAAAACTATCGTAAAATCAAAAGTAACTAAACCAATTGTTAACAACGAAATTTAAGTTCAACAACATTTGTAATTGACTCAACAACGTATATTGTTAATATAACAAATAAATTGAAATTGTTACAAATCGCAAATAATGCACACGATAGCAAAGTGGTAGTGCGCTAATATCGCTTTTTTGTTTAATGTTTTTAACTGCCAGCTATGATAAAATACAACAATTTAAATGTGCAATCAATGGTTCATTTCCCCAATGAGTATTCGATCTTTTATTAAGCTTTTACAGTATTGGGTTCAAATTATAGAAAATTAAAATCTCGTAAAGTCAATTGCAGAAAATATGAGATTTATTTAATTTCAAGTTAAAAACTTAAGACTGTGAACCAAGTATATATCGTCGTAGCGCCGATAAAATCACCTATATGCGGTTTTAAAACTTTTCGAAAAGAATCAACAGAAATTTTTAAACTATTGCAAATTTAATTGTTTAGTTTTTTAATTGTTTGACTTAATGTTTTATAAAAGAGTTTTTATTTAGTTTTTAATATGTACTCAAAGGGGGGGGGGTGAAATAAAGCCATAGGCAAGAAGGCCATATAGCCCTATTTCTTAATGAGTTGAGAAATAAGGCCATATGGCCTTATAACTAACCACTTTAGCTATAACCGGTATAAATTACGCTGCCGGTCGAGTACCTACTTACAGAATAGCCAAATTATTAAAAATAAACCACTGTGCACCTTTGCGTATGATTGTTATTTAAAGACAATTACTAAATTAAGTATACGCCACTTATACAGTTTTCAATTAATTACAATGTGCTCGAATTTTACACTTTTTTCAAGGTTGGCAATCGAAACGAATAACGGTATCGATATCGGCATTGGTATCGTTTTTTTTATTTATTTCGGTATCGGTATAGGTTACGGTATTTGAGTTGAATCGATTACGGTACGAAAACGAAACGGCAATACCGGTACGTACACAGAAAGAATTGAAAACGAAAATCAAACAACAAAAACGCGGATTCAATTAATTTTTTAATTGAAACTCCTCCGATAAAGAAAATTGTTACATCAATCATCGAATTGTAGGTGATTAATTGATTTTTATTTCAATTAATCATTTTTTCGATTTTGATCAAAAATTTTATTGATTTTTTATTTAAAGTCAATTAAAATAATTATTGATTTAACAAATGAATTTCACGCTTATGGAAAAATTATGAAGAAATTCATATTTTTTGCTTTCCAATATGTTGCCGACAATAAAAAAAAGTAAAACCCTAGTATAAAGTATATTTTTGAATTAATGTATTCAAATAAATTAAAGCGAAAAAAATCTGGTATGTTGAAAATTTGTAATTTGATAATTAAAGAAATAACAAAAATGTTGATCGAAACAATAATTGACTCATTTAAATTTTGTTGATCAATAGATTTAATTGAAATTTTTTAGCCAATAATTTTTTGTGTGTACCGGTAGTATCGAAAAAAATGCTAAAAATATAAAAAACGTACAACATATATATTTTTAGCATTTTTGCTAAAGTGTCCTTTAAAATGTGAACAAATTTAAAAGAGCGTTTTTAGGGGATCGTTGGGGGACGTTGTCGGACCACACCCACAAAATGGGGCGGGCCGAGAAAACTGCAATTTTCTTATCCCCTTGATCAATTTGCAGGACTGAAGTTATACTGATATAAAAATGTTTCATTTGTTTAAGAAAACTAAAAATTATTTCGAGGGCCTACACTCAAAAAAAAAGTGAACTAAAATCTGGGAAAATTAACTTAATTTTGAGAAAAAGAGGGAATGATTTGGCTCCAAAGATTTTTTTTCTTGGTTTAAGTTCATAATTTTCCCAAAAATAAGGAAAACAAAGTTACTTAATTTTAAGCCAATTTTAACTAGAAAATGAGAAAAATTATACTTCACATTTTAGAAATAGATTGGATCTAGACCCTGGACCCATGGGTTCGGACCCCATTTACCTCGAGACCCCGTTGGGTCCTTTAAGGGTCCCTATAGATTTTGAACCAAAACTTGTGTCCGTTTCGCTCTAACTTGCTTAGTTTTTAAGATACTGTAATAAGGGGTCTGAAAGGGTCTTGAGAATCTTAAAAACTGGATATCTCAAAAACTATTAATCGGAGGGCTTTCGGGTATTTTGCGGAAGTGTTCTACGAGTCAAGAGCTACAAAAACGCCGTTGGACCTTTTCTCGTGTTGGCAGTATTTACCGAGATATGTGCATATATAAAATCTCGGGAATTTCAAATTTTAGATCTAAATTTAGGGTCTTGAGACCCCGACAGATATGCAGAGCTAGGCTATTCCATATTTTTCTTTGTTGTCTTTCTTTTGAAAATTTCGTCCGTTTCGCTCTATCTCGCTTAGTTTTCAAGATATCGCCATTTTGAATTTTTAACTAAATTTTAAGAAGTTATTTACTAAATTTTCAGAAGTTATTAACTAAATTCTAAGAAATACACTTCCTCAATTCAAAGAACAGAAATACGATGATGTTTTTTTTAGTAAATTTTAACTAAACTTGAACTAAATTGTTTTTTAAGAAATATGTCTTAAAAATAAAGATGCGTTTCTTAGATTTGTGGAAAATTTCTTTGGCAGTAAGAATTTTTTTCTTAATATTTAAAAATTCCATTTAAAGAAAAGTTTGAACTACTTATGAGTAAATGAACTAAATTATTTTCCTCATAGTTAGGAAAATTTCTCATTTTTTAGTTAAATTTTACTAAATTTAAGGAAAATTCATGATAAATTTTCAAAGACATTTTTTCCTTAATTTTAGTTATGTCTTTTTTTTCAGTGTATATTCAAAACCCTCTATCTTCCATTTTCACGCAAATGACTTTTTGATGGCAAAATATTCAGTAAAACGGCGCCCATCTATGGTGTAAAATTCAGAACAAACATTTTTTTTTGCTATTTTATTTGCATTTTTTTTTCTCTTTCTCTTACACAATTAATTTTTCTGAATGCAAAATCCTCTATCTTTTCAAATAATTAATTAATAAATATTTTTTTTACTAATTTCATCATGCATTACATATTTCATACTAATTTTTGCGTGCTGAACATGAATTTGTTACCAAAATTCCAGAAACACGATTTTGGTCCACTGATGCTAATTTTTTCTGAAAATTCTTGTAACTTTTTTGAAAAATATGGCTCAAAACTTAGAGGTCTTGTGTACATTATGAAACAAAAATTTTAATCTTAAAAATCGCAATGCTGATTAGCATCTGTGGACCAAAATCGCGTTTTTTATTTTTTTACTATTTTTTACATAACATACTCAACAGTTTGTCAACTTTTGAGATGGATTCGATAAAAAAATAATTTTTGTCTTAAAAATAAGCACCTGTGTACCAAAATTGCGATTACAGAAATTTTTATAAGCCGTTATCATTAATAAATCACGTTAAAAATTTACCAATGTCGTAAATGAAATCATAATAATTAATTTTTATTAAAATGCAAAACCCTCTATCTGATCATTTTCATTCATGTACTTAATATTTTTGAGAAACAAAACTCTCTATCTATCATAAAATCCGCAATAGTGCAAAATTTAAAAAACAAATTATATGTGAGATTCAGTAGGTTAATGAAAAAACCAGTAAGAGAGTTATAGTCGGTCAAGACCGACCATATGATACCCTACACCAGTGTTTCCCGGAAAATGGGTCCCAAGTCCAAACATGGACCGATTGGATCTGTCGTTGTTAGATCTTTATTTAGTGTAGAAAACACACACAGGTCAAATTTTAGCGGAATTGGTTTTTTTTTTTGTCAATTGACCGATTTAACTGAATATCGGTCCAAATTTTTATATGGGGGACTAACAATAAGTCCAAAAATGGTCCAACTATATTCCGATTTGATAAGGTTACTTAACTACACACTCAAAATAATAACTCTGTTAAATTACAGAAAAACTCTGCTAATTTAACAGAGTACACCATACTTTTCCAGCTAACAACATTTCTTGGTAATTTTACTAAAAAACTCTGTAAAATGATTTTGACAGAAAAAAAACTGTTAATTTACAGAGTATATAGTAAAATATTGGTTAAATATGAAAGCTTTTTTACAGAGAAAACTCTGTAATTTTACCATAAAACTCTGTAAAATGATTTGTACAAAAAAAAATTAATTTACAGAGTTTCTAGTAAAATATTGGTTAAATAAACCACTATTTAGCAAGGAAAACTATGAAATTTACATATATTTGATGCAAAAAAAAAAATTACAGAAAAAACTCTGTAAATTTACAGAGTTTATTTTAATACATGTTATTTTGTAAAATTTTTATAAGATTTCTGAAAAATAAATTTTGATAACTTTTTTTTGCTACTTTTTCAACTTTTTCTCAAAAAAAAAAAAAAATTACAATATTTTACAAATATATATAAATTTACATAGTTTTCTTTGCTAAATGGTGGTTTATTTAACCAATATTTTACTAGAAACTCTGTGAATTAACTGTAAATTAATTTTTTCTGTCAAAATCATTTTACAAAGTTTTTTAGTAAAATTACCAAGAAATGTTGTTAGCTGGAAAAGTATGGTGTACTCTGTTAAATTAGCAGAGTTTTTCTGTAATTTAACAGAGTTATTATTTTGAGTGTAGGGAATACCAAAAGGACTGACCCGATTCCTTTAAAATTTGAAATGGTAATTTTTGCATACAAAATTTGATTACCTGCTAAATTTCAAAGCGATAAATATTATAATACGATTATTAGAGTCATTTAAGCCGAATCCAATGGGGGCGTTTGTATGGGGGCTAGGTCTTAACATGTACCGATTTTCTCCAATTGCAATACACTCAAAATAATAACTCTGTAAAATACTCTGTAAAATGACTGTAATCTCAATTCAACTAGAGTTTGCAAATAATCGAGCTATTTCATAATCGCGATTACGATTAAAAAAATTGCCGTTAATCGCGATTACGATTAATCGAATTTTTTAAATAATTTTTGTTGCAATAGCTTTAAAAAAAATCTTTTAAAATTTTTATTTTAGAAAGTACGAAAATACAAAAATTACTATCTCATTTTAAATATATTTTATTTTCTTGTGGTAAGGCTGATTATTTTTAAGAAACAAAATTAAAAATTTTCGAACTTTCCTAGTAAAAATAGTTCGAGATTTTAAAACCATAGAAAGAACGCTCTAGCGCCCTTGAGAATTTATTGTTAAGACGTTTATTTTAAAACTTACGCTCAAAAAATTATGTTAGTAAAATCAACTAAAAATGACAGTTAAAATAACTTCTTTGTAAGTTGTTTTGGGGTCAATTACTTTTTCAGTTAAATCAACTAACAATGTTAGTTTTTTTTTAACTGACAAAATACAACTGATTTATGTAGTAAAAACTACTTACATTTGTAGTGAAAACAACTAAAATGTAGTAAAAAGAAAATAATTAATATATAATTTTTTTTCAAAAAACTTTTCAGAAAAAAATGAAGAACAAATTTTTTCCAAGTTTTTTTTTTTTAAGTTATGAAAGAAAAATAAAAAAACGAAAATTTCTTTTATTTTTTTGGAAAAAAACTTTTCAGAGATAGCAAAATAAAATTAACTACTTCGAATAACTGTTACTACATTACAGCACTTTTTTGTTAGTTGTTCAAAAAAACGACTTAAAATAACTAACAGAAATAGTTGTTTGATATTTTTCATACAAAAACAACTGATTTTGTAGTTGAAAACAAATAACTACTGTAAAATATACAAACAACAAACATGTAGTAACTTACATAATATCCTGAGTGTATGATTAAAATTCTTTGTTAATAAAATTTTACACATACTTTAATTTTTGGCATCTTTAATATCAAAAAGATTTTTGGAGAAAAATACTAGATTTTCTTACATCTTTATTGCGCTTAAATAAACTCTACAAAGAGTGCTTCAATCAGCACTGAAAAGACACATGATTTTACTGCGCCTTAATAGCTCTTTATCTTTGCTACTAAAGAGTACTCTAAACTGTGACTGGTTTGGATTTGCTCTTTGGGTCATGATTCCTTTCAAAAAGCTACTTCCAGTTCATCAAAATTTCTGTGAGGTCGTTCGGAATACCTGCCGATGGCCAGTCATTGCAAGGAAATTTATTAAAAACATTTTACAAGGCATCATTTGTCGGCAACCAGCGGTCAAAGTAAATTTCATATCCAAATTTTTCGACCAAATCCGACCAAAGCCTTTTGAGTATATTTTAAAAACAAACATCGTTAAAACTTACTCATATCAGAATTTAAATTTTCATTTAAATTTGAATAATTTTTACTAGAAAAGGAAAGAAAAATCGCAAACAAGTTAAATGAATCATGGGCCTACCCATAATAATTTTCCGTTCCAAATAATCGGTATAAGAACGCATCATATCATCCTGCAATCGATTCTCCTTAACATTCCAGAATCAATGATTTTTGTTTTAAATTGTTCCGAAAGTAATCGTTTTTTAGAGTAATTTAGTTTTTTTTGAAAAATAATTTTAAATATTAAAATTTTCGTTATAAAAACAGTGTATTTCATAGAAAATTATTAATCGTAATCGCATGATTTTTTTGTCGATTACGATTACGATTAATTGGTGCGATTAATCGCGATTACGATTACGATTTTAATCGTTTTGCAAACTCTAAATTCAACAGATATTTGAAAGAGTTTTCTGTCAAAATACAGATTTAAAGAAAATACTTTGTATTTTGTTGTGACAAAAAAACAAAGTTTCCTCTGTTATATTACATTTTACTTTGTAATCTTAATTTTACAGATAATTAGCAGAGTTTTCTGTTAAAATACAGATTTAAGCAAAATACTTCGTAATTTTTTTATAACAAAGTTTTCTGTTTTAATAGTTTTTGTTTTCGTTACCAAACATCAAAATTTTATCTGAATATTTTTTTTTTGAGAAAAAGTTGAAAAAGTAGCAACAAAAGTTATCAAAATAATCTTGTCAGAAATCTTATAAAAATTTTACTAAATAACATGCATTTAACTAAACTCTGTAAATTTACAGAGTTTTTTTTGTATTTTTCTTTTTTTTTTTATAAAATGCATTTTACAAATATATGTAAATTTACAAAGTTTTCTTTGCTAAATGGTGGTTTATTTAACCAATATTTTACTAGAAACTCTGTAAATTAACAGTTTTTTTGTCCAAATCATTTTACAGAGTTTTTAAGTAAAATTACAGAGTTTTCTCTGTCAAAAGGCTTTCACATTTAACCAATATTTTACTGTAAACTCTCTAAATTAACAATTTTTTTTTGTCAAAATCATTTTACAGAGTTTTTTAGTAAAATTACGAAGAAATGTTGTTTGCTAGAAAAGTATGGTGTACTCTGTTAAATTAGCAGAGTTTTCTGTAATTTAACAGAGTTATTATTTTGAGTGTAGACTTCGTCCTTGGGCCAAAATATGCTTAAGTTTCAAATTTCAAGTCAATTGATTGAAAATTGCGACCTGTATCGTGCTTAAACCGATAGATGGTCAGACTGACGGACGGACATCGCTAAATCGACTCAAAAAGTAATTCTGAGTCGATCGGTATGCTTGAAGGTAAGTCTTCGACCAATATTTCGGGTAGTTACAAACATCAGCACAAACTCATTATACCCTGTACCACAGAGTGGTGTAGGGTATAAAAATATTGTAGAATATCAAATTTTAATTACTGTAACAATACGCGAAATAAACATTTTTTTGGCTCTCCTGAAAAGTTGTGTTTTTTTAGATAGAGGGTTTTGAATATAGGCCCTCGATATGTAAAAACAAGTAGAAAAGTTAAATTCGACTTGTCCAAATCCATGAATACCCTACACAATGCCCTTTTACAGTGATGGTTAATTTTCTAACGTGAAAAAAATTAACAATTTTGATTAGAAATATTTTATTTTGAGTAAAAAACTTTTTTTAGTAATTTTTGAAAAAAAAAAAAATGGAAAAAAATTTTTTGAGTGTAATTTTGTTTTTTAGAGTGTTAAGTTTTTTTTTTTTGTTTTACTGTGCGATTCGCTATCGCGGTCCAAGTGAGTGACTACAAAATTTGTATGTAAAACAAAAACAAAAAACTCAAATTTGGTTTTGTTTTACGTACAAAATTTCTAGTCACTCACTTCGTACGACATACTGAAGTGTAAAAATATTTGTGCAACAAGAAAATACTAGCAAATTACAAAATTGTTGTGAAATTTATTATTCAAATGCGATTTTCTCGAAAAAACAACGAAAAACACATGTCTAAATTTTTTTTTGTGTGAATAGACAAACATCTAAACTTAAAAAAGTGGCCGGATTTTTGATAAATTGAATTTTAAGAAAATGGAAAATTTTAGAACCGGTTCTGAAAACTTTCCAAAAAATATCTCAATCGATTGCCCAAACAAACCTATAAAAGAATGTAAATTTTTGAGATTGTTATGCATTCCGTTTTAATTTGATAACGTCCAGTTTTTGAAAAATTGAAAAACCAAAAACGCAATTTTCTTAGTTACAAACGGTGTGATATTTGTGCGCATTTGGGACAAAAAAAAAATTGCCGATTATTTTTTTTTAGGTGCATACTTAATTTTGACACTCTGGGGACTAAAAATCAGTTTCCGTTACATCAATGCGACTCTTAGTTTGGCTGGGGCACAACTCCAAAGAATAGAGTTTTTCACATTTTTCTTAATTTATTTTTTTTGTAAAGGACATTTTTTGAAAAGATTTTAAAAATTCATCTTGTGGAGTAATCCATCCAAATTTTTTGTAAAATGTTTCCAAGATCCGTTATTTTATTATTCATTTTTTTTTATAACAAAAAAATAACCCAACAAAAAGTTACATTGAGTAAAAATCCATGTTTTTTTTAAATATCTTTAAAAATCCAATTACATAATAGACTGCAACTTCTGCAGATAATGATGGATAATGCAAAACGCTAGTCCGGGTTATACAAGAGGTACTCCATAACATTTCGTATGTTATAACTTTTGCCAGAAAGTGCCAAAACTCTGTCAAATCGAGGCTAAAGTTAAGGTTATAAACAAAAATTTTCAAATTATTTGTTAAATTTGTTTAAACGTTGTACAATTTGATTGTTTTACATAACATGCTTTTTGTTTCTCCGGCGTTACTTAAAAAGATGTATGTCAGGTTCAATCTCTAATGTACACAGAATCCATTTTTCACGATTTCGCGGTAAACACTTTGCGACTCGAGAAAGTGGATACAAAATCAATGTGTTTTATGTTTGTTAAAAAAAATTAAAATATTAAATAGGCATACCAAGGTAGATTTATATACGGTAATATTTTAATGACGTAAATTAAAACAATTTTCTTTCAAAATCATTTTAGTCGGCAAAAACGACTTAAATGTTCAGTGCACACATTAACCAGATATTTCACGGCGCACTGTGGCGCCTTTTCTCTAAAAGCGTTGCAAAAATCCAAAAATTGACAGAAGAATTTGATAAAATGAATGATTACATCTGATGGAAAACTCCTCACTGATTAAGAATCCAAAAACATTTTTGAAATCGGATGAAATTTATGAATTATAGAGCCACCCAAAGTTGGCAATTTTTCAGTCTGCAGAAAAAAGTTAAAACTTAAAAAAATATATCATCTTTTAAATTGAATTTCAGGCAAACTATGCAACCGGTCATTATTTTTTTGGTGTCGTTTGAAAGGTATATTAATTCAAATGAAACAATATAAAAAGCGGGTTATTTGGTCGAATACTTTGTTTTTAGGCGCAGTTTTGCAAACACACCATATTTCGGTATTTTTTAATATTTGATAGAATAGAACTAAAAAAGTGACGGTTTGTGACGGGAACTATTAAACAGAGGATGCTTAGTATTTAATACTCTAACGTATTCAATAAAAATTGGGTGCCCGTACTTGCCCGTGTACATGAAAAAACAAAGAAACTGTAACAACTTTTACTACGAAAAGAAAATATCTTTAAAATATCCTAACAGATTTTGGGCAGTTTTGAGATCCACTGGAATTTTTTACCAAGCTTAGTAGATGTATTGGTCTTTAATTTATTATTTTGTTTTTTTGGCTTTTTTGTTTGCTTATAACGCCACCTAGCGGAAATTTTTTTTCTATAAGTAACCACTTTGACGAGCCGTTACTCCTGAACGAATTAAGATATTTTAAAAGTTAAAATTTTGTATTTTTAATAAAAAAAAGTTAAACATAAAAATTGCGAGAAACTTATGTTTCATCTCGGAATTTTTAAGAATTTTTTAAATAGACAAAGGTTTGTGTACAAAGAAAGAAACAAACGTTATCTAACAAGATTTTTAATAAGTTTTTAATTAAAAAAGTCTTAAATTTTTTAACCCTAGTGTTCAGAAAAAAGTGAACATCCAGAATTAATAAAGAGCACAAAAAAAAAACAGTTTAAGGTTCCCTGACTAAAATTGAAATCAAAGAAACAACAACTTTTAAATTCAATATTTTCAAATCTTTATTGATTTTAATAAGCAAGAACTCCTAACTGTTTTACTGTTTAATTCGACTGTGTATAATACAAAATCAAATATTTAAAAAAACGTGTTTTAAAACATAAAAAGAAATTACAAACAACAAATTGAGCTTACAATAACGAGAGTAATGTATAAGTTGTTGTTTGTAGTTAAACTAAATTAGTTTTAACTACGGCTGAATAATTAGAACAATGATGAGCTTAAAAATAAAATGAAAAGAGAGCAATGCTCAATTACAGTGGAGTGCATAATAATAACACTACTACTAGTTTTACATTAAATGCAGTACTTGTAATTAATTAAGAACAATGATTATTGTAATAATTATTATGAATTATAATAATAGCAATTAGTGATAAATTACAAATATAGTAGAAATATTAGTAAATAATAGTATTAATAATATTAAATAACTAATAATAACAATTTTTAATATAAATTCAAATAAAAATAAAAATATTAAATTAAAACTATTTTGATGATGGTTGGCGGGAGATTTCCGCCAACACCTAGTGAATGATCTGTTAAAATTGAACCTACAGCTAATTACAAAAAAATAAAATTAGGCCTCTGTTCTGTCTTTCACAACTTTTCAATTCACATGAAAATTTCCGAATCACATGAAATCAAGTTTAGTGTTTTGTTGATCATGTTTTCATTCGAAGTTGAAATCGAATAACTAAAATTTAAAAAATTATAAGGAAAAAAGTGCATTCGTTATACTTTCACCAAATTTTATTTATGTGAAACAAAACGAACAAGAAATTCGAATGTGAAATCTAGAACACCAAAAAAATTCGGAAATTTTCATTTTCACATTTTTTATGTGAATTACTTTTTTGGAACAGCGGCCTTAGTGTTTTTAATTCTTATTGAGTTTATAGTTCTTTTTTTATATATTTGAAAATTTCTAATCATGTTTTTAAAATTTGCCTATGTCTTTAAGACACAGTGATGCCATTTTAGCACTTTTAGTGCTAGATCTAGCACTATTTTTTTGGACTTAGCACTAAAGTTTTGGAAAAAAATGCCAAGTGCTAAGTTAGCACTTTTTTATAATTTTTTAGCATTTTTAGCATTTTTTTCAACATTTTAATATTTTTGTTAAAATCTCTTGGAAAAAAAATTAGCCTGCGGCGCTTTTTATGCAACCATATGTATTCAAAACTCTTCAAAAGAAGAAATTTGAATACAGACAAACAATTTTTAATTAAGAAGAGCAGTAAAAGACCGAAAGTAATTTTTTTTCAAAGTGCACTTCTCTTACACTTTAAATAATTCAATTCACACGACCAAGGGTCCTAAAAATTTTTTTTCTTACTTGGTTGATGGCCTTCATTTAGCCATGCAGTTTTTATGATTGTTATCAATTAAAACTATTGTTTTGAAGAACTGGAAATTTTTACAATAACGTATGCGTTCCACCTTGCGACAAACGAAATATTTTTTACTGATATTAATTGACATTGCTGTTCTTCTGATAATTATTGTTCTGAATTTATACGCAAAATAATTCAATAATTTCCATGTACACAAATTCTATTTTCATAATTCATTATAAAATTGTTGGGAGTAATTTCATTAAAAAAATTTGGGATAAATTAAAATTCTGAAAACCAAATTGAAATTAAGAAAATATGTGTACCGGTTATTACAACGCGTTGTTATAACCGTTGCAACGTCGGAAAAATCTAAAACTTTGGCTGTATATACATATGAACCAGTCCAAAAAATTCTGAGAGTAGAGCCGAAAATAAAATACCGGTGTCTTCCAGTTTTTCTAAATCAATTCGCGAAAAATTTAAAAAATATTTTTTTTTGCAATATAGAAAAAGTTCACTCAAGTCAGATAGTGGGGATAAAAATTTTATTTTCTCAGGTTTTAAAAATTAAATCGCATTTTTCGCGAAAAAAATACTGTTAAATTGTGTTTTACAAAAGAAGTGTGAAATAAGTCGAAAAAATATATTAAATGCGCTTCTCAGAAAAAAAATTAATTTATCACTCCAGTGAAATTTGATCGATGATCTTTTCTTTCAATATTTTAACCCTGTATCTCACATTTTTGGGTATAACTTTCGTCTTTTTTTTAAATATTCTCATAGAGAACCAATAAAACGTGCATTTAAAGGGTTAACATGTTCCAAAAACATTTTTTGCATTAAATTTTATTAGGGAGTTGCCAAAGGCCAATAGTTCGTGCGATGTTAGCAAAATGCTTAAAAAAGTAAATTGTAAAGTATTAAATTTCATTAGATTGTGTTTCACCAAAGAAACTTTTCAATTTTACTTTGAATGCATTTTGCTTATATCTAACGAACTCTTAGCTTTTAACTATCCCTAGTGAAATTTGATGCACAATATTTTTGTTTAACATTTTAACCTTTTAAACGCACAAAAGTGAGTCGAACGGTGTTATTAAAAATCATTATTTGTTGATTTAACAGAAAAAAATTAAAAAAAAAATCTAGCACTTTTTTTTTGGTCTGTAGAGCATTTTAGCACTATTTTTTCTGCTATTTAGCATTTTTTCAAAATTCTGTTATGGCAACACTGTTAAGACATAACTATACTTGGTTAGTTTAAAAGGTGAAACTTTTTTTAAATATTTAAGTAAACTTTTACTTGACACAATTAAAAAATTACTTAAAAAAACCAAAAAAAAAGTTCAAGTAAAATTTTAGTTTTATAAATTGAAAATTTACTCAAATTTGTTGGTAAACATTTATTAAATTTTAAATATCAAATGGTTTTCTGGTGCAAAATTAAGTAATATTTTACTCACAAGGGAAGTATCTCAACCCTTATGAACCGATTTGCCTGAAACTTAAAATATATATAAAAGAGACAATTTTAAGGTTGGGGTGTCTCGGCTTATCGGACATATCAGTGTTTTAAAATTTCGTTGTCCCCTTTTGAAACAATGTGGACCTCCGGGAAAATTTTGATAACTCCCGAACTAACAGGAATATCCTCTAGAGCAAAAATACGTGTCGACTTAAATTTAATAAAGATTATTTCTTATTCATGGACATCGTAGGTCTATGTCTTCATATAAATACCCCCCAAAATTTACACATTTTTATGAAAAAAGTATTTAACAAAGCCAAACTTTCACAGGTTATATCACCGTTGGATAGGCATTAAAAAAACCTTTCTTCTCATATGTAAACATCATATAGTTTCTTAATAAGAAATGGCTGAAAAATCCAAAAAAAAACTATTTTTTCGCCATTTTTTGATCCATGTTTTGAACCCCTAAGTCCCCGATATGGCCGATAAGCCGAGACACCCCAACCTTAGAATTGTCTCTTTTATATATATTTTACATTTTAAGCAAATCGGTTCATAAGGGTTGAGATACTTCCCTTGTCAGTACCGGTAAAAATTTCCTAATTTTTTTTTATTATTTTTTCTCTGTCATATTTGAGTGGTATTTTTTCGAGACTTTTAATATGTATTGTGATTATTGTTGCACTAACAATAAGTCTAATCGGCAAGTCAAAAACGCTTAACGAGAATACCAGTGTGCGGATTGACTTAATTTGACGCAAAAGAAGTTACATTTTAAATGATTTTTAGATTTACAATTTACAACAAAAGAGGTCAAAAGGAGTCTGCCTATTACAATGCGGATGCGCTTTTCTTGAAGCTAAAGGAGATAAAATTCAAGTGCGTTTTAAACATTAAAAATGCCTTAATAACTTCAAAACTTATGATTTTTGCAACGAAAAAAAGTCAAAACGAGGCACTGTGCTGCAGTGGGCCAATGGCCATGCGGGCTACTTATTTTTAAGCTGAAGGGGTTTCTTTCAAATGCTTTATAAGTCTTGATAATATCTTTATTACTTTAAAATTTATAATGCTTACAAATAAAAAAGTCAAAATACGACACTGTGCACAGTGCCGCGGCATTGCGGCTCATATATTTTGAAGCTAGGGGAGTTTTCTTTCGAATGCTCTTTAAATTTTTAAAATATCTTCATTAGTTCAAAAGTTATGATTTTTGCAACGAAAAAAGTCAAAAGGCGCCACTGTGCGGCGTTCTTTTTTTCATAATTCAATTTTTATTGGTTAATTTGTTTTATTTTTGTTTGTATTAAATGAGTTTCCTGAAGGCAAACAAGTTTTAATTGCCGGTTCTTTAAATGTAGGGTGTATTATTTGTGTGCAGATAAATAATCCCTCTTAAAAATATTTTAAAGAGATCTACATTGAATAATAAAATCGTTATTTCTAAATCGTAAGTAGTTTGATTTTTTTTCTGGACTATTTTTAATATATTCTTTAAAAACCTGGTCGTGAATTCCGATTTTTGGGTTTAACCATGTAGTTGTAATGCATATCACAAAAATTCGGTGGTATAAAGTATAATTTTCGAAAAAAAACGATTTTTTTAAAACTTTTTTTTTGTTGGTTAGTTAACCAAGTTTACCTTCCTGTTTAAGGTAGGGTATTGACAGTACATCTTTGAAACGACATCCAAAAATAGCTCTAAGTTTCTAGTTTCCAAAACTGTAAAAATTTTAGAAATAGCCCAATCCGTTTAAAAGTTATAGTGAAAAAACTTCGATGCGCGCCTTTTCCATACAAAGGACACACTGTGTTACATATATTCATACAACCTATTCAGAAATTCACGGGCACATCTTTTACTGTAGCGGGACATTTGCTGTGGAATGCCTCATATGCTCTTCGGGGGCCCTGTACCAATATTTCAATGCACAACACACTAAATAACAAAGTAAGTATACCCCCACTGGTCTGGTTGGAAGGTATAAAAAAGCACATGCGTGCTTTCATCGGCTTATCGACGATATGTAGACACAATATTTTTTTATACCCTCCACTTAGTGATAGAGGGTATATATAAGTTTGTCATTCCGTTTGTAACTCATCGAAATATCGGTCTGGGAACCCATAAAGTATATATATTCATGATGCCCGATCGATTTTAAGACATTCAAGCGATGTCAGTCTGTCCGTCTGTCTGCCTGTCTGTGGAAAATGCGGTCGCGGACAAAATATTGCACAGGGATGACTGAAACTTAACATATTTATTGGAAGTTCTCCCGAGAAGTTTGGTATTGCATTTGAGCGATATCGGTTCAGCGGTTCAAAAGTTATGAACGAAAATGTAAGCACACCTCAAAAATTTCAGTACATTCAACATAACCTAAAAATACAAAATGCTTTAATTCGGCTTCTGGTTGACATATGTATGTGAACATAATTGAACACCAAATGGTATTTAAACAAGTACGAACATATTTTTTGACAAAAAAAAAGAAAAAATCGCGTACTTTTTTTTACCAAAATTTTTTTTCGCGGAAATTTTTTTTTAAATTTTTTTTTTTTTTTTTTCAAATGTAATTTCCTTTTAAATAAAGTTTTTTGCAATAATCTTTTTGAAATTTTGGAGGGTATCACTGCATTCGGCAAGGCCGAATTTAATTTTTTACTTGTTAAAGTTCAATACTAAATAAAAGTAAATTAAGTTTGTTAGGTAAAGAGTATAAAAAAAATAATAAAATACTTCTCAAATTTAAAATCATTCTTACGTCACAACTACATATCGATGGCGAATATTCCAAACTTGCTATCTGCAATATTTTCGAAAGACAGATTTCGATAAAAATAGTTGTCATCTATCAAATTAATTTTTAACTGAATTATTATTTCAAAAACTATTTTTTTTAGTAATATTGTAGAAAAAAGATTAATAATAACACTGTGCTAGTCGCAAAAATTAACAAGCTGAGCACTAGGGTTATGACTTTATGAATTTTTTGCAAATATCAAAAAGTCCATCGCATAGTCGTATAGGCCATGAAAAAATATTAAGAAATGATGTCTTACTTTTTCGCGATCGTTAAAAAAGTTCACGCACCAACGCGATGAAGTTTTGAATATTAGTTTAGTTTTGAATATTAGTTTTTATTTTAAGTATAAACAAATTAAATTTAATTGCAAAATATTTAGGATTTTCTTGTAATTTCATTAATAAAAAACAAAATCTCATCAATTGAATGTAGGGCGCGAAAAAATCGCGATATTATTTCGCTATTTCGCGGATTTTTTAAATTACCTAAATTTTAGTGTCAAGTGATAGGTGCTATGAAGCAGTAATTCTTTTCAGCAACTAAAGCTTATAATCGATGAATTTTGGTGCTTTTTCGCGGATGTTATAAATAAGTTAAATGTTGGTTCCTTCTGATATGTAGTCATGAGTTTGTGATAATTTTCAAATAATTAAGATATGACGTCATAATATAAAATTTTTAAAAGAAAAAATAAAAAAAATCACTCTTGCGGGAGTTTCAGAAATTTAATTCGGAGCGCGAACTTTTTTCACCGAAATGACTGAAAAAAATGATTTTTGTTATCTGTATAACATTGCCCATAGCGTGGTGGGATGGACTTTTTTTGTCCAAAAAAAAAGTTGTAACCCTACGGAGCACCCAAACAAAATTATTTTTTTATTCTTTTGGGATAGTTTTTAAATATAAATTTAATAAATGCATTGTTTTTATTCGCGAAAAAAAAAAATTTCGCGAAAAAGAAAAAAAAAATCCGCGAAAAAATTTTTTTTTTTCGAAAAATTGTGTGTCTGCAGTGTGTCGTATTCTACACATTTTCATAAATTAATAGCAAAACAAAAAAAACTTCGAAAAAAATTTCGCGAAAAAAATATCGCGAAAAAAATTTTTCGCCAATATTTTTTTTTTGTATATTCAATAGAGCTTAGATCAATGTTTCCCAACCTTTTTTACGCCACGCCCCACTTTTAAGTTAAAAAAATTGTCTTGTTCCCCCTACACTAAGGACAAATTTGTTAGTTTTTCTAATTTTTGATTCTAATGTAAAATTACTACTTGTTTAGCAAAGTTTTTGTAAAACAAGAATTTAAATTAAGTTTTAAAAAAAAAAAATTAAGAAATTAACAAGATTTTTGTAGTTAATTTTGCAAAAAAAAAAATAGTTTTTGTAGTTAATTTGACTAAAAAAAATTTTGAAAATTTGCTCGTTGCCCCCCTGGAACCTTCAAATTGCCCCCCAGATGATAAAAATTCATAAATTGTCTAAATAATATAAAAAATATTTTTTTTACTTAAAAATAAAAAAAAAAATAATAATCGCGAATATCGCTAATACATACGCTAATTTTGAAAAAACTGATATTACAATGGGATTTTGTGTACATGAACTAGCTTTACCAGATGGATGTCGTAATTTCAAATCATCCCAGCAAAAAAAGTGCGGAGTACTTCTATTTGGAGTGCTTTAAAACTATAACAAATGTAATGAAATACAACAAAAATAACAAAAAACACAAGAAAAAAACACACAAACAGTTTTTTCTACTCCATAAAAAGTTGTTATTCAGCACTTAACTCATTACCTTCCGCGACACTCTCATACAAAAGTAAGTAGATATTCAGTAGATAAGAAGTACTCCGAGCTTTCAAACAACTTCCAACTATTTCCACGGAGTAGTTCTTATCTACTGAATATCTACTTACATTTGTATGGAGGTGTCGCGATAGGTAATGAGTTAAGAGCTGAATATCTATGTATTCTGGAGTAGAAAAAACTGTTTGTGTGTTTTTGTCTTGTGGTTTTTGTTATTTTTGTTGTATTTCATTACATTTGTTATAGTTTTAAAGCACTCCACTGAGAAGTGGTAATGACTTTTTTTGCAGGGATACTAAAAATTTTTGTATTAAACCAATTATTTCAAGAAAATAACGATTTTCGATACCAAAAAATGTTTTTCGCGAAAAAAAATTCACGGTATTATGGTTTGTTATGCTAGCTTAACAGACTTTAATGGCTTTAAATTTAAAAATTATCGCAAAAGTTTACAAATATCGTTTTTATTGTACTTGAGCATCAAAATTTTAAATCGCGAAAACAAGCGCTACCTTCGAAAAACGGCTAGCGCCATTGAATTTAGCGTACTCGAATTAACTTTACCAGTAGGGTGCCCAGCTTGTTTAAAAAAAAGTGTCAAATTCGAGCACAGTGTAACTATTAGAATTACCTAAAAATAACAGTTGTTTTGGATCGCGAATATCGCTAATACATACGCTAACTTTGAAAAAACTGATATTACAATGGGATTTTGTGTACATGAACTAGCTTTACCAGATGGATGGCGTAATTTTAAATCAAACTAAAAATATTTGTATTAAACCAATTATTTCAAGAAAACTTTATTTGGCAAGTTTATTATTAGACTAAGTTATTTAAGGGGGAGCTTTTTTTTACATGTTCCAATTTTGCTCATTTACGAACTTGAACATCGTAAGACTATAAGACATATTCGTGCCAAACATCAGGTGGCTAGCTCTTTTGGTTTGGACAGCATCGTGCATTCCCCAGACAGTCAGACCGACAGACGGTCGGACGGACATCACTAAATTTTTTTTCCCCATGGAGCCGCATGGCTTAGCGGATGAATACATCTTACTCACAAAGAGTTTCCCAATATCTCATAGAGATATGGGAGTATGCAATTATATGCAAAAAAAGTAGCAGTCCACAAATAAATTTGGTTTAAAAAAGAAAAAAATTAATTAAATAGAAAAATTAAAAAAATATATAAATCAACATTTTAAACCTGTACTTTGTACAAAATATATTTATTTGCCCTATTGATAATTGAAATTAATTTCAAAAGATTTTAATACAGGATTTTAAGTACGTTAATTTTGTAATAAGTTATGTTCTCCAAAATTAAAAAAAAAAATAATAAAAAATTAAATTTTGTTTTTGACGCCTCCGTACTAGCGGTAAAAGAGTTTGGTGTACAAAAATATGTGTGCTAGCCTACTTTAATATAGTTTACTGTATAATGGCATCCGAAAAAAGTTTTTTTTGAACACATCAAAAATGGACTTTTGGCCAACAATTCCTTATAAATTGCCTATAGTGCAGTGGGTGCCCAGCTTGTTAAAAAAAAGTGTCAAATTCGAGCACAGTGTAAAATAACAGTTGTTTTGGATCTCCTAAAAAAATTTATTATACAGATAGCAAGTTTTGAATATTGGTCCTCGATATACATAAAGTTTTATTTCCCTACTTTTATATACTTATGTGCATTAGAGCGGCATTTTTCGGTACGGACATTTTTTTTTTTCCGATTTCCCAGATTTTCAAAGTCCGGGCAGTTTTTTATTTTACCGGGACTAAAATTTATGTGATATATATTTGAGGCCTATAGGATTAGAATACCCGGTGGCTCCCGGCGGTCAAAAATGTCTTACGAAACATCATGTTTCTTTTAATTTTAATGCACTTAACACGAATATCAAAAAAATATAATATCGGTTTTCGAGATATCGCTATTTGAAAATCCAAAACTTTCATCGAAGGGCGCCACGAATTAAAATTATCGGAATTGGCTCAAATAAAGTTTCAATGAAAAATTGTCTCAAGCTCTTTGAAGGGTCAAAGGAAAGAAATTTTGAAATGTTTTAAAAGAATATTTTGAACATATAAATTAACCTCCATTTTTTTTTTGGAAATTTCAAATAGCGATATCTCGAAAACCGTACGACCGATTTTATTTTTTTTTGATTTTTAGCGCATCAAAATTTATAAAAATAATGTATCGCAAGACATATTTTATTTTTTATATTTAAACATTTTCAAAAATCGAAAACATTGATTACCGGGCGCCTCGCATTAATTTAAACCAACTAATTTTTAAGTATAATAGAATAAAAATTTACCCGGACACTTGAAAAAATCTAAATTTTAAAAAAAATGGCAATCTATTGTACATTAGGGTGTCCCACAAAAAAAAGTTGTCCGGGCTCAAGCATAATTTGAAAGCTTATAGGGTAAAGTATTTTTGAGATTCTTTTCAGATTTTTCGGAAAAGGTTTTTAGGTCGCGCAAATCGATTTTTTGTTGTTACTTTTTTTGATTTTCATAGAAATTTTAAAAGTTACAAAACGTTACTTTCAAAATTTGTGAAAACTTACGAAAAAACCTTATGTAGGGTACCTAAATGAGCAAAAGCAGAGCCAAAACGTTTAATTTATGCACACAAAAGTAAAGTTTGGACATTTTTTTTTTTAAATGTTACCTCAATAGTAAAAAATATCGTGTTTATTGGCAAACTTATAAAGAAAGTTTAAAAAACGGTCGTCAAAGCCGATTTTAAGCACAAAATCGATTTGCGCGATCTTAAAAACTTTTCCGAAATATCTGAAAAAAATCTCAAAAATACTTTACCCTATAAGCTTTCAAATTATGCTTGAGTACCCAAGAAATTCGAATAAAAGTTTTTTTTTTGGGACGCCCTATTGTACATCCATAAGTTATTGAAAACAACTTTAAAGAAAAAAAATTTAACTATATGAATAAAAGAAAATATTATGAAACCGACAGAAGCTTCAAGTCGTCAAATGGATATCCTACAGAGAGCTTGAACAATATGATTTTTTATATAATTTCCAAATTAATTAATAACAATTATTAACAATACTATCCGTCTGATACAGTCCAAAATAAAAGAGCTAGACTCCTGAAGTTTCGAACGAACAAGTTTCGTTACCATTTATATCCACAGGCCCAGGCACACTCATTCGAATGTCTCGCCATCTCATTTAGAGATGTGGTAGTGACACCCGCTAGGGATTTAAAACCCGCTTGTTTGTCGGTGAAAACACTGATATCCCTGAATAATATCTGTTGACACCCTATCCAATCCACAGTCCGTTTTATGGCCATAAAATTTCGGCCTGAAGTAGTCTAAAGTAAAATCTGTAATCCAGTTTACTCATAAAAGTGCTAACACCACTCGGCCATCCATTTTTGTGAAAAACTCAAGTGTCTCCTTAGGTATGTCGAGACCCTCCGTCCAATCGGACTTGTCCAGAAAACTTGTGATTGTCAATGTTCGCTGCGCCACCGTGATGTCCCAGGATTTTCGCATGTCCGTTTATAACCGAAAGCTCAATGGATTTGTTCACGACTACTGAACACAGCCAGTAGAAGGTCTGCTGTCAGCCAGTGAAGCATTGCGAGTGACCTTTCGTTTCTTTGGGTCCTAGGTCACAGACAAATTCCAGGAAATTTCAAAGCCGAAGAGCTTGCAAGACAGGAATTAGAATGTGTTGGCATGTCTCTAGAAACTTGCAAGCAAAATCTACAGCTTGTAGGGATGTTACAAAAATTATCATTCACTAATCTATATATATAAAGTAGTTGCGTGACTGACTGATGACTGATGACTGACTGACATACTAATCACGCATCATCCCACAGCCCAAACCACAGAAGCTAGAATCTTGAAATTTGGATTGTAGTTTCACCTCCTGGAATACATATCCGCTAAGGCTGGGTTTTTGGAAATGTTGATTTTAAGGGGTAAAAACGAAGGGTTGAAAAAGGGGAAAATGCGAGTACTTTGGTACTTTTTATTTTTTCTGAAAAAAATTCAATTAATTTGAAATTTGAAATTCAGGATCCTCTAACGGAAAAACATTCCCAAAAAAAGAACTTTCTGGAAAATCGGATTCCTAAGGGTTAAAAGGGGTAAAAAATGGTACTTTGGTACTTTTTATATTTTTTGAAATTAAGGTCCTACAAAAATATTAAAATTTGCAATAGTGGTTCCAACAACAGAAAAAATTCTGAAAACGTACTTTTTCGAAATTCCGATTCTAAGGGGGGGGGGGTAAAAAACGAGTATTTTGGTACTTTTTATTTTTTCTGAAAAAAATCCTATTAATTTCAAATTTGAAATTTAGGATCCTCTAACTGAAAAACATTCCCAAAAAAAGAACTTTCTGGAAATTCGGATTCCTAAGGGTTAAAAGGGGTAAAAAATGGTACTTTGGTACTTTTTATATTTTTTGAAATTAAGGTCCTACAAAAATATTAAAATTTGCAATGGTGGTTCCAACAACGGAAAAAATTCTAAAAACGTACTTTTTCGAAATACCGATTCTAAGGGGGATAAAAAGCGAGCACTTTGGTCCTTTTTACTTCTTCTGAAAAAGAAATCCTATTAATTTGAAAGTTGGAATGTAGGATCCTCTAACGGAAAAACATTCCGAAAAAAGTACTTTCTGGAAATTCGGATTCCTAAGGGTAAAAAGGGGTAAAATATTGTACTTTGGTACTTTTTATATTTCTTAAATTTAAGTCCTAAAAAAAATTAAAATTTGCATTGTTGTTTCCAACAATGAAAAAAATTATGAAAAAGTACTTTTTCGAAATACCGATTCTAAGGGGGATAAAAAGCGAGCACTTTGGTCCTTTTTACTTCTTCTGAAAAAAAATCCTATTAATTTGCAAATTGGAATGTAGGATCTTCTAACGGAAAAACATTCCCAAAAAAAGTACTTTCTGGAAATTCGGACTCCTAAGGTTAAAAAGTGGTAAAAAATTGTACTTTGGTACTTTTCATATTTTTTTAAATTAAAGTCCTACAAAAAAATTTAAATTTGCACTGTTGTTTCCAACAATGAAAAAAATTATGAAAAAGTACTTTTTCGAAATACCGATTCTAAGGGGGGTAAAAACCGAGCACTTTGGTACTTTTTACTTCTTCTGAAAAAAAATCCTATTAATTTGAAAATTGGAATGTAGGATCCTCTAACGAAAAAACATTCCCAAAAAAAGTACTTTCTGGAAATTCAGACTCCTAAGGTTAAAAAGTGGTAAAAAATTGTACTTTGGTACTTTTCATATTTTTTTAAATTAAAGTCCTACAAAAAAATTTAAATTTGCACTGTTGTTTCCAACAATGAAAAAAATTATGAAAAAGTACTTTTTCGAAATACCGATTCTAAGGGGGGTAAAAACCGAGCACTTTGGTACTTTTTACTTTTTCTGAAAAAAAAAAATCCTATTAATTTGAAAATTGGAATGTAGGATCCTCTAACGAAAAAACATTCCCAAAAAAAGTACTTTCTGGAAATTCGGACTCCTAAGGGTAAAAAGTGGTAAAAAAAATTTACTTTGGTACTTTCTAAATTTTTTGAAATTAAGGTCCTACAAAAAAATTTAAAAATGTTAGTTCCAACAACGGGAAAAATTTTGAAAAAGTACTTTTTCGAAATTCCGATTCTAAGGGGGGGTAAAAAAGTGTATTTTGGTACTTATTATAATTCCTGAAATAATGGTCCTGGGAACTTTAAATTTGGAATGCAGGGTCATTTAGCGAAAAAAGATTTCTAAACAAGGCAAAGATTTTTTTGGTTTTTAGCGCATGTAAGCGCATATTCGGAATGGAATGAAAGCCACATGGGATTAATCGGAATGGAACAGGGAATCAAATGGAATAAAACATGGAACGAGATGGGGACTTGAATGGAGGTGCGCCTCTCGAAATATAGATCTTTTAAGGCTGAGTTTTTGGAAAGGTTGATTCTAGGGAATAGGGGTAAAAAAGGTATTTTGGTACTTTTTATATTTCCACAACCCACTGAAGCTAGAGAATTGAAATTTGGAATATAGATGCACCTCCCGGAAAATAGGTCCACTAAGGCTTGGGTTTTGGAAATGTTGATTATTTTCATAGTTCCACAAACCAATGAAGCTAAAGATTTTAAATTTGAAATGTAGCTGCATCTCCCGGAATATAGATCCACTAAGGCTGGGTTTTTTGAAATAATGATTCTATAGGGGTATAACGGGTAAAAAAGGTATTTTGGTGCTTTTTATATATATACTTAAATAATGGTTTTATTACCTTGAAATTTGGAATGTAGCATCCCATGCTTAAATAAAAGTAATAAAAACTTAAAATTAGGAATGTATGATCCAACAACTGAAAAAACCTATGAAAAATGTACTTTTTGGAAATTCCGATTCCGATCTAAGGGGATAAAACGAGTAATATGGTACCTTTTATATTTTCTGAAATAATTATGATAAAAAATTTGGAGTGTAAGATTGCCTAGCGAAATAAAATATTCAAAAAAGAATAACTTTTGGAAAGTCTGATATTATCAACTAATGTATTTGGTATTTTATTGTAATTGTTGTGATCATCATAAGCACAGTTTTTGTAAAGGATTAAGACATATCGTCACCTTAGAATTGGTTAGCTTTATAGGCTGGTAAAAACCCCATCCTATGGACCAAACCAATTCTCAGGTGACGGTATATGAAGATTACATAGCGAAAAGTTCCAAGAATGGATCATTTATTATCATTATGAAATTTTTCTGTATTTACGGGCAACGAAATCCCTTGCGCACGCTAGTCTATATATATAAAAGAGTAATGTGACTGACTGACTGACTTATTGACTGATTCATCATCGCCCAGCCCAAACCGCTGAAGCTAGAGACTTGAAATTTGGACTGTAGGTTCACCTCCCGGAATATAGATCCACTAAGGCTGGATTTTTGCCAGTGTTGATTCTAAGGGGGTAAAAAAGGTAAAAAACTGTACTTTTGGTACTTTTTATATCTCATGAAATAATGGTCCTAGAGACTTGAAATTTGGACTGTATGTTCATCTCCCGGAATGCAGATCCTATAAGGCTGGACTTTTGCCAATGTTGATCCTAAGGGGGTAAAAAGGGTAAAAAACTGTACTTTTGGTACTTTTTATATCTCATGAAATAATGGTCATAGAGACTTGAAATTTGGAATGTAGGTTCACCTCCCGGAATGTAGATCCTGTAATGCTGGACTTTTGCCAATGTTGATTCTAAGGGGGTAAAAAGGGTAAAAAACTGTACTTTTGGTTCTTTTTATATCTCATGAAATAATGGTCATAGAGATTTGAAATTTGGACGGTATGCTCACCTCCCGGAATATAGATACACTAACGCTAGATTTTTGCCAATGATGATTCAAAGGGGTAAAAAGGGTACAAAACTGTACTTTTGGTACCTTTTACATTTCCTTAAATAATGATACTAGAAACTTGAAATTTGCAATGTAGGTTCACCTCCCGGAAAAAAGATTCACTAAGCAGGGTTTTTGCCAATGTTGATTCTACGGGTAAAAAAGTGTACTTTTGGTACTTTTTTTTTATTTACTGAAATAATGGTCTACAAACTTGAAATTTGGAATGTAGGATCCTCTGCTGAAAAAAAAAAAAAAAAATTGCAAATTTGGATTCTAAGGGAGTCAATGGGGTAAAAAGTGTACTTTTAGTACCTTTTGTTATTTCTTGAAATAATGGGCATAGAAACTTCAAATTTGGAATGTAGAATCCTGCAGTGAAAAAAACATTCTGGAAAAAATACTTTTTGGAAATTGCGTTTCATAGGGGGGTAAAATATTGTACTTTTGGTACTTTTTATATTTCCTAATATAATTTTCGTAGCCACCTGAAATTTGGAATGTGGAATACTACCTTTTGCACAATAAAAGTAAAATAAAAAGTACCTTTTATAAAAAGTACCTTTTATAAAAAGTACCTTTTATAAAAAGTACCTTTTATAAAAAGTACCTTTTATAAAAAGTACCTTTTATAAAAAGTACCTTTTATAAAAAGTACCTTTTATAAAAAGTACCTTTTATAAAAAGTACCTTTTATAAAAAATACCTTTTATAAAAAGTACCTTTTATTAAAAGTACCTTTTATAAAAAGTACCTTTTATAAAAAGTACTTTTTATAAAAAGAACCTTTTATAAAAAGAACCTTTTATAAACAGTACCTTTTATAAAAAGTACCTTTTATAAAAAGTACCTTTTAAAAAAAGTACCTTTTATGAAAAGTACCTTTTATAAAAAGTACCCTTTATAAAAAGTACCTTTTATAAAAAGTACCTTTTATAAAAAGTACCTTTTATAAAAAGTACCTTTTATAAAAAGTACCTTTTATAAAAAGTATCTTTTATAAAAGTACCTTTTATAAAAAGTACCTCTTATAAAAAGTATCTTTTATAAAAAGTTCCTTTAATAAAAAGTATCTTTTATAAGAAAGTGCCTTTTATATAAAGTACCATTTATAAATAGTACCGAAAGTAAACTTTTTGGTAATTTTCTATTTCCATATTAGAAACTTTTTATATTTCCTGAAAAATTTTACCTATAATCTAAAAATTTTTAATGTCGGAGAATTTGGTAAAAAAACATTCTGGGCAAAACACGTTATGGAAATTCCACTTCTTAGTGGAAAATTGAAATATAGAATGAAGGATCCTTCGGTGAAGAAAAAACATTCTGGAAGAGGTACTTTTTGGAAATTCCGTTTCTAACGGGGGTTAGAAAGTGTACTTTGGTACTTTTTTTTGTTTCTATAATAATGACCTTAGAAGCTTGAATTTTGAAATGTAGGGTCCTTCGATGAAAAAAAAACATTCTGCTAAAGTAATTTAAAAAAATTCCGTTTCTAGAGTTGTAAAAAGGTGTTTTTGATACTTTAGATTTTTCATGAAGTAGTGATCCTAGGCATTAAAATTTTGACTGCTTGATCGTTTAGTAAACAAATATTTTGGAAAAGTTCTTTTTGGAAATTCTGTTTCTAAGAGTCGCGACCGATCGTAAATGGTATAAAAAGAGTAAATTTGGTTATTCTTGAAATAATGGTTCAGAAACTTGGTATTTTAAATATAGGATCACCTAGCACAAAAAAAAAAAAAACAGTTTTTGGAAAATTTAATTTTAATGGGAAAACGCAAATGGTTATTTTTACCTATCTAACTATTAAACTAAAATCCCCAGAAATAACACCCAAGAGAAGGATATATTTTAAAATTTTAGGATAAAAAGGGGTACCTGGTGAAAGTGGTGTAAATTGGTACTTTTCATATCTATAAGATAAAGACAATAGAAATTTTTATTTCTTTAACGCATATTATACGAAGATGAATAAACTCACATGGATCGAAAGGAGATAGAATTGGAAATGAAATGGAGTAGAACGGGGAACAAACTGGAATAGAGCAGGGAACAATATGGAATGATGCTTTTTACTTAAATTTTTCGAATTTAACTTTTTTTATTCCATATTTTTCTCTCTATATGTTTTTTTTACTCAAACTTATTTTTATTCTAATTTCTTTTTTCACTGAAATATTTATTCACTCAAAATCCAAAATCCTGATATAAGGGCTCGAAAATTGTCAATATCTTTTTTCACCGGAACTAACATTATAAAGTACCAGCAAAGTTATTCACATTTTATTGTTTAAATTATTCATTGAAATGTTATTTTATGAAAAACTTAAACGTCCACATGTAAATAAAACAAAGACAACATAGGGGATTTTTTTTGAAATCGATAGAGTTATTCTGATCTTTCTATTATCCGGTATTCAATACAACCGGTAACGAAGTACCGGGATGGTAAGCTAGTAATAACATAAAGTAGAGTATGGAAAACTTCAATATGTGGGTAAAAACTATATTTTAAAGTGAGTTCATAAGTAGGTTTATTTTATACATGGTTAAAGTGCAATTTTTCACATGTAGGTTTCTGTTGGATATACATAATATACGTAAGGAAGTACGTGTTAGCCGGGAGTAATCTTATGAATTACGAAAGTAAATTTTTATGCACACACAATATAAATTTTCTTAGCTGGGAAAATGTTAAGAACAGAATATAAATCCTTTTAATATATTCTTATTTATATAATGTAGTGAGTGAGTGAATGAATTTTCTACAGTATACACTTTTCACTCACTCGATTTACACAGTAAAGATTAAAATACGTTTTTCTTTATTTACAACAATAACTGATAAAATTTGTTCATAGTATTAAAAACTTAATTGAAATTTGTTGTAATGATAAAAAAAATTATTAATTAAATAGAGGAAAATTTTTAAACAAATCGAAAAAATTAAAATATGTAGTCAAAAAAAAAAACTTAAAAAAATTTAAAAAAATCAAATAAATGATCTTTTAAGATGTTATCAGATCTTTAAGTTTCGAAATATCCCGAGTAAAAAAAAGTTATATGACACAATATTTAATTATATATGAACAGATATGCTTTTATGTAAATCCATATTAATTTTGATCCGAAAATTTGCGGATCGAATATTATACGATTATATCAAATTCTATTATTTTTGATAAAATAATATCAAATTTGATTAAGTTTTATCCCAAAAATGGGTCTATCTAATTGTATTAAATCATATCTTATCTGTTAAAATTAGATACATTTTTATATAATTAGATGAAATCTGGTAAAATTTTTTGGTATTAAACGTGAAATTAGAAATTATTTTATCAGATTGGATACATTATCAATTAGAACCCGAGTAAAAAAGTTTTGATGTAGTCATATATTTAATAATATAATTATATATTAAATGATTGATCATTTGATCCCAAAAATGAAGGATCCAAAAATATATGATTGTATCTTATTAGATTATATTTGATAAAATTAGATATAGTAAGATCCAAAAAATGGAACGGTAAATTTCATCTGATTAGATATTGAAGATAAAATTAGATCTAATAAGACATAATTTTATATTATTAGATCTTATTTGATCTATCAAATTAGATAATATTTACCATTCCATTTTTGGGATCTAATTATATCTAATTACATCAAATTTTATCTAATATGATATTATCATATATTTTTGGATCCTCCATTTTTGGGATCAAATGATACATTCAAAATAATAACTCTGTAAAAAACTCTGTAAAATGACTGTAATCTCAATTCAACAGATATCTGACAGAGTTTTCTGTCAAAACACAGATTTAAAGAAAATACTTTGTATTTTGTTGTGACAAAAAAAAAACAAAGTTTGCTCTGTTATATTACTTTTTACTTTGTAATCTTAATTTTACAGATAATTAAGAGAGTTTTCTGCTAAAATACAGATCTAAGCAAAATACTTCGTATTTTTTTATAACCAAAAAAGTTTTCTGTTTGAGTAGTTTTTGTTTTTGTTACCAAACATCAAAATTTTATCTGTATATTTTTTTTTTTTGAGAAAAATTTGAAAAAGTAGGAAAAAAAGTTATCAAAAATTTTTTTCAGAAATCTTATAAAAATTTTAAAAAATAACATGCATTTAACTAAACTCTGTAAATTTACAGAGTTTTTTCTGTATTTTTTTTTTTGTATCAAATGTATTTTACAAATATATGTAATATAACATAGGTTTCTTTGCCAAATGGTGGTTTATTTAACCAATATTTTACTAGAAACTGTGTAAATTAACAGTTTTTTTGTACAAATCATTTTACAGAGTTTTATAGTAAAATTACAGAGTTTTTTCTGTAAAAAGCTTTTATATTAAAGAATATTTTACTATAAACTCTGTAAATTAACAGTTTTTTTCTGTCAAAATCATTTTACAGAGTTTTTAGTAAAATTACCAAGAAATGTTGTTAGCTGGAAAAGTATGGTGTACTCTGTTAATTTAGCAGAGTTTTTCTGTAATTTAACAGAGTTATTATTTTGAGTGTATATAGCGCCGTATTACTTTTTTTTAGTCGGGAAGAGTTTTTATTGCATTCTTCGGATTTTTTTTTATTAAAAATTTGTCATATGTTTTCTAAAATCATTTTAACGGGATTTAAAAATATCAAAAAATGTTTGTGTCTTAGAAAATTTAAAAACATTTTTTCGGAACTTACAAATTTTTCAAAAACATAAAATTTCTCCTAAAAACATTTTCAATGATTTTTTTACTCCAAAAAAATTGCTAAAAAAAAATTTTGTGTCTGGGACTTTGGAAAATGTTCATAAAATTTTTTAGGACTTGATAATTTTTAATTTTTTTTTTAATGTCCGGGACTTAGAAAATTTTGAAAAATTTTTTCGGGATATAATTATAAATAAAATCATATATCTTTTTATCTGCCATATCTAAAAATTCCCGACCTTATATGTCATATCTAATTTCATATAGATCGGTGTATAAAAAGATTTGAATGTGTATGTTATCATATTAAAAAATAAGGAAAAATACAATGCTATATATTAACTTATATGTCCATATCAAGGTTCATGCATAACCATTAGGGTGGCAGCTATTTTGCAAAACTTCGAATTTGAAGGAGTGCACCCCTAATTTTTATTACATTTGGTCTAAAAATGCTATGCTAAAAATTTCAGCCAAATTGGACAACGTTAACACGAGGCTCATCGAGGTCAAAGGTCAAAGGTCAAAAAATAGCCATATTTTGATGAAAAACATTAAATAAATGGTGTTGTTTTTTTAATATATTGTTAAAAAGTGGTACACGAGTTGTTTTTAGTATAAGAAGATAAATTAAAAATTTTTGGGTTTTCAAAAATTAACCCTTGTAAGTCTTCCGGGGTCAAAATGACCCAATTTTCACAAAATGACCCCTAAAACACGAAAATCAGCCCCAATTTTCTAAATTTATTGAAATAAACCAATGTAAACCCATATTTATATTCTATAAATATGCATTTTATTTGGCGTGGTTCTCAAAACTGATATTTTGGTTTTTTAAAAATTTTCTTAAACAAAATTAGGAAAACTGCTGAAAAAACCACAGAATCTTATAAAATATATGTTAACATATAAAAAAATAATTTTTTGCGGGATATCGCTCGGATAGTTTGGCGGGGGCATCGATTTAAACTCAGCGGATTTCGAGGAAAGTGCCTTTTTTGCCCACAATTTATTGAATATGGAAAAAATTTGGTAAATATTTTAAAATTTGACAAAGTCAGGGTCATAAATTATTAAAAACTATGTTAGACATTAACCCTAAACGTTTTAGGAAAATAGAATAATTTTAACCCGGTTTTTATTCGGGTCAAAGGTCAAATTTAGGGATATTTGGATTTTTTTTGGAAAAAGGCATCTAAATATGAAATGTTTATTGCGATTTTTTATAAAACTTAGTATAATTATTGTACGAGCTCAGAAAAATAATTATTTAATTTTTTTAAAATTAACCCATAAATGAACATGGGTCAAAATGGCCCAGCACATTTAAATTTCTTTATATAGATTTTTATATTTTCTTTCGATTTTTATAAAACTTGTTATGATTATGTGCGAGGTCAGAAAACTTATTATTTGATTTTTTTTAATTAACCCATAAATGAACATGGGGTCAAAATGGCCCAGCACGTTAAAAATTCTTAATATAGTTTTTTTTATTTTTTTTTTTCTATTTCTATTAAACCTGTTATTATTTTTATGCGACGTCTGAAAAAATAATTATTTATAATATTTTTTAATAATTTATGACCCTGACTTTGTCAAATTTTAAAATATTTACCAAATTTTTTCCATATTCAATAAATTGTGGGCAAAAAAGGCATTTTCCTCGAAATCCGCTGAGTTTAAATCGATGCCCCCGCCAAACTATCCGAGCGATATCCCGCAAAAAATTTTTTTTTTTTTATATGTTAATATATATTTTATAAGTTCTGTGGTTTTTTCAGCATTTTTCCTAATTTTGTTTAAGAAAATTTTGAAAAAACCAAAATATCAGTTTTGAGAACCACGCCAAATAAAATACATATTTTTGGCCTTACCGTGAAACGGGTGAATGACATCCTAGAAAGACAGTATTTCATATCTGATTATTTATGATAGAATAGAATATAAATATGGGTTTACATTGGTTTATTTCAATAAATTTAGAAAATTGGGGCTGATTTTCGTGTTTTAGGGGTCATTTTGTGAAAATTGGGTCATTTTGACCCCGAAAGACTTACAAGGGTTAATTTTTGAAAACCCAAAAATTTTTAATTTATCTTCTTATACTAAAAACAACTCGTGTACCACTTTTTAACAATATATTAAAAAAACAACACCATTTATTTAATGTTTTTCATCAAAATATGGCTATTTTTTCACCTTTGACCTTTGACCTCGATGCGCCTCGTGTTAACGTTGTCCGATTTGGCTGATATTTTTAGCATAGCATTTTTAGACCAAATGTAATAAAAATTAGGGGTGCACTCCTTCAAATTCGAAGTTTTGCAAAATAGCTGCCACCCTAATAACCATATATAAATTTAATTAATTATATATTAGCATATATGATTATATCATATCTTTTTTACTCGGGATGTTCCCAATTTCAAGATCATATCAGATACAATTTTTGGATCTAATTATATCGAAATTGAATTCAAATTTCGATATAATTAGTTCTTAAAGCAAAGTTCGAGTTCACGGGAAAAAATCTGTCAAACTCCATATAAAAAAAAAATTTTTTGGCAACGTGAGGAATTATAGTGAAATTGTTAAAAAAGTTTTCACTCATTTTTATTACACAAGACAATTTAAATTGCCGTGAAAAGTGACATTTGTATTTTCTTATGATCGTTTCTTTCTTATAATTATCAAAAGTTATAGATTTTTAAATGTTCTATTGCGATTTAAGGCGTTTAAAGTTTAAGTGAAATTTTCACCGTAAAAAACAGAGTACTTAGCTTAAATGATCATCTGATAAGATACAAATGAAATAATTGCATTTCAACATAACTTTTTTTCACGGTAACTGATTCCATAACTTTTTTTGTAAATCAAGGATTAGGTGTAGCCACATAAAAAATGCATAGATACAAATTTGTGTTGATTTACTTATATGGAAAAATTATTAACTTTATTTTCCCAACTTTATTCATATGTACACTTGAGAATAAACATAATAGAGGTATTCAGAGTCTTGTTGCCACCCCTGGCAATGTAGCAAAAGAGTACTTCTTTCAAAAAATACATGTATTTTGAAAAGTAATTTTGAAAAGTGCTCTTTTACCACCAGTGCCAGGGCTGGCAAGCAAGACTCTGAATACCACTAATATATATTTTAAAAGGAAATTCATAATAAATGTAAGTATTTACATTCTTGTTTTTTTGAATCAAGTTAAAATATTTAATTCTGCTACACCATTTACAAATGTAGTTCGACAACGGTCAATTGTAATTCGAAGATTCTAGTTGAATTCCAAAATTCTTCTTGTAATTCTAAGATAACATTTGCAATTCGAACACTCTACACTAGGGTGTCACGTCAAATCTAAACTTTCGAATTTCCTGTCGTAATACTTGCCGAACGATGGCTACGGAATAGCTGATTTTGAGAAAATTTTATAAGGGCATCTCATGTCGGCAACCAGCGGTCAAAATTTGAAAAAATTACGACCAAAGTTTATGTCCGAATTTTTTAACCAAATGGATATCGTCGCTGCTCCGTCATAATTTGGTATGTGTTTTTTATGAAGTTTTCAGGAGAGCAAAAAAAACCCGTTTTTTGTGTCATTTTGCTTTATTTTATAAAAGTCAATCATCTTTATATCAATATATACATAAAGACATTTTATAGATGTGTACCACAAAAAAAAGAATGATTTTCTAGCTAAAACGAAGATATTAACGAATTACATAAAAAACTACATACACTCAAAAAAAAAAAATGAACTAAAATCTGGGAAAATTAACTTAATTTTAAGAAAAACAGGGAATGATTTGGATCCAAAGATTTTTTTCTTGGTTTTAGTTCATAATTTTCCCAAAAATGAGGAAAACAAAGTTAATTAATTTTATGCCAATTTTAACTAGAAAATGGGAAAAATTATATGTATTACACTTCAGTTCATTCACATTTTAAAACTGGATTGGGTCTAGACCCTGGACCCATGGGTTCGGACCCCATGGGTCCAGCCCCTTGTTAACTCAAGATCCCGGTCATTTAAGAGTCCCCATAGATTTTGACCCAAAATTTGTGTCCGTTTCGCTCTAACTTGCTTAGATTTTGAGATACGGTAATAAGGGGTCTGATAGGGTCTTGCAAATCTTAAAAACTGGATATCTCAAAAACTATTAATCGGAGGGCTTTCGGGTATTTTGTTCTACGAGTCAAGAGCTACAAAAATGTCGTTGGACTTTTTCTCGTGTTGGCAGTATTTACCGAGATATATGCATATATAAAATCTCGGGAATTTCAAATTTTAGATCTAAATTTAGGGTCTTGAGACCCCGACAGATATGCAGAGCTAGGCTATTGCATATTTTTCTTTGCAGTCTTTCTTTTGAAAATTTCGTCCGTTTCGCTCTATCTCGCTTAGTTTTTGAGATGTCGCCATTTTGAATTTTTAACTAAATTCTAAGTACAGTCAAACTCGGTTATAACGAACTCGGTTATAACGAACTAATTCTAAAGTCCCGACGTTTTAGAATCAATTTTCAGACAAAATACTTCTTTTATAACGAACTTGGTTATAACGAATCCTCGGTTAAAACGAACTGCTTATTATGGTCCCACGAACACAATTTCATGTATATTTACCTTTTTATAACGAACTTCCATAAATATTTTTTAATGTGTGGCAATCATGTTTATCAAACTAACAAAAGGTTGGAATTTTTTGGTTTATATTATAATTTTGATGAAATTTATTTATATTTTTAATGATTTCTTCTCAATAAGTAGTTTATTTATGAAAAACATCAAATAAAACAAAATGGGATCTATTTTTTTTTTTTGGAAATAAAACTAGGTTGATAAAAAATATACCCCGCTTATAGCAAACTTCGCTTATAACGAACTAATTTTACTGGTCACTCGGAGTTCGTTATAACCGGGTTCGACTGTAGTTATTTACTAAATTCTCAGGAGTTATTAACTAAATTCTAAGAAATACACTTCCTCAATTTAAAGAAGAGAAATACGATGATGTTTTTTTAAGTAAATTTTAACTAAACTTGAACTAAATTGTTTTTTAAGAAATATGTCTTAAAAATAAAGATACGTTTCTTAGATTTGTGGAAAATTTCTTTGGCAGTAAGAATTTTTTTCCTAATATTTAAAAATTCCATTTAAAGAAAACTATGAACTACTTATAACTAAATGAACTAAACTTTTTTCCTCATAGTTAAGAAAATTTCTCATTTTTTAGTTAAATTTTACTAAATTTTAGGAAAATTCATGATAAATTTTCAAAGACATTTTTTCCTTAATTTTAGTTATGTCTTTTTTTTTAGTGTATAACAACTTTTTTTGGAACATTTTGGGTACTCATTTTTTTTATTTTTGGACATTTTTACACACATGACCGTTTTTGTTAAAAGAACTTAAGTTATAAAATTTTATAATAGTGCAAAAAAATTTTAATATTCATTAAAGTGGTAGCAATTACACTTTGTTTGAATGAATTTTGTTCTTCTATCGAAAAAATTTTACTCAAAAGAATGTTACTCAAATTTGTGCCATGAGTGAGATCTGGCCATCATTTCTATTTAATTGGGGAATGCTGATTTCAATGGTGAAGTCCGTTTTTGAATCAATGGAACAGTTTTCTTGCAAATCATCTTTAAAGTTTTGCACATTTTGTTGCAGTTTTTTTAGTTAAAAAATTTTTTGCTTTTAAAATGTTAATTTGTTTGGTATGTGAAATGGAGATTAGACTTATAACGACATCTGAAGATCAAATTTAGATAAAATTGTTTGGGTTTCAATGGTAAAAATCGCAATTTTTCTCATATTTTATTTATTTTGCGTTTTTTTGGAACCCCATAATTAGCTTTTACACTCAAAATAATAACTTTGTTAAATTACAGAAAGACTCTGCTAATTTAACAGAGTACACCATACTTTGCCAGCTAACAACATTTCTAGGTAATTTTACTAAAAAACTCCGTAAAATGATTTTGACAAAAAAAAAAAACTGTTAATTTACAGAGTTTATAGTAAAATATTGGTTAAATATGAAAGCTTTTTGACAGAGAAACTCTGTAATTTTACTTTAAAACTCTGTAAAATGATTTGGATAAAGAAACTGTTAATTTACAGAGTTTCTAGTAAAATATTTGTTAAATTAACCACCATTTAGCAAATAAAACTATGTAAATTTACATATATTTCTAAAATGCATTTGATCATAGAGGAATAAAGTAAAGAGATTGTAATTGGTACAACTCTCTTTTTTCCTCTCACGCGAAATCTGTCTGGGATCAAGTAAAATTTTTGGTTTTTTTAAGTCATGAAATTTGTACTTTATTTGCACTTTTAATATTTTTTTTTAATTATATTGAATCATTAACATTTTACACTGTGAGCCTCAGCGATGTTCGGGTTGAACTTTAGTTTCGACGAAAAGTGTAAACGCAGTTCGATTTCTACAAGATTAAATGTCACAAAATTGTTAACAGTGAAATCGTAGCTGCTCGCATTCGCGAGATAACGCGAAATTAGTGTTTTTGTATTTTTTAAAATTTTGACATTGAAGTTATTTAAATATTTTCAAAAACTGAGTACACAGTTTTAATTGTACTTATTTAAAGGTCACAAAACAGTATACATCAAAATCCTTTCTTCTTTAGTTCGCGAGAAATCGCGAAATTAATTTTTTGCTGTTTTTATTTTTGATTTTTATATTTAGATAGGTTTCTTTAAAATTTCGCAAAAACATGGTATGCAGTTTTACTTGTGCTTGATTAAAGGTCACACAGCTGTTGACATCGAAATTGTAGGTGTTAAATTTCGCGAGATATCGCGTAATTATACACTTTTTTTTTATTATTTATTTATATTTTACAACCGGTTCTTTAGAAATAAGAAAAAAAAGTGGTATGCAGTTTGATTTGAACATGTTGGAAGAAATTAAAACTGCCCACAAAAAAATTATAGCTGCACACTTTCGCGAGAAATAGCGAAAAACAGCTTTTTGGGGGTATTTCTTGTTTTGATTAATAAAAGCAGTTTCTTTAACATTGTTGAAAAACATGAAATGCAACTTGATTTGCTATTGATTACAGGTGATAAGGCTGTTAACATTTAAATTCTAGCTGCAGAATTTTTCGAGATATCGCTAAAAAACTCGCTTAACTACTATTTATTCATTACTTTGTGTTATTTTTGGTCTGTAAAAACATTTGCTACAATTAACGACAAAAATGTGGTATGCAGTTTGAATTCGAGGTTATTAAAATTGACAAAACTGCAAGCAGAAAAATTATAGATGATTAATTTCCCGAGAAATTGCAAAATTACTGTTCAAGCTTTTATATTAACTAATTTATTTTTTCTTTAGTGCCTTAAATAAAGGAAAAAAATCAAGAAACGACAAATAAGTATATTGTATGGAGTTTAAATTGTATGTGGTTAAAGGTGGTAAAACTGCTCAAATCAATATCATGACTGCTAATTTACGCGAAAAATAAAATTTTTTCCAATTTTTTTTTTTTAATTTTGCGATTTCTCGCGAAATTGAGAAGATATGATTTCTATGTTAACTGTTGTGTGACCTGTAAATAAATACAGTTAAAACTGCGTACTCAGTTTTGGAAGATATTTAAAAAACTTCATTGTCAAAATTTTAGAAAATACAAAAACACTAATTTCGCGATATCTCGCAAATGCGAGCAGCTACGATTCCGCTGTTAACAGTTTTGTGACATTTAATCAAGTATAAATCAAACTACGTTTACACTTTTCGTCGACACTAAAGTTCAACCTAAACATCGCTGAGGCTCGCCGTGTTTAAGAACGTAAATTTCATAAATTTGTTTTGTTTAAAACAATATAAAAGTGTATTTTTTAAAGAAAACAAAAAGCCTTTTTTTCAATTCCACTTTCAACCGTCATTCTATTAATCCAGGCAGTTAATGTTTGAGTGTTTGAGGTAAATTTAATGCAAAAAAAAAATTACAGAAAAAACTCTATAAATTTACAGAGTTTAGTTAAATGAACAAAAACTACTCAAAGCAGAAAATTTGTTTGGTTATAAAAAATACGAAGTATTTTGCTTAAATCTGTATTTTAGCAGAAAACTCTGTTAATTATCTGTAAAATTAAGATTACAAAGTAAAAAGTAATATAACAGAGGAAACTTTGTTTTTTGTTACAACAAAATACAAAGTTTTTTCTTTAAATCTGTATTTTGATAGAATACTCTGTCAAATATCTGTTGAATTGAGATTACAGTCATTTTACAGAGTATTTTACAGAGTTGTTATTTTGAGTGTATGTAAATTTACCTATATTTGTAAAATGCATTTGATGCAAAAAAAATTACAGAAAAAATTTACAGAGTTTGTAAATTTACAGAGTTTGTTAAATGCATGTTATTTTGTAAAATTTTTATAAGATTTCTGAAAGATTTTGTTGATAACTTTTTTGCTACTTCTTCAACCTTTTCTCAAAAAAAATATACACATAAAATTTTGATATTTGGTAACAAAAACAACTCAAAACTGAAAACTTTTTTGTTTATAAAAATATACGAAGTTTTTTGCTTAAATTTGTATGTTAGCAGAAAAATCTGTTAGTTATCTGTAAAATTAAGATTACAAAGTAAAAAATAATATAACAGAGGAAACTTTGTTTTTTTGTCACAACAAAATACAAAGTATTTTCTGTAAATCAGTATTTTGACAGAAAACTCTGTAAAATATCTGTTGAATTGAGATTAAAGACATTTTACAGAGTATTTTACAGAGTTATTATTTTGAGTGTAGAATTAATTTCCCGTGTATAAAAAGACTAATGTGTGCAATTAATTTCTGTAAAAAAAACTGTTTAGATACATATAACTTTTTATGCTGGTCGCGAAAAATCGCTTTTTTATAATGGAAACATCCCTTTAAAATGTGATCTCATACTTAATTTTTTAGTATGGTGTGTAAGCATGCCTAAAACATTTTATGTTAAAAATTTCAAGCAAAAAAGTTTATATATGCAAAAGTTGTATTAACTAAATCTGGTTTTAAACTACACATAAAACTTTTTTTGGCACATGTATATATGGATTTCAAAAAGCTACTTTTGCTAATTTCTAAACCATTCAAGATATCGCTAAACGGTTTAGTGGGCAGACGCATGACCTATAGAGGTTTCATTTTATGCAATAAAAAAAATGTCACATACCAAATCACGACGCAGCAGCGACGATATGTCAGAACACACCAAAGTTCAAAACTTAATAGAAACACCAAAAACCAGTCAAATTCAAGATTGCCCACTAAGGGTTAATTTGTTTGTAATTTTTTAATGCGCAATCTTGAATATGACTCCTTTTTGGCGTTTTTGTTGATTTTTGGGCTTTGGTTTGCTCTGACATATACAGTAAAATTTTATGGGCAACATTTTTGTAGAAAACTTCATCACCACCCTCCCCCTTTTCGGGGTATGTTTTACGATTTGTTAGAATAGAGCCATAAAATACCGTTATGAGAGGAAGTTAGAGGGTTAATATGTTCCACAAAAATATTTGTCATAATATTTTCTACAAAGTTGCTGAAAACACCATACACCTCAGCTGTAAAGTAAACATAGTTTTTTATACCGAAATGATGAAACAACAGGCCGAGGCTGGGAAACTTTAACCACCTCTAAAATAAAATTCCGATGTGATTTTTCAAAACGCCTACACACGTGTATCTTTTTTGGTCTTCTCCGCAAGAATCAATCGTCGGAAGCCTGTAATTTTGGAAAAAGTTTGAAATTGGTGTACAGTGTAATTAATGGGATCCCCGACCAATATTTTGATGCATTACAGAAGGAATGACAAAGTGAGAATATCCCCATGCTTTGGTCGGAGGGTATAAAAATGAATTGTAATGCGATAAAGAACAATTGTAGTTGAAACAAGATCAATTGTAGTTCCACGAGTCTATTTATTCGAAAAATATCAACTGAATTTTCAATGACCTTTTTCAATTTACCATTGGGATCATCGAATTACAATTGATTGTTTTAGAATAACAATCGGTCTTATTCGAATTACAACTGATTTTTTTTTTCGAATTGAAATTGATATTTTTCGAATTACAATTGATCCTTTTCGAATTACAATTGATATTATTTTTTAATTTCAATAACACTAGTTTACAGAGATTTTGATCCACAACATTTTGCATTAATTTTCTATGTAAAATCTCGCATTTAATCCGGAAATGAAGTCCGGCGTTTTCAAAAGAAGTACAGTTTTCGAGTTATTACTAACTTTTAAAAATGTCAACTTTTAAAAAAAATGTTTTTACATAAATAAAAATATTTCCGAACCAATCGGGGCGTGTACTTGATTTTCTAGTTGCCATGAAATAACAATCATACTCAACGGTGCACACTGGTTTATTTTTAATAATTCAGCCATTCAGTAAATACTAGGGTGGCTCGTTTTGGGCTTTTCTCTCTGATCAAATTCTAATACCCGCCAAAAGTGTCGGGCCCCTAAGGGTAGCTCACGTGCAAAATATCACTCCGATCGGAGTTTATCTTCTGTCTCCACTTTGAGCCTCAAAATTGGGGTTTTTGGAAAAAAGGACTTTTTTAAAAAAAAAAATATATTTTTAAGTTTTTTTATTAAAATAATTAAAAAATTATTTTTGTATAATATTTGATCGTAAATACTTAAATATGAAATTTAAAGATATTACGATATCATTAACCCGTTCAAACTTGATACCAAAAAAATGCCATGATTTTGGGGGCATTCTCAAAACACCTTTTTTCAAAATTTTAAAATTTTATTAAAAAAAAATTTAAATATATAATTTTTTCTCACTGAGTTCATTAAGAACACCTTGGAGAAGAAAAATGTGAAATATGGCGGATATCCGTCGGGTCATTTTTTGGGAATCGCGGGGGGAAGTTAGCGGATTTCAAGGAAATGTTGGTTTTATCAATAATTTAGATTAATAAAATCTTATAAATTTCATTTTTGGGCAAATTTCCGGTTTTTTGGTGTCGAAGCATTCTATTAGATAACTGTAAGTCTGTCATGAAATCTTACCGATCTAGGACGTCTTTAACCCACATTGGCTGGCGGTCAAAAATGACCCCTGCAGAAAATTTGAAGTTTAGAGCTTATATTTTGTGCTATAAACAAGTATAAAACGGCTTTTGTGTTTTGTACCTCAACTTTTATTTAGTATTAATATATTATCTTTAAAAAATCGTTAACCCTTTCTGGTAGGGGGTCATAAATGACCCATTCAACAAAAATTTTTTATTTTTTATAGAAAATTAATTTGTGGCAATCTATTAGATAACTTTAACTCAGCCCTAAAATCTTACCTATTTAAAATATCTTTAACCCATATTGGCCAGGGGTCAAAAATGACCCCATCAAAAACTTTTAGACATAGTGCATGATTTTTTTGATATCAACAAAATATATATTTTTTACTGAATGGGTCATTTTTGACCCCCTACCAAAAAGGGTTAACGATTTTTTGAAAGATAATATATAAATACGAAATAATAGTTGGGGTACAAAACACAAAAGCCGTTTTATACTTGTTTATAGCACAAAATATATGCTCTAAACTTCAAATTTTCTGCAGGGGTCATTTTTGACCCTCAGCCAATGTGAGTTAAAGACGTCCTAGATCGGTATGATTTCATGACAGACTTACAGTTATCTAATAGAATGCTACGACACCAAAAACCGTTAATTTGTCCAAAAATTAAATTTATAAGATTTTATTAACCCATTTTGATCCTCTGTTCGATTTTTCGAACAGTAGAGAACACCTTTTTCAAAAAAATATTTATGTATGAAAGAGCTGGAATTTCGGGTAAATGTGGTTATGAAAATTAATTCTCATCTTTCTGCAATTAAAAAAAAAATATACCCGCTTGATCACCGCAATTTATATGTCCATTACATACGATGCAAATCAGCACAGAAATTGTTTCAAGCAAAAACGAAAATTTAGCATTTTTCGATTTTCGGCTTTTAATTTTTTTGACTAATTTAAAATTTTTTTAGATTTAATTTATTATCAAATTCCGATAATTTGAATTATTTTGAAACTATTTACTTTGAAAATAATGAAATACATTAATAAAATAGCAAATAAATCCAAATATTAAAATTACATAAAAAGTTGGAATGCAGGCTTTTCTGGGAAAACGGCACATTGAAAATTTTTTTGACAGGATTTTTGAGATTAGCGGATGCTAATTACCTTAAACAAGTACCTTTTTCCAAAAAAGAAAAATAAAATTGAATCTTGGTCCAAAATGGGTTAATCCAAATTCACACAAAAAATTATTTGCTAAAAATTTTCAATTAAATGTATTGATCAACAAAATTTAAATGGATCAATCAATGTTTTGATTAAATTTTTTGCTATTTTTTGTTACAAATTTTCAACATACCAGATTTTTTTTTCGCTTTAATTTATTTGAATAGAATAATTCAAAAATATACAAAATAATCGGGCATTACTTTTTTTTATTGTTGGCAACATATTGGAAAGCAAAAAAGATGAATTTTTTGATAATTTTGTCATAAGCTTACAATTCATTTGTTAAATCATTATTTTGATTGACTTTAGACAAAAAATTTATCAAATTTTTGATCAAAATCGAAAAAATGTTTGATTGAAATAATTTTCAATCAATCACCTACAATTTGATGATTGGTATAACAAATTTTTTAATTGGAGGAGTTTCAATCAAAAAATTGATTGAATCCGCGTTTTTGTTGATTGAAATTCGTTTCAAATTTTTTTGTGTTATTGATAAAACCAACATTTCCTTGAAATCCGCTAACTTCCCCCCGCGATTCCCGAAAAGTGGCTCGACGGATATCCGCCATATTTCACATTTTTCTTCTCCAAGGTGTTCTTAATGAATTCAGAAAGAAAAAATGGTATATTTAAATTTTTTTTTAATAAAATTTTCAAATTTTAAAAAAATGTGTTTCGAGAACGCCCTCAAAATCATGCCATTTTTTTGGTATCAAGTTTGAACGGGTTAATGATACCGTTAAATCTTTAAATTTCATATTTAAGTATTTACGATCAAATATTATACAAAAATAATTTTTTAATTATTTTAATAAAAAAACTTAAATTTTTTTTTTTTAAAAAGTCCTTTTTTGCGAAAACCTCAATTTTGAGGCTCAAAGTGGAGACAGAAGATAAACTCCGATCGGAGTGATATTTTGCATGTGAGTTACCCTTAGGGGACCGACACTTTTGGCGGGTATTATTTGATCAGAGAGAAAAGCCCAAAAACGAGCCACCCTAGTAAATACTATACCGATTGCAGAGAAATTCATACCGGTTATAGCTAACGTAATTTCTAGCTTAAGTTTGGACGCTAAGCCTCAAATGTCCATTAAAGGCACCACCAGTTGCCCTTAAAGTATGACTTATTTTATATACAAAAACTTAAAATGATTTAAAATCAGCAACCTTAAATGCGCGTAAAAAAAATCGCGCACTAAACTAAAAAAGCCTTGAGGGTTTTGTTATGGAAAATGTCAACATTCATTTACTTTTGGTTACATCGCATTTCGATTCGGAAAGTTCGATTTTGTATCACTGCGTAATAAAATGCCTACATATAAAATTTTTCAATCTGATTATCGCCTTATTACACTGTGCAATAAATTTGAGGTCTTCGAGTGTATCTTGAATGGAACTAAAAAAAAATTAAAGTATACCAATAGAAGACCAAAATCCCCGAAGGGTTTTGAAAACTTAGATCGAGCTCGTTTTTTATGGCCCACTAAAGTTTTGCATATTTTTTCAAAGGCGTTTTTAACTCAAAAAAAAAATGTATTAAACGTAAATCTGCAGCAAATAATGTTCAAAGACGTCTTCAATGAAATTTGACGCCGGTTCTTTTCTTAGAACATATTTCCAAAATGTTTTGCATCAAATTTCACAAGGGGTTGTCAAAGATCAAAAGTTCGTGCGAAAAGTGTAAAATGCTTAAAAAGTAAAATTGTAAAATATCACAAAAAATCTAAAAACTTTTATAAAACTTGTGAGATAAATAACGTTAATAGTTATCTGCAGTGAAATTTGATGGCAGTTCTTTTGTTAAAACATATTAATCCTCTATATCCCTCAGGCGCGGATCCAAAGGGGGGGGGAATGGTTGAAATTCACCCCAACCAAAAGAAAAAAGTAAAGAAAAAGAAAAGGAGGAGAAGAAAAAGGAAAAAGGAAGAGAGAAATGGAAAAAGAAAGAGGAGAAATAAGAAAAACTGATTTTATAGTATGAAAAATTTTCAGAATCCAAAAAATGTCTTATATGAGGCATTCCACAGCAAATGTCCAGCGAAAAAAAAAAACATGTGTATCGTAAACTTCTGAATAGGTTTTATGGATAGCCCTATATGGAACTTAGAAAATTGCGTTTTTGGTTTTTCAATTTTTCAAAAAATGGGCTTAGGAGGTGTGGTCAAATATTGGAAAAATTGACAAATTTGTGGCGAGTTGCCTTGATTAAATATTTGTCACATTAAAACGGAATGCACCACAATCTCAAAAATTTTTACTCTTATATAGTTTTGTATGGGCTATCGATTGAAATTTTTTTTTTTTTGGAAAATTTTCAGAAAACGTTCTGAAATTTTCCATTTTTAATTCTGTTTTATATATTGTTGGACTTTATATTTTATAACTGAAGTTTTTATTTATTTCGGTTTGAGTCCATATTAATTATTTCTGAGAAATAATTATTTTTGTTGTACAATGAGAAAATCTGAAAAAATTAATTGACAACACAGGCTAAGTGGAGATGTCGACAGCTTTCGGAAGAAGCACCCTTCCTTCGTCAGCACTCTTCGATTGTCACTGTAGGTGTGTAAGATTAAGATCAGCTATTTAAACGTACATTAAGGTGAAAAAGATGACGGGAATTTTATCACATTTAATTACCCATATTTTACGTTTAGCACGAACTTAATGAATTTATTTTTAACTTTTTTTAACCTACAGTGACAATCGAAGAGTGCTGACGAAGGAAGGGTGGCTTCTTCCGAAAGCTGTCGACATCTCCACTTACAATTAGCCTGTGTTGTCAATTAATTTTTTCAGATTTTCTCATTGTACAACAAAAATAATTATTTCTCAGAAATAATTAATATGGACTCAAACCGAAATAAATAACAAGTAGAAAAGTTAAATTCGACTTGGCCGAATCTATGAAGACCCTCCACAATGGCCTTTTTAAGTGATAGTAAATTTTCTAAAGTGAAAAAATAACATTTTTGGTTAGAAATATTTTATTTTCTGTAAAAAAACTTTTTTTATTAATTTAAAAAAAAAAAAATAATTTACTAATTTTTTTTTGAGTGTAAAATTTTTTTGAGTGTAAAATTTTTTTTGAGTGTATTTTTTTTTTTTTTTGTTTTAGTGTAAAAATATTTTTCTGTGACAAAAATACCTTGAAAAATATTTTTCTGACTTACAAATGTTTTTAAAACATGTTTAACGGGTTTTCAACACGTGTATTTAAGGTGAAACTAATCTGAAATTTACGGTTTTGCTAATTACTTTTGAACCACTAGACCGATTTGGCTGATATTTAAAACGAACCGGACCAGAAGAACGGCAAATATATATGCCACACTTCAGCACCCTCAGGATTGCCGTTCGAAAGTTATCGTGTGTTTTATCTCGTAAATTCCAGAAAAACCCTTGCCGAAATTTACTCATTTGCTTATAACTTTTGAACCACTGGACCGATTTTGTTGGATTGCAATACCAACCTGACCAGGTAAATGTCCAACATATATGCCAAACTTCAGGAGGGTCCGTAAAGTCTTTCAAAAGTTAGCGTGTTTTCAACAGAGAGACGGACAGACGGACGGACGGACATCGCTAGATCGTCTTAAAATCTTTCGAAGATCAGTATATATATATACTTTATGGGGTCCTAGACCAATATTTCGAGGTGTGGAATGACAAACTTATATATACCCTCTAACACTAGAGTGGAGTGTATAAAAACTTCAGTTATAAAATATAAAGTCCAACAATATATAAAACAGAATTAAAACTCAACTCATAAGGTACAATGCCATTTAGTAATATTTCTAAGAATAAGAAATACGAAATATAAATTCAAACCTAACGGACATTTTTCAAGACTTGAAAAGTCCTACTAAGGGTTGCAACTCTGAGAAAATCTACTACAGTGTAAGAAATTATAACTGTGTTAGAAAAAGTTAAAAATAGATTCATTAAGTTCGTGCTAAACGAAACATATGGGTAATTAAATGTGATATAATTCCCGTCATCTTTTTCACCTTAATTTACGTTTAAATAGCTGATCTTAATCTTACACACCTACAGTGACAATCGAAGAGTGCTGACGAAGGAAGGGTGGCTTCTTCCGAAAGCTGTCGACATCTCCACTTAGCCTGTGTTGTCAATTAATTTTTTCAGATTTTCTCATTGTACAACAAAAATAATTATTTCTCAGAAATAATTAATATGGACTCAAACCGAAATAAATAAAAACTTCATTTTCCATTTTTTAAAAAAGTCAATTCATCAAAAATCCGGCCACTTTTTTTATACCCTCCACTAAGTGATAGAGGGTATATATAAGTTTGTCATTCCGTTGGTAAGTCATCGAAATATCGGTCTGGGACCCCATAAAGTATATATATTCATGATGCCCGATCGATTTTAAGACATTCTAGCGATGTCCGTCTGTCCGTCTGTCTGTCTGTCTGTGGAAAATGCTCTCGCGGACAAAATATTGAACAGAGATGACTGAAACATAACATATATATTGGAAGTTCTCCCGAGAAGTTTGGTATTGCATTTGAGCGATATCGGTTCAGCGGTTCAAAAGTTATGAACGAAAATGTAAGCCCACCTCAAAAATTTCAGTACATTCAACATAACCTAAAAACATAAAATGCTTTAATTCGGCTTCTGGTTGACATATGTTAACATAATTGAACACCAAATGGTATTTAAACAAGTACGAACATATTTTTTGACAAAAAAAAGAAAAAAATCGCGGATTTTTTTTTACCAAAATTTTTTTTCGCGGAAATTTTTTTAAAAAATTTTTTTTTTTTTTTTTTCAAAAGTAATTTCCTTTTAAATAAAGTTGTTTGCAATAATCTTTTTGAAATTGTGGAGGGTATCACTACATTCGGCAAGGCCGAATTTAACTTTTTTACTTGTTTTAAACTTGAGATGTTTGTCCATCCACACAAAAAGTTCAGAAACACGTTCTTCTTTTTTTTCGAGAAAATCGCATTTGAATTTTAAATTTCATAACAATTTAGTAATTTGCTTGTATTTTCTTGTTTAACGTTGCGAATGAGTAATATTAATTGCATAAATATTCGTCATACGCTCTGTTGACACAAGAAAACAAAAGCAAAGTACTAAATTGTTATGAAATTTAAAGTTCAAATGCGATTTTCTCGAAAAAAAAAGATGAACGTGTTTCTGATTTTTTTTGTGTGGATGGACAAACATCTAAACTTTTAAAAAAATAAATAAAAAAGAAAAAAAAAAGTGGCCGGATTTTTGATAAATTGACTTTTTTAAAAAAATGGAAAATTTCAGATCGGGTTCTGAAAATTTTTCAAAAAAAAAAAATTTAATCGATAGCCCATACAAAACTATTAGAGTCCGACCGAATATTCGGTTTCGGTCTCGGTTTCGGCCGAATAATGGGGTTTCGGCCTCTACTCGGTATTCGGCAAAATTTTGGTCGAATATTAGCCGAAACCGAAACTTTTTGGTATTTTAAAAAATATGTAAAAAAGTCGGTGAATTTTTTGATTTCGTATTTCATTACACTTGTTTCAGTTCAATTGAAGAAAATGTTACAAGTTTATGCAATAAATGTAAAACTGTTTCAGTTCAAAAATTATTTTCTCCTAATCTGCAAATTAAATAAACAATTTTTTTGTAAGTTTTTTGAAAAACATATTTTTTTTTTTCAAAGATACCACAATTCCTACGGTTTAAAAGCATTATATGCTGTATATTAATCTTTAACAACTTTTTAGTAATTTTATTTATGCCAGGCGGTAATTTTTTTTTAAGTTTCGGTTTCGGTTCGGTTTCGGCCGAATATTACTTTTTCGGCCGAATATTCGGTTCGGTTTCGGTTCGGCCTCGAAAACTGGTTTCGGTCGGACTCTAAAAACTATATAAGAACGTAAATTTTTGACATTGTGGTGCATTCCGTTTTAATGTGATAAATATTTAATCAAGGCAACTCGCCACAAATTTTACCATTTTTCCAATATTTGACCACGCCACCTAAGCCCAGTTTTTGAAAAATTTAAAAACCAAAAACGCAATTTTCTAAGTTCCATATAGGGCTATCCATATCACCTATTCAGAAGATTACGGTACACATGTTTTTTTTTCGCTGGACATTTGGTGTGGAATGCCTCATATGTACGAATTTATTTTTGTAATTTACGAATTTATTTTGTATAATATAGAAAATTGTTTCGTAAAAACAAAAAAATATTTCGTAGAATGTAGTAAACTTTTTCGTAATTTTCTTAATTTTTACGAAATAATTTCGTTAGCAAAAACTACGAAACTTTTCGTACAATGTACGAAACATTTCGTTTATATAAGGCATGAATTTTTTTCGGTACACAAAATATTTCTATAAATGAAAATCTGATCAGGTTCTTGAGAATTTATGCAGATGTAAAACTGTATTTTTATTTGTACTCTTGGGTAAATAAAAATGAAAAACAGTGTTTCAAATAAACAGCAAACAAATTTAATTCACCCCTTTTGGTACTTTTAAAAATTGTATTCAAAAGGTACCATGAAAAATTGCCCAAAATGGTACAAAGCAAACAAATTTAATTCGACCACATGGATGTCCTTTTTTGATACTTTTGAAACTAAAATACTTAGGAAAAAGTTACAAAAAAAAAAATTCCTTTTGAATATGTTTCATTAAGCTCCTGTGTAGATTTTTCTAATAACTCAAGTTCTCCCATATCAAAAAATATATATTATTTGAGTCTGTATTTTGTTTTTTTGACGTCAAACCCCTCACCAGAACCAAAAAGTTTAATGGTATTATCCGGCCTTAGATACAAAAGGTGTCAAACACCTAAAGTAAACTTGTATAATTTTTATATTTAACTGAAACTCATTTCCTCCTACACTCAAAATAATTACTCTGTTAAATACTCTGTAAAATGATAGTAATCTTAATTCGACAGATATTTGACAAAGTTATCTGTCGAAATACAGATATTAAAAAAATACTTTGTATTATCTTGTGACCGAAAAACAAAATTTTGTAAAATTGGTGTTACCCAGTCAGAAAAATACAAACGGGCCAACGTTGGAATGAAGTTGGCGGCGACGGTACCAACGTTGGCGAATCATACCCGTTTCTAAGTCTACGACGTCATTCCGACGTTGAAATGATAACAGCCCAGCAAAATTTTTTGGAATCGTTTCTTTGTCAATGTATTCTAGAATAGATTCCCCAGTAATGTTACTCCATTCCTCTACTGTTTCCACGGAATCGATAAAAAAACTTAAAATTTTTGAAAAAAATGTCAAACAGAAAAATAAAATTTATAAAAAAAAACTATTTATTTGTTAACTTTATGTTGACAAATTTTTGGATTTTCGCAGCACTTATTGTGGTTTTTAATTCATTGCGGATATATTTGGCGGATATTTGGTGAAAATAACGTAAGTACACGTCTTAATTATTATGAACATATTTTGGTTAACGTAGTACTTATAATGTTGTTTTATTGTTGCTTTCAGATTCCAAAAATGTGAGGAGGTAAAAATATACATATTTTAAGCTTTTAAGCTGTAACTTGGGAGTACTGATGCTGTCGGTTGTTCTAATGAAACCAGGAGCGTGAGATAAACTATTCATCTTTCAAGTATGATCAAGATTGTAGTATGTATCCACAGTTTCACACAATTTTTGAAATGTCCAAATTTTTTAAATCCTCGATTTTTTCTTAAGGAAAAATGTCGCGAATTACACTGCTCAACAGTCATTTTCCGGTTTGAATTCTGGTGATCAATTTTAGTAGACTTTGATCTCCTGATTCCATATCTGTACTCCAAATTTTTCCATCACGTCTAGATTTTTAGTTATTCACGGTTAAAAATGCGAAAAATGACGATTTTTGCATTATTTAAAAGCCTGCACAGCAGCCATTTAGTGAAATACAAATCTGGCATAAAGCGCAAAAGTATAATTTGTCTTTGGTCTCCAACATAGAACACAATTTTTTTCTAATTATTGCGTTTGGTTGGGTTACAATTGCGTTTTAAAATGACTCTGTTAAAATTATAATTTTTGTAAAAACGATAAGGTAGATACCTTAGTTTTTTTTGCTATTTTTCAAAGAAAAACTAAAAAAAATAAATATTTTACAAATTTAAGTTTTCTGTGTTATTTTTCGTATAAACCGAAAGATATCTTTAATGGGTTTAAAAGTCTATAAGAAAGAATGAACTTTTGCCTAAATTTTGAGCTCATCACAGTAAAGATTGATCATCTGGTTTTTGTTTTAGAGCCTTTTAAAAATGGTGCTTTTTCTAATTTTTTTCACAGTGTTTTTTTAAAATGCATGTTTGGCCAATAATAGTGCAACAACTTCAAAATTTTTTGATCATATATTTGAGATCATAGTTCAATTCTACTCTAACGCTTTATACCAGATTTTTATTCCACCCAGTGGCTGCTGTGCAGGCTTTCAAAAAATGCAAAAATCGCGTTTTTTCGCATTTTCAACCGCGAATAATTAAAATTCTAGACGTGATGGAAAAATTTGGAGCACAGATTTGAAATCAGCGAGTCAAAATCTTTAAAAATTTTGTATCAAACTTCAAACCGGAGTCAAAAACCTTCGATTTGTTGAGCGGTGTTATAGAATTTTTCTAAAAAAAATGTTGTAGATATTTTTCCTTTAGAAAAGGTCTCAGATTCAAAACATTTTTTCTATATAAAAAGTCTCAAATTCTGATACATATTTCCTATAGAAAAAGTCTCAGATTCTGAGACATTTTTTTATAGAAAAATTCTTAGATTCTGAAACATTTTTCCTATACAAAAAGTATCAGAAGTCTGAGATTCCAAGACATTTTTCCTGTAGAAAAAATCTCAGATTCTGAGACATTATTCCTATAGAAAAAGTCAGCTTCTGAGACATTTTTCTTATAGAAAAAGTTTCAGATTCTGAGACATTTTTTCTATAGAAAATGTCTCAGATTCTGAGACATTTTTCCTATAGAAAGTCTCAGATTCTGAGACTTTTTTCCTATGGAAAAAGTCTCAGATTCAGAGACATTTTTCCTATAGAAAAAGTCTCAGATTCTGAGACATTTTTCCTATAGAAAAAGTCTTAGATTCTGAGACATTTTTCCTATAGAAAAAGTCTCAGGTTTTGATACATTTTTCCTATAGAAAAAGTCTCAGATTGTGGGACATTTTTTCAATAGAAAAAGTCTCGGATTCTGAGACATTTTTCCTATAGAAAAAGTCTTTGATTCTGGGACATTTTTCCTATAGGAAAAATCTTAGATTTTAAGACATTTTTATTGTGATAAAATAATTTTAAATAAATATGTACTTATTGTATGTAATTTTAGAATTTTTGTGTAGAAGAAAAAATAAAAAAAAAATGTAAAAAAAAATAATTTTATTTAATTATTCAGAACTAGTTCCATAATTCATTACATGGAACAGATATGTAACCATTAAAAAATCGCGAAATCCCTTCTTGTACCACTATATGCAACATATTCTAGAACAGATTCCGTAGAACAGTTAAGTATTCTAGTTTGTAGGAAAAGGATGTATTGCTTTCGTGACAATCTCAAACAAAAATCATCGATGATGCAATGCATAGTAGAATCGATTGCAGGGTAGTATAGTTGATTCCACAACCGATTCTTTGGAATCGAACATTTTGCTGGGAGTGGCCAACGATCGCTCAACTTTTGTTTTAACGTTGGGTTAACATTGATTTTACAAATTTACGACATTGGATTTAACTTCTGCTTAGGGATGTATTGAAAATCTCGATGTAGTGCTTTTTAGTTACCATTTTGTACAAATTGGTTGAAAAAGCAACTACTTAAGTGTTCACTTAGATTAAAGAGTTGAGGTCTATGTAAATCGAAAACTTTTTAAAAAAATAAAAATGTTAAACTTTTAAACTTTTAAATTATAATCTATAGTGTAGTGTTTTATGTAAACACAAAGTTGTGCCAACACAATATTTTTAGTAAAACTGTTTTACATCATACAATGTTGTATTTTTGGCTAGCCCGATATTGTACCAACACAAAATTTTTGGTACGGTTGGCAATTTCTGACTGGGTACTCTTAAAAAACTCGTAATTTTCACAAAAAAAAAGTAAATTTACGATTTGGAAGCATTAAAGCAGGCAAATATAACAAAATTTTAATTTTAATAAATTAAATTTTCTAATTTTAATTAAAATGTTTTTGAAGCAGAGAAGTTTTACTCATAAAATGGATTTAACTAAAACTTTGTAAATTTACAAAGTTTTTTTTTTGTAAAATTTTGAAAAAAATTCTTTTCGGTTTTATCAATATTTAACAGATAATTATGTAAATTTACAGTTTTTTTTTATCGAAAGCATTTCACAGAGTTTTCTTCGTAAAACAACAAAAAATCTTGCTGGTTGGAAATCTATGGTATTTTCTGCTGGCTGAGCAGAGTATCTCTGTAATTTAACAGAGGTATTATTTTGAGTGTAGAGATATTAATTTAATCCAATTTAAATGAAAAATTCTTAAATTTTATATGGTCACTTTTAAATATCGAACAAAAGAACAATTTCACTTTACCAAGTTTGTAAAATTTTCTATTTGCATAAACTTATTGTTTCCGATTCTAACAAAATTTTGCCAAGACCATACATGCCTTACTAGCACATAGGAAATTTTTACATACTATATTGAATGTATGTACAGTGGCGGGCATAAAAATAGCACCAAATAAGTATTTAACGCAATATTATTTGACAAAAAAAAAAAACTAAAAGAGGAGACCGAACAAATATGCGTGCACTCAAAAAAAGTGGACTAAAAACTGGGAAAATTAACTAAATTTTGAGAAAAAGAGGGAATGATTTGGCTCCAAAGATTTTTATACCCTCCACTCTAGTGATAGAGGGTATATATAAGTTTGTCATTCCGTTTGTAACACCTCGAAATATTGGACTAGGAACCCATAAAGAATATATTTTTTTTTTTACAGATATTTTAAAAAAAGTTGGAAAAAACGTTTTGTTGGTATTTAAATGTAGTTTTAGAAAAAAAATTATTCGAAGTAATTATTACTTATTTTTTGACTTTTAAAAATTAAAATCGACTTTTTGAAAAAGTCCGAAACCTTCGATTTTTTTTTTAAGTCTTAAAGTTCTACTTTAAATTACACAAATTTTAAGCCATAACTCGAGATGTGACCACAATTCTTTCTATTTTTTTTTTTTAATTTTTAAAATTGCACCCTTTATGTTTTGGCTCTGATTTATTTTATATGGAGCTCCAAAAAAATAAAAAAATTGGTAGATACTGACCCTAACTTACCCTAAATATATTTATTTGGAGGTAAATATACGGCTCACAAAAATTTAGGACGATCGGTCATGGGTAAGGCGTTTAGCATGGTCCTTGAAGTTTAGAAAACGGATTACAAGGAAAAATATGATTTTTTTTCTGTTTTCCCAATTTTTTTGGTATTTTAATTTAAGTTTTAATTCAAGTGATTACAGAATTATGATGTGGAGTAAAATGCCTTTCTAATAAGGTACTAAAAACTAAAATCGGTTGAAACTCAGCAAAGTTATTACAACTTCCTCAGGCATCTACACTCAAAATAATAACTCTGTTAAATACTCTGTAAAATGACTGTAATCTCAATTCGACAGATATTTGACAAAGTTATCTGTCGAAATACAGATTTTAAGAAAATACTTTGTATTTTCTTGTGACCGAAAAACAAAATTTTGTAAAATTGGAGTTACTCATTAAAAACTCGTAATTTTCACAAAAATAAAAAAGTAAATTTATAATTTGGAAGCATTAAAGCGGTAAATTTAACAAAATTTTAATTTTAATTAATTTAATTTTGATTATTGTTTTTGAAGCAGTGAAGTTTTACTAATAAAATAGATTTAACTAAAACTTTGTATTTTTACAGAGTTTTTTTTTTTTTGTAAAATTTTGAACTCATAAAATGTATTTAACTAAAACTTTTTAAATATACAGAGTTTTATTGGTAAAATTCTTTTCGGTTTTATTTTATATCTGTAATTCAACAGTGTGATTATTATGAGTGTAGCTTGTGCCATACCACTTGACTAAAAAATACGAGTCCCTTTTTTTAAATTTATTGAAATTTTCTACTGTAATAACAGATTTTCATTATTCATGTTTCAGTGTAATATTTTTTTGGTTTTTCCAAATTTTAAAACAAAAAAAATATTTTTTTTTTTTAAATAGAGATTTCAAAAGTGTGTTGAAAATGCAGGCATTTTTAGCACTAATTTAAAAAATGTTAGCAAAACACAATATGAAAAATACTTGTCATCTAATTACATTTGAACTTGAAGAATAAAAAAATGTTATTACAGTAGAAAATTTCAATGAATTTCCAAAATCGTATTATGTTGCTTAATCAAGTGTTCTGCCATACGTTAGATGCCTGGGGAAGTTGTAATAACTTGGCTGATTTTCAACTGATTTCAGTCTTTGGTACCTTATTAGAGAGGCATTTTACTCCGTATTATAATTCTGTAACCACTTGAATTAAAAATTAACTTAAAATACCAAACAAATTGAGAAAACAGAACAAAATTCATACTTTTCCTTGTAATCCGTTTTCTAAATTTCAAGGCCCATGCGGAACACCTTACCCATGTCCGATCGTTCTTAATTTTAATGAGACGTATTTTTACCTCGAAATGAATATATCTAGGGTAATTTGGGGTCAGTATCTACCAATTTAATTTTTTTGGAGCACCATATAAAATAAATCAGAGTCAAAAAATAAAAGGTGCAATTTTCAAAATTTTTAAAAAAATATAACAAATTGCGATCACATCTCGAATTATGGCTTAAAATTTGTGTAATTTAAAGTAGAACTTTAAGACTTTAAAAAAAAATCGAAGGTTTCGGACTTTTTCAAAAAGTCGATTTTAATTTTTAAACGTTAAAAAATAAGTGATAATTACTTCGAATAATTTTTTTAATATTTTTTTCTAAAACTACATTTAAATACCAACAAAACGTTGTCCAACTTTTTTAAGATATCTATATTTTTAACTGGTCAAAATTAATTGAAAATTTTAATTTTTCCATTTTTTTTTTAAATCGCCATTTTGATTACTCAACACCATCTTGGAATAAAAGGCTGAAAATTGGTTTCCAAGTTGCATTTAATAAGTACTAAAACATATCCAAAAATAAAATTAATCGAAAGGGGTCGGGTCTAAAAGTGAGTGATTTGGCCTGGAATGCCCCATATATATTCATGATCCTTGATCGATTTTAAGACGACTGTCTGTCTGTTGAAAACACGCTAACTTTTGAAAGACTTTACGGAGGCTCCTGAAATTTGGCATATATGTTAGGCATTTACCTAGTCAGGTTGGAATTGCAATCCAGCAAAATCGGTCCAGTGGTTCAAAAGTTATAAGCAAATGAGTGAATTTCTCCAAGGGTTTTTCTGGAATTTACATGATAAAACACAAGGTAACTTTCGAACGGCAACTCTGACAGGGCTGAAGTGTGGCATATATATTAACCGATCCTCTGGTCTGGTTCGTTTTAAATGTCAGCCAAATTGGTCCAGTAGTTTAAAAGTTATTAGCAAAACCGTAAATTTCAGATTAGTTTCACCTTAAATTCACGTGTTGAAAACCTGTTAAACATGTTTTAAAATCATTTGTAAGTCACAAAAATATTTAACAAGGTATTTTTGTCACTCAAAAATATTTTTACACTAAAACAAAAAAAAATAATCTCAAAAAAAATTTTACACTCAAAAAAAAATTATTAAATTATTTTTTTTTTTTTTCAAAAATTACTAAGAAAAAGTTTTTTTTACACAAAATAAAATGTTTCTAACCAAAAATGTTATTTTTTTCACTTTAGAAAATTTGCTATCACTTAAAAAGTGCATTGTGGAAGGTATTCATAGATTCGGCCAAGTCGAATTTAACTTTTCTACTTGTTTTTCTTGGTTTTAGTTCAAACTTTTTTTCAAAAATAAGGAAAACAAAGTTATTTAAATTTAAGCCAATTTTAACTAGAAAATGGGAAAAATTATATTACACTTTAGTTCATTCACATTTTAGGACCACGTTGGGTTCAGACCCTGGACCCATGGGTTCGGACCCCATGGGTCCAGACCCTGTTAATTTAAGACCCCTTTAAGGGTCCTCATAGATTTTGACCCAAAACTTTTGTCCGTTTCGCTCTACTTTGCTTAGTTTTTAAGATACGGTAATAAGGGGCCTAAAAGGGTCTTGAGAATCTTAAAAACTGGATAATTTAAAAACTATTAATCGGAGGGCTTTCTGGTATTTTGTGTTCCACGAGTCAAGAGCTACAAAAATGTCGTTAGACTTTTTCTCGTGTTGGCAGTATTTACCTATGAGGCAATCCACACCAAATGTCCAGCGAAAAAAAAAACACGTGTACCGTAAACTTCTGAATATCTTGTATGGATAGTCCTATATGGAACTTAGAAAATTGCGTTTTTGGTTTTTCAATTTTTCAAAAACTGGGCATAGGAGGCGTGGTCAAATATTGGAAAAATGGTCAAATTTGTGGCGAGTTGCCTTGATAAAATATTTATCACATTAAAACGGAATGCACCACAATCTCAAAAATTATCACTGTTATATAGTTTTGTATGGGCTATCGAATAAAATTTTTTTCTTTGGAAAATTTTCAGAACCCGTTCTGAAATTTTCCATTTTTTAAAAAAGTCAATTTATCAAAAATCCGGCCACTTTTTTTTCTTTTTTTTTAATTTTTTTTTTAAAGTTTAGATGTCTGTCCATCCACACAAAAAAATTCAGAAAAACATTTTTCGTTTTTTTCGAGAAAATCGCATTTGAATTTTAAATTTCATAACAATTTTGTAATTTGCTTGTATTTTCTTGTATTAACGTTGCGAATGAGTAATATTCATGCAATTAATATTACTCATTCGCAACGTTAAAACAAGACAATACAAGCAAATTACAAAATTGTTATGAAATTTAAAATTCAAATGCGATTTTCTCGAAAAGAACGCAAAATGTTTTTCCGAATTTTTTTGTGTGGATGGACAAACATCTAAACTTAAAAAAAAAAAAAAAATTAAAAAAAAGAAAAAAAAGTGGCCGGATTTTTTATTAATTTCACTTTTTTAAAAAATGGAAAATTTCAGAACGGGTTCTGAAAATTTTCCAAAAAAAAAAATTTGTCGATAGCCCATACAAAACTATATAAGAATGTAAATTTTTAAGATTGTGGTGCATTCCGTTTTAATGTGGTAAATATTTAATCAAGGCAACTCGCCACAAATTGGGTCATTTTTCCAATGTTTGACCACGCCTCCTAAGCCCAGTTTTTGAAAAATTTAAAAACAAAAAACGCAATTTTCTAAGTTCCATATAGGGCTATCCATACAAGCTATTCAGAAGTTTACGGTACACGTGTTTTTTTTCGCTGGACATTTGGTGTGGAATGCCTCATATATAAAATCTCGGGAATTTCAAATTTTAGATCCGAAATTGGGGTCTTAAGACCCCGACAGATATGCAGAGCTAGGCTATTCCATACTTAATAATCTTTCTTTTGAAAATTTCATCCGTTTCGCTCTAACTCGCTTAGTTTTCGAGATATCGCCATTTTGAATTTTTAACTAAATTCTAAGAAGTTATTTACTAAATTCTCAGAAGTTATTAACCAAATTCTAAGAAGTACTCTTAAATTATGTAATATAAAAAAAGGTAGTTCAAAACTGCATACTAATAATTTCTAAAAAAAAAAAAATTAAAAATAATCTTGCAAAAAAATGAAATTTTTGTAAACAGAATTTAATAAAAACATACCTCCTGATGATGTCGGAATACAACTGACGAAATGTCGAGAAACATGGTATAATAAATTGTTTTATTTATATCAAATTTAATCCCTGACCATAATCAGCCCAAAAAAAAATTGGATTTTTTTTCCTTATATTAAAAAACTCCATTTGAAAAAAACAATGAACTAATTACACAGTGCAACACCCAAAATCGGAATGGGATGAAACCAAAAGCAAATTAAAGTTGGCATATTCCATAACAAAGCCCTCTAGGCTTTTTTCTAGTTCAGAGCTAGATTTTTTTTACACGCATTTGAAGTTAGTGATCTTTTATTATAATTACAATAATAAATGCTTGAAAACTGTATTAGTGGCGTATGATTAATATTGTAATTGCCTTTAAATAACAATCATACGCAACGGTGTACAGTGGTTTATTTTAATAATTGCCTTTAAATAACAATCATACGCAACGGTGCACAGTGGTTTATTTTAATAATTTGGCTATTCAGTAAATAGGTACTGGACCGATTGCAGCAAAATTCATACCAGTCATAGCTAAAGTAATTTTGAGCGTGTCCAATAAGGGCACCACCAGGGGCCCTTAAAGTAGGACATATTTAGTACACCAAAACTTTAAATGCTTTAAAATCACCAACTTTAAATGCGTGTAAAAAACATCTAGCTCTGACCTAAAAAAAAGGCCTTGAGGGTTTTGTTATGGAAAACGTCAGCTTTCATTTGCTTTTGGTTTCATCCCATTCCGATTCCGAAAGTTCGATTTTGTATCACTGTGTTATAAGTAAATGAACTAAACTTTTTTCTTCAAAGTTAAGAATATTTATCATTTTTTAGTTCAGTTTAACTAAATTTTAGGAAAGTTCATGACAAATTTTCAAAGACATTTTATCTATATTTTTTGTTAGTGCAGTTAGTCCTTATTTTTTGTTAGTGCAGTGCACCAGTGTTTTCCGGAAAATGGGTCCCAAGTCCAAACATTGACCGATTAGATCTATATTTCGTTAGATCTTTAATTAGTATAGAAAACATACAAAAACAAAATTTGTGTGAAATTTGCTTATTTTTGTTGCCAATAGACCGATTTTACTGAATATAGGGCGAAATTTTTATATGGGTTTAAGTCCCAAAATGGTAAAATTCAGAATTAATATGACTAACAAACCACAAAATTTTGATGGAATATTTCCAATTTTCATGAATTTTGAGAGATTTATGTGAATATCTGGAAGGTGGTTTGTATAGGGACTACAAGAAGAACTGTTCCGATTCCCTTAAAATTTAGAATGATGATTTGTGAATAAAAAATATGTCTACCTGCCCAGTATACCTATTATATGCGAAAGTATACCTGTTATAATACGGTTATTTAAGTCATTTGTGTAAAAATTAAGCAGACCTTTGTATGGGGACTAGCTCTAAACATTGATTGATTGTTTCCAATTCTAATAGGCTTCGTCCTTAGGCCAAATGAAGCTTAAGTTTCAAATTTCAGCCTTTTCTCACAACGTTTAGACTGACAGACGGACGGACGAACATCGCTAAATCGTCTCAGAAAGTGATTCTGAGTTGATTTGTTAAAGGTGGGTCTAGGACCAATATTTCGGATAGTTACAAACATCAGCACAAACTCATTACCCTGTACCACAGAGCGGTGTAGGGTATAAACAAATTTGAAAATACCTAAAAAAAAAATATTCGAGAAAAATTTTTTCGTTAAAATGCTTAAGTTTAACGGTCCATATTACATCCAAAATAAAAAGACGCAGGTAGTGCACATTGTCGTTGTAAACGGGTGTAACAGCCACTCGACCATAAAACTTAATAAAATAGCTCTGGTGCTAGATTTTTCACCACTGCTGTACACACTAAATAACACATGTATGGGAAAATGTCGACAGTAACAATATGAACTTTGACTCCTTTAGCTGCATATACTTAACTTTTAACATTATGCATGACATCATTTTATAGTTTTCAATAAATATGCAAACTCCTTTTCAAATACAAAGGAATATCAAGTACACTCAAAGAATTATGTAGGTAAATTCCAGTGAATATTCACTTAAAACAAATGAAATTTTATTTAAAAACCATTCCACTGTTTTTTCGTTTAAAATAAAAACACATTACAGTCAATTTTAAATGTTAATTTAATGACTAACCAAAACATTAAAAAACTAGCTAATATTCAGTTATTTTGTATTGAAAAACAGTAAAACTATAGAAGAAATTTTTTACTGCCGAAATTAAATGTAACAGAAAATTCGTTTTTAATACAGTAAATTATTTTTTTTTAAACTACAGAAACAGTAAAAAAATGAAATCCTTTATAAAATAAGTGATTTTTCTTTTAAAATGACTTTACTGATTACTTTTTAAAATAACCTACAAACAGTTAATGACATAATTTTCTTAGTGTAAGTATGTGTAGCAGATACGTAGTGTATGTATGACCAAACTCATGAAATTGAATAAATTTTTTATTCTGTTATTTGTGGGTAATTTTTACATAAGTATGACCACTTCATGCGCGGGTACAAGGGGGGGGAAAAAGGGGAAATTTCCCCCCCCAGACCAAATTTCAAAAAGAAAAAAAAGAAGAAAAAAAAAGAAAAAAGAAAGGAAAAGAAAGAAAAAGAAGAAAAAAGAAAGAAGGAAGTTTTCTAAAAAAATTTTCTGAAGGAAAAAAATCTCGAAATCCAAAAATTTTTAATAGCAAATAATCTGAAAATTTTTAAAAGAAAAATGTGACTTAATCTGAAAATTTTCTGTGAAAAAATATCTTTCAATCTTATTATGATTTTAGTATAAAAAATTACTTAGAATATGTTTTTTTTTTGTCTAAAAAAATGTAACAGGATTTAAGGCTGAGTTAGGCACCCGTAACCGTAGACTAGCGTAGCGTAGAGAGTTTTTCGTTATATGAGAACAAATGAGAGCAGTTATTCTTCTTTGCAGACGTCTACGTGATTTTCTATTTGATTTTGATCGCTACGCTACACTAGTTTACGGTTACGGGTACCTAACTCAGCCTTTAGTTTACATAAAAAATGTTTGTCTACTGCATAGGAATAGGAAAAATATCTTAAAATCTAAAAAATATTGGTATTCTAACGCTTGAAAAACTATTTTGGAAAACTTTTTTAGAATGTCTTAGAATCGGTCACAAAATCTGAGACTTTTTCCATAGAAAAAGGGACAAAAAAACTCTAAGATTTTTCACATCCTTAAACATTTTCATTTTAGAAATTTTGCAGAAGAATTCCCGAATTCTAAAAGTCTCAGAATCTGACACTTTTTCTACGGAAGAAAGGTATCAAAACTTGAGACTTATTTATAGGAAAAAAGGTCAGAATCTGAATCTTTTTCGAAAGGAAAAAGGTTTAAAAATCTTAGACTTTTTCTATAGGAAGAATCTCTGAATTTGAGACTTATTTGAGGGGAAAAGGTCTCAAAATCTGAATCTTTTTTAAAAAGAAAAAGGTCTCAAAGTCTGAGACTTTTTATTGTTGAAAAAAGTCTCAGAAGTTGAAACTTACTCAATTGGAAGAAGAACGCAGAATCTGTGACTTTTTCTATAGGAAAAAGGTGTTAGAATCTAATAAGGTCTCAGAATTTCAAAATTTTAGACTTATTCTATAGGAAAAATGTCTCAGAATCTGACACTTTTTCTTTGGGAAGCAGGTCTCAGAATCTATGAATTTTTCGAAAGGATAAAGGTCTCAAAATTTGAGACGTTTTCTTTGGAAGAAGGTTTTAGAATCTAAGACTTTTTCTATAGGGAAAACGTCTCAAAATCTGTGACTTTTTCTTTTGGAAAGAGTCTCAAAATCTCAGACTTTTTCTATATATAGGTCTTTGAATCAGAATGTTAAACTTTTTCTGAAGGAAAAAGTTCTTACAATCTGAGACTTTTAATAAAGAAAAAATTTTTCAGAATCATTTTCTTTAGGGGAAAAAGTGCCAGAATTTTAGATTATTTTTATTAAAGAAAAAGCTCTCAGAATCTGAGACATTTTCTAAGGTCTGAAAGTCTGAGACTTTTTATTTAGGAATAAGGTCTCAAAATCTGAGGCTTTTTCTTCACAAAAAAAGTCTGAGAATCTGAGATTTTTTCTATATGAAAAAGGTCTCAGGCTTTCTCTATAGAAAAAAGAATCTGAAATTATTTTAGTACGAACAAATCTAATAATCTTAGACCTTTTCTATAGGAAAAATATCTCAAAAATGCTTTAAAATATGACACTTTCTCTATAGTAAAATTTCTCAGAATCTGAGACCTTTTCTGTGGAAAAAAGTTATTAGAATCAAAAAATTTTTCTATACGAAAAAACTCTCAGATTCTGAGACATTTTGCGTTAAAAAGAAGTCTTCGATTCTGAGACATATGCCCAATAAAATAAAATAATTTTTTCATCATCTGTAGGAAGAATTTCTTCTATTGAAAAATTCTCAGAGTTAGTTATTGCAAAAAAAAAGTTATCTAAACAAAATACATATGATTATGAAAAACTAACCCCCTTCGGCAAAAACTAAAAAATTTTATGAAATTATAGCTTTCCCATATTTTTTTTTTTGCAATTGAAACGTATCCCTGTTTTTGCTTGTCCGAGAAAGCATTATGATTTTTTTTCTTTGAAGTAAAAAAAAAATTTCCCCCCCCAAAGCCAAAAGCTGTACCCGCCACTGGACCACTTGAAGGAGAAAACTTTTAAATTATATTTTTTTTTTTCTGATAAACTTAAGAGGGCTAAATGTTAAAAGAATTTACTATATTGAATTATTTTCAAGTATTTAGAAATGTCTTAAAGTTAAATTTTTTAGATGAAAATTGTTTTAAAATAATAATTTTTCCTAATGAACTTTTTTTTACAAAAATTTTTGAGAGAATTTTTCTAAAGGAAAATTTTTTAAATTTTTCGTTACGAAAAATGTCTTAAAATCTGAAAATTTTCCTTTACGAAAATTGTCTCAGAATTGGAAAATTTTTCTATAAAAAAAATACTCAAAATGATAAAACTTTTCTATACAAAAATGTTTCAAAATCAAAGAATTTTTTCATTTAAAGAATGTCTAAAAAAAATCTGTTTTTGAAATGTCTGATAACACTGTACAACAATTTCAAACTTTTTCCCAAAATTACGGGGTTTCGACGATTGATTCTGGTGGAGGCTCTATTCTAACAAATTGTAAAAAGCACTTCAAAAGAGGGGAAAGTCGGGGACGAAATGCTATAAAATTTTACCTAATACAGTGGACGACAATACATTGGAAACTTTTTTAAAGTAGATGCAATTTATTAAAAACAAAGTTAAAAATACTAAATGTTATTATCAGGGGCAGGACCTTCATGCACTAAAAAACTATGTTTTAGGCGCCTAATATATGCACTAAAAAGTCTTGAAATATGCACTAAAAACCTCAAAATATGCACTAAAAATCATAAATATGCACTTGTTTTTTTTACTTTTATTAAAAAAAAAAACAAAATTTTAATCTTAGATATGAGGAGTTCCGTCTAAGACCTAAATTTTGAGGTAAAAAGGATGTGATTTTTGTTTTGATGGCACATCAATGAAAGTTGGCATAAATATTAGAAGCAATTTAAGAATAAGAAATTCGTTCGCGTCAATTAAATCGCGCAAGGGGGTCAAAAGTTATGGCGGTTTTAAGATTTAGCGGTTTTAAAATCTTAAAAATATTTTAAAGATTCTTTTTTCTACACATTTGTTGCATGCGTTAAAAAAACATGCCAGGATATATCATTTCTTCTAAAATATTTGATAAAAATTTAACCCTTTAATGACCAAAAGATTTAAAAAAAATATCTAAGTACCTAAAATCGCGATTAATTCGCGGTAAAAGAAAAGTTTCACAATTTTTTATAACATATTTAGGCAATGCGCGTTGGTATTACTGAAAAAAATCACGGAAAATCGTATCATTGTACCAGTAGTTTAAAAAAGATCGGTGATGCTTTTTTATTACAAGAAAATTTAATATGGTCCAAAAAATCTATAATCATCAACATTTTTTAACCCGCCTCTGATTTTATGATGACACATCAAGTGGGCTTTCATTTAAAAAAAAATTCATCCGATTTCGTGTAAAGCCTTGGATGTGCCAGATCAAAACAGGTTTAGATAAAATCATCGCGCTTTCTGACTGGCTTAAAGTAAAAAGTCAAAAATCAATTCAGTTCTACTCGTTAAGGCACGTCTTTTGGTGTATTAAAATGAACATGATGCATTTATTGCTACTAAAAAAAGGAAACAGATTTGCAAATTTCGCACAATTTTCAAAAATGCCATAAAATTTTTGCAATTTATTTTTTATAAACCCGCCAGTGATTTTTTTATGTAAACTCACAAAAAACTCGGTTTACGCAAGAGTCCACCATATTTCAAATGAAACCGCGAATGTGCCTCGCGAAAAACTGGTATTTTAAAAAAAATAAGTTTTTTTTTTCGAACTTTGATCTGCTGAAACTCCTTAACTATTCAGCTTTTTTCATTTTATAGAGGGGGCCGATATCCCTGATCAAAAAACCTCGAAAATTTAAAAACTCTTAATTTTTGGTTTCAAAATTTAACCGTCTTATAACTTCTTACCAAGCGATGAATCATCTATCAAACCAACATTAAACTAATCTCTTATATGTACTGACTTTGTGTTATGCCGGAAAAGATTGAAATATAAGGAGAACTTAAAAAAAGCGAAAGAAGGTAAAAACTATGGATTATTTCAAGCCATTTTTATCGATTTTTCAACTTTAACCCTCTGTAACTTTTACGGATAAAGTGGGGTAATCCTTAAACATTGCTCAGTGATGGTTCAAGGTCTTGTTTACACAACTGCATTTACAGTTTTTCTAAGTTCCAAAAACTGCGGGTTTTTTAAAACATTTATTTCAGTTTCACTGATTGTGAGTTGAAATTTAAACAAGATTTTGTGATATACATATATCGTCGAACTATATTCAATAAATGCCAACTTGAAAAAGCTTACTGTTCAGGAGAGCTAAAAAACTAGTTATTTTGCGTATTATTGTAAAAATAAACAATGTACCTTCCATAAGATGGTTTAAATATTCTAAATAATTTTTACCTAAGCCAAAAATTTCATATTTTGCACTGGTTTGCGTATTTTTTTGAGATGGCATTTATTACTATATCAAAAAACAAATATTTTTTTAGAGTTGGCATATTTTGTCGGAAACTAAAAATAAATTTTTTTTTGAAAAATTTTTATAAATTTTTTTTTTTTGGATTTTGTTTTCCTTAGTGCGGTAATTGCAAAAACTAAAAAAAAATAAAAATCTTTGCATATTTTTAAAAGTTACTAGCTCCGAAAGCCTTTTAATCTCAGGGTGGTCAACTTTGGCACTCTGTAACTCACGCTTTATTGTAGAAGGCTCACTCCAAACTAGCTATTTTGAAAGTTTATATCATTGACTTTATTTGCCCCACTCATAATGTTTCAATCTGATAAATAGTTTGAAAGTTACATATATATAAGCAATTTTTTTTTGCAAACACTATTTACCGATATTTTCAAAATGGCAATGTCTCGAAAACTAGGCATTAGATATCAAAATCTTTACCAGATTCGTGTTCAGAATGGCAAATGCAATAAGATATGGGGTCTAATTTAAAAAAAAAAAAAAATTGAAAAATTTTTGGAAATTTACAATGGGAGTTGACATTTATTTTCACCAAAAAAATATGTACTTTGAGTTAGCAGAATAACAAAAATGGATGTAAAACGACAAAAAACATTTTTTTGTTCTGAAATTTTTACCACAGATGGGTATTGCATAGGGGAGCTATTTTCCATCGGAAACTCATTTCGGTCAAATTTGAGTTGGCATATTTTGAATATAGGTTCACGATATACAGTGTATATAAAATGTTATTAAAAAATAAAAATAACTAAAAAAATTTAATAATTGCTTTTTTACAAAAAAAAAATATATATATCATAAAAAAATCTTAAAAATACTAAAAAATAGCTAAAAGACTAAAATGTATCAAAATATGACCTAAAAATATGCATTTATAGCGAAATAATAGCAAAATATGCATTTTAAGCAAAATATGCAAAAATATGCACTAACGAATCGATGCCATTTTAAAGCAAATTCTTTGATTCGCAAAGATATCTTGTTTATGCTGTTCTATGATCAAAGGGAAAAAACATGTATTTCCCAGCAAAACTTTGGTAATGGGTAGAGATTATATAACACATCCCGAGTAAAAATTTTTATATGATGCAATACATAATGATACATAACACAATATATATTTACACGCAATTTAATCCGAATAATGGTGGATGTTTTTGCATTAAAAAAGATCAACTTGTATAAAATATGATTCGATTTAATCCGAGTTTTGACCAGACATTGCCATATTTCATTGGATCCAATTAGATCTAATTGCATAAAAACATAAAAAATCTTGGTGTGTTTTGGTTTGGATGAGATACACCACAGGTCAACGATACATTCACCAAACATATAATTTTCTAAAACAAAAAAAAAAAATGTTTGGGTACGCTTCGAACCAGATAGGTGATATACATAACCCTAACAAGGAAATGTTTAGGAACATTTTAAAAGTTTCTTATACTTTGCTTAAAAAACTTAGAACATTTTTGGTTAATTGGAAACATTTAATTGGAAACATTTATATATGGAACAGAATAAGCTATATATAATTTTATATTAAATTATACAGAAAAACAAATTTTGTATTGGCCCTAATATTATTTCATATATTTATATCAACCGTATACCTTTTAATCCGAATCATGATAAAATTATATATTACAACATATGACTGCATTTAAAAAAATTAGAAAATACCTCACGGGATGTATAATCATATATGATTTATTATGTTTGTATCAAGTTATATATTGTTATTTATGTTTATTTTTACTCGGGCAAATAATTTTTTCAACAACCCAAACAAACAGTGAAGTTTTTAAGTACAGTAGGAAAAATCCAAATTATTTAACCTCCTATTCTTCTGACCACCAAATTTTTTGTAAACAAAGAAAAATTTTAATTATTTTAATATTTCATTACACATTACACTTAGGTATACTAAAATTAATAAACAATAACATTTTTTCCTTGTTTACAAAAAATTTGTGGTCAAAAGAATTGGAGTTCAAATAATGTAGATTTTTTCTACTGTATTTAAAAAATTTCACTGTTTGTTTGGGTTGTTGGAAAAATTATTTGATCACTAAATAAAAACTATTGAGCCTTTTTTTTAAATTCTAATGTTTGAACTTGGAAAAAATCGACTTGGAAATATTTTTAAAAAATGTTCCGAAAAATGTCTATAAATAATATCATTTTCCAGATCGACCCTCGTATCACATTATTATTTACTCAATCTGGACGCAATTAAGCTTAAATTAAAGCTTTGTAAATTACTCACATAACATATTTTAAAATAATACTTATTTGATAATAATAACGTTTAGTATTGTTAATTTTGTCTTTAACAAATTGCATCTATTATAAAATAGTTTTCAATGTATTGTCGACCACTGTTTGTCAGAACGCACCAAAGCCCAAAAATTAACATAAATACCAAAAAAAAAACTGTCAAATTACAGATTGCTCATTAAAAAAATTAGAAAAAACAAGTAGAAAAGTTAAATCAATGAATACCCTCCACAATGCCCTTTTTAATAAATTGAAACATTTTCTAACGTGAAAAAAAAATTTACAATTTTCATTACAAATATTTTATTTTGTATAAAAAAATTTATTGTCATTTTAGTAAAAAAAAAAATACTAAATTTTTTTTTTGAGTGTAAAATTTTTTTGAGTGTAATTTTTAAGTTCCAATGCTTTAAAAGCTAAACAAGGTTGAAAAGCATTGGTTTAAAACTTAACAAGTTTGAAAAGCATTGGTAAGTTTCCAATGCTTTTAAAACTTGATTAACGGGTTATCGACATGTGAATTTAAGGTGAAACCAATCTGAAATTTGGGGTTTTGCTTATAACTTTTGAACCACTGGACCGCTTTCGCTGAAATTCAACACCAACCAGACCAGGGAAACGAAAAACATTTAAGTCAAGCTTTAGTAGCTTCAAAATTGTCTTTTGAAAGTTATCGTGTTTTTTATGTCGTAAATTCTCAAAAAAACCATGCCAAAATTCTCTCTTTTACTTATAACTTTTGAACCACGGAACCGATTTCGCTGGATTACAATACCAACCTGACCAGGTAAATGTCCAATATATATGCCAAACTTCAGTAGCATCAGTAAAGTCTTTCAAAAGTTAGCGTGTTTTCAACAGACAGACAGACGGACGGACAGACATCGCTAGGTCGTCTTAAAAACAATCGAGGATCATGAATATATGGGGCATTCCAGGCCAAATCACTCACTTTTAGACCCGACACCTTTCGATTTATTTTATTTTTGGATATGTTTTAGTACTTATTAAATGCAACTTGGACACCAATTTTCAGCCTTTTATTTCAAGATGGTGTTGAGTAATCAATTTTTCAAAATGGCGATTTTTTCAAAAAAATTAAAAAATTAAAATTTTCAATTAATTTTGACCAGTTAAAAATACAGATATCTTGAAAAAAGTTGGACAACGTTTTGTTGGTATTTAAATGTGGTTTTAGAAAAAAAATACGAAAAAATTATTCCAAGTAATTATCACTTATTTTTTTAAGTTTAAAAACTAAAATCGACTTTTTGAAAAGATTAGATTTTTTTGTAAAAAATTATAAAAATTCTACTCTAAATTTCGCAACTTTAAAGCCATAATTCGAGATGTGATCACAAGTCTTTCTATTTTTTTTTTTTTCAAATTTTTAAAATTGCACCTTTTAATTTTTTGCTCTGATTTATTTTATATGGTGCTAAAAAAAACAAATTGGTAGATACTGACCCTAACTTACCCTAGATATATTCATTTGGTGGTAAAAATACGTCTCACAAAAATTAAGGACGATCGGACATGGGTAAGTCGTTTAGCATGGTCCTTGAAGTTTAAAAAACGGATTACAAGAAAAAATTTGAATTTTTTTCTGTTTTCGCATTTTTTTTTGGTATTTTAAGTTAAGTGTAAATTCAAGTGGTTACAGGATTATGATGTGAAGTAAAATGCATTTCTAATAAGGTACCAAAAACTAAAATCGGTTGAAAATCAGTCAAGTTATTACAACTTCCCCAGGCATCTAGCGTGTGTCATACCACTTGATTAAAGAATACGAGTCCCTTTTTTTAAATTATTGAAATTACCCAGCAAAAACATGGTAATGAGTTGTGAAAAGTAATCATTACCAAGTACATTATTTATAATGAGTACCCATTACCATTAACATTATTTTAAGCCCAAAAGTAACTACTTCTCAGTAATATGTTATAAAAGCACCTCTAAGTAATAATATCTTCTTGCACTTGCAGTTTTTAACCTTTACAATTCAATTAACTTAAAAATTAGTTAAAAACTTAATAAAAATTACGCAATTTTTAAGTTTTAGTAAAAACAAGTTAAATTTTAAATGTTTTAATTAACTAATTATTTTACTTCTTATTGGTAATGGGTTTTTACTCCTTATTTGTAATCCGAGGCAGTAACTACTTATTTATATCCATACTCTTCACTAGTTATTTTTGTCTCACGCCCTTGTTAAAATAATTAGTGTTTCATTCAATAAGTAACTACTGATTAACATCTGTTTCGGATTACAAAACACATTACTAGTAATGCCAATTTTTGCTGCACTGAAAGAATTATTGTTCATAATATCTATGAACCTATTTCATAAAACCAAATTCATAGAATCTTTGAAACAATTCATTGGCTGAATGAATATTCATTAGTATTGTGAAATATTTCATAGAATTTTATTCATAGATTTCGTAAGATTCATAGAAAAAATTCATAGAAAAAAAATGTTATTAATAATTTTTTAAAAATTAAAATAATGTTACAAAAATTAAATAATTTGAATAAATATATTAAAAAAATAAAAAAATATAAAAAAAAACATAAAAAAAGTAAAAAAAAAAAAAAAATATTGCTGCCCTGGCGGGGTTCGAACCCAAGACCTACTGGCTGGGAAATTTATAATCGACGCCTTAGCTATCAGCGCCACCAAAGGAGGAAAACCTCGCCGACTAACACTTAGTTTTGTAATGTTCGTTATTTTTTTTCTGCAAATACACAAATATTTTGTTTTCTACAAACATACACACAGATTTTGGCAGAGCATTGTGGCAGAGCATAATATTTTAAAGCAGAAAATGGATTTTAAGCAGTGTTGAAAATACTGCCTAGATTTTCAGCAAAAACACATAATTTGTACTGTTTTGTCAGCATAAACATTATCAAAACAAAACAGCAGTCAAGAACTGAGCTGTTAAAAATTGTCAATTTTCTTCAGCAGCAGTACAGTAAAAGTTTTTTTTTTTGAAATTGACAAACTTGCCAGCACACAGTTCAGCTTCAGTTTAAAAAAACAAAAAACAGCACACACGACTGAATTGTCTGGTTACTGCGCTGCACAAGTTATGTTTGTTGTACGGGACTTGCAGCATGGAAAATAAAAATTGAACTCGACTCGTCAGCATGAAATTTTTTTTATTTGGCTGCTGAAAATTAAATGAACGTACTTATAAGTAGATAATTAAGAATAATGTTTTAATGCTTTAACAAAAATGTTAAGAAATTTTTCTAATGTTTTGAAAATTTTTTAAATTTAACTAAAAATTATTTTAAAAAAAAGTTTTAAAATTTTCTAAGTTCTAAGTAAGTTTTAACGGTTTAAAGTTTCATTAAAAATGCTTAAAAAAAATTTTAGGTTCCAAAATTTTTTGGAAAATATTTGAGGTAAACAAATAAAAAAAAATTTAAGTGCCAAAATTTTTATTTGAAAATTTTTTTAAAACACAAATTTTTTTTTTACTTTATTAAGAAAAGTTTTTGAAAATTTGGTTTGAAGTTAAGTGTTTTATTAACAGATCAAAAATTCCAAGTTCCATAAATTTTTTTAAAATAAGTGTCAGACACAATTGTTTTTTACTAACTAACGAAAACTAATATGATGAAAACAAAAAGTTAAATATGGGCTGAAACGCGTTAACGGTCACACCAAAAACCGATTTAGATTTAATTATGCCAAAATATTAGAATAAATAAGTGCAAATAAAAATTTTTTTCTTGAAATATTTTTAGAGTTATAGAGATGGGAAGTTTTCATTTTTTTGCAAATATCATATTTGGTTGAATTTTTATTGACACTTTGATGCGATAAAATTTTTTTTTAAAAAACGAATTTTGAAGTATTTTTGACGACCTTTTCACTGGCATTGGTGGTTTTTTAAAAAAATAAACATTTTAACTTAAATTTCAAGGTCAAATTATTAAAAAAAATTTTATCTTATAAAGCGCCTATTTTGAGATTTTTTTTAAAAAGCCTGACGTTTTTTTCATTTAAAAACATTTTAAAAAATGGATCGAGTGTTCCTTATTGCGAAAATATTTTTTTATTTGTTTTTATACACGCGGTATTCGTACTTTTTGAGTGTTATTTTATACAAAACAATTATTTTTAAATGTAAAAACTCAGTTAAAATAATATCAAAATAGGCGCTTTATAAGATACATTTTTTTAATAATTTGACCTTGAATTTTAAGGTCAAATTTATATTTTTTTAAAAAACCAACAATGCCATTGAAAAGGACGTCAAAAATCCTTTAAAATTCTTTTTTAAAATAAATTTTTATCGCATCAAAGTGTCAATAAAAATTCAACCAAATGATCTGTGCATAAAAATGAAAACTTTCCATCTCTGTAACTCTAAAAATATTTCAACATTTTTTTTTTATTTGAACTTTATAATTTTTTCAACTACGCATTAATTTATTTATTTATTTAATATAAAAAATATTGATTTTTTACTGATATAAATTAATTGAATTAAAAAGATTTTTTTTTTAAATGAACCTTGCATTTTTTTTTATTTATTGAACCTTTTTTCTTCTTATGTATACAAGAAGTTCTCTCGTTACAATGTATGAGTTTATTTTCGTTTATATTTATTTGCTTGTCAGCAGCTCACCACTTTTTGAATTGTAACTTGCAGTGGATTTCTCAAAACAACGTTTGTGCTGTTTGTGTGCTGCCTAATTTTTTTACTGTTGCTGGTTTGTCAGTATTTGTTTTTTTTTAAATCAACCACCATCAGCACAACACAAAAAAGTTCAGCAGCAAAAAAGTGACTGGACTGTTTTGTTAGAAATGTAAACTGAACTGGTGGGTTGCAGTATTTTTTTTTAAATTATTGACAACTTGACTGGAAGTGAAAATTAAAAATGTGTAATGAATTTCAGTTTTTTAATCACTGATTTTAAGTGTTATAACTTGTTTATTTACTTTAGCTCAGTGGTTAGAGACTTAGCTTCACAAACAACTGGTATTGTGTTCGAATCCCGGTGGGGATAAGTTAAAAATAAATAAATTTTTAAAAATAGAATATTGTAAATAAATAAAAATAAAATAATAAAGTAAATAAAAATTAAATAATAAAATAAATAAAAATAGAATTGAACAATAAAATTTTTTTTCCATAGCCTATGAACTTTTTCATAGGTATCTGGTTTCTATGAATTTGTTTCATAGATTCTATGAAGGGCATCATTGGCTCACTTCTAATGATTTTTTTCATAGAATCAATGTACGTTTTCATAGCCGTAATGAACAAAATTCTTTCAGTGTGGGTATCTACTGTAGTAACATTTTTTCATTACTCATGTTTCAGTGTAATATTTTTTTGGATTTTCCAAATTTTAAAACAAAAAAAAAAAAAAAAATTTAAATAGAGATTACAAAAGGGTGTTGAAAATGCGGGCATTTTTAGCATTAATTTAAAACATGTTAGCAAAACACAATATGAAAAATACTTGTCATCTAATTACATTTGAACTTGAAGAATAAAAAAATGTTATTACAGTAGAATATTTCAATGAATTTCAAAAATCGGAATGTATTGCTTAATCAAGTGGTCTGCCAAATGCTAGATGCCTGGGGAAGTTGTAATAACTTGGCTGATTTTCAACCGATTTTAGTTTTTCGTACCTTATTAGAGAGTCATTTCACTCCGTATTATAATTCTGTAACCACTTGAATTTAAACCTAACTTAAAATACCAAAAAATTGAGAAAACAGAAAAAAATCATATTTTTCCTTGTAATCCGTTTTCTAAACTTCAAGGCCCATGCGGAACGCCTTAACCATGTCCAATCGTTCTTAATTTTTGTGAGACATATTTTTACCTCGAAATGAATATATCTAGGGTAATTTAGGGTCAGTATCTACCAATTTATTTTTTTGGAGCACCATATAAAATAAATCAGAGTCAAAAAATAAAAGGTGCAATTTTCAAAATTTGAAAAAAAAAATAGAACAAATTGCGACCACATCTCGAATTATGGCTTAAAATTTGCGATTTTTAGAGTAGAACTTTAAGACCTTAAAAAAAAATCGAAAGTTTCGGACTTTTTCAAAAATTCGATTTTAATTTTTAAACGTTAAAAAATAAGTGATAATTACTTCGAAATTTTTTTTAATATTATTTTCTAAAACTGCATTTAAATACCAACAAAACGTTGTCCAACTTTTTTTAAGATATCTATATTTTTAACTGGTCAAAATTAATTGAAAATTTAAATTTTTTAATTTTTTTGAAAAAATCGCCATTTTAAAATTTGATTACTCAACACCATTGTTAAGGCTGATATTTATAAAAAGCAACAGCTAACAAAACAATAATTTTTATTGAAAAATTTTATAAAAACAAACAAATTAAAAAATCAAAGCAAATTAGATTTTTGGAAAATTGTATTTATGTATGTACAGTGTTATGTACCCTACACCATCTTGGTTTAAAGGCTGAAAATTGGTGTCCAAGTTGCATTTAATAAGTACTAAAACATATCCAAAAATAAAATAAAGTGGTCGGGTCTAAAGGCTGGATTACTTTAAACGTGCATGAAACGTAGACTCTTAAACAAAATTCGGTAAGTCAAAATAGTACAGAACATTTTTATTTATGTTTTGTTTTTGTCGAACGCATTGTATTTTTTGTCACGTTGAAACGTAGAGAAATTCTATTTTCAATAGAATTTCTCTACGTTTTGATGTGACAAAAAATACAATGCGTTAGACACAAACAAAACATAAATAAAAATGTTCTGTACTATTTTGTCTTATTGAATTTTGTTTAAGAGCCTACGTTTTATGCACGTTTAAAGTAACTCAGGCTTAAAAGTGAGTGATTTGGCCTGGAATATAAACTTTATAGCAATGGTTCCCAACCTTTTAAACGCGACGCCCCACTTTTATGTTAAAAAAATTGCCTTGTCCCCCTACACTTAAGAAAAATTTGTTAATTTTTCTAATTTTTGATTCTTTTGAAAAATTGATACTGGCTTAGCAATGTTTTTGTAAAATAAGCATTAAAACAAAGTTTTTAGTAAACATTTAAGCAATTGTTGTAGTTAATTTTGCTAAAAAAAAATTTTGTAGTTAATTTGACTAAAAAAAAATCTTGAAAATTCTCTCTTTGCCCCCCTGGACCCTTCAAATTGCCCCCCAGTGGGGCGAGAATCAAAGGTTGGGAACCATTGCTTTATAGGGTCCTGGAACAATATTTCGAGGTGTCACAAACGGAATGACAAACTTATATATTACCCTCTATCACTTGAGTGGAGGGTATACAAATTAACCCTTAGTGGGTACTCTTGAATTTGACTGGATTTTCATGTTTGTGTTAGGTTTTAGACTTTGGTGTGCTCTAGGGCTGCCAATACCGAATTCGGTAATACCGAATTCGTCGAAATTCGAGGCCTTTTTTCAAATTCGAAATACCGATTTTTAGTCAATTTCGATTTCGGTATTGCATACAACTTTTTTCTCATTTTAGTTAAAATTTATATAACGATTTCCAAAAAAAATTCAAGAAAATAATTTTTATGTTATCAGTTTATTGTAAAATTTCCGTAGTTTCCAAAAAAAGTATGATTTCGATATAACTTTTATAATACAACTCTGATTTTTAAATATAAAAGTTTTTTTTATTCAAAGTGGTGTGTTTATGAAATTTTGTTTCTCAATAAAAATCAAAAAAATAATTTAATTAACTTAGGTGAATAAGTACCATTTTTATAATTTTAAAGGGGACAATAAAACGCAGGAAACGGTTAAAAGAGAATATTTTTGTCAACTGTTTTCCATTAGCTTCAATTTACCTCACTTCTACCCATATTAGTGTTTATAAAAAACCGACATTTTGGAAAACCGGTTTCTCGGTTAACCGAAATTCAGCTTTTTTGGTTAACCGGTTTTCTCAGGTAAACCGGAATAAAAAAACCGGTTAACCGTTTTTTTTTTTCTTTAACTGACAAACCCAAAAAATATTTTAAAATTGCTAATTTTTATTATATAAAAAATCGAATGTAACTAAAGTTAACATATTTGTTTCTTTCAGCAAAGTTAGCAACTGTTATCCTTTGAAAATAGCGGTACTTAAATACGCTGCTTTATTTTCCTATATCCACCGGAGCTTTATTTTAATTTTTATTGGTTTTATTTAAAAACAAATACATCAATTTGTTATAAATTGTAGTCCGTATTTTATATTAATGTTCTTTTATTGACATTTTCTCCATTAATATGAATTTTAGTACCTGGTTAACAGTCACTTATTAAGTTTTCAATGAAACTGTCCGAAAAACGCTCATAACGGGGATAATTCAAATATTTATCAGATTAAAATTCCTATTTGGAAAATTGTTTCTTGAAGACAAAAAGTATTTTATACTTCCTTTCTCACGGATTTTCAAGGTCTTTTTAATGAAATTTTGAAAATATCTTAAAAAAAGTTCAAACCCTTAATATTTGCAAAATATTCCGTTTGAATGCATTTAAAAAAAAACCGGTTAACCGACAGAAAAAAACCGGTTTTCGGTGCAACGAAATTTTTCAACTTCGGTTAACCGGTTTGCAAAAAAACCGAATTTTTGGGAAAAAACCGGGGTTTCGTTTAACCGGTTAACCGGTTTATAAACACTAACCCATATACAAAATTTTAAGGTAATTGGACTTAAATTTTTGCTTTAATGGAATTTATTGTGCAGTAGATTTTGACTACCATTTCTGAGACTTTAAGAACTATTGTTGGTATTTTTTGTTACACTTTGGGGACTTCAAGGATACACTTTTTAAGCAAATAAATCTATGAAATGAATTAAAATTTTTTTTATGAATACCGAAAATACCGAAAATTCGGTATTGAAAATTTCCCAATATCGAAATACCGATTTTCTAATACCGGTCCGGTATTGGCAGCCCTAGTGTGCTCTGATGTATATAGAAAAATTTTATGGGTAACATTTTTGTAGCACATTTCATCCCCCTTTTTCAGGGTGTTTTTTACGATTTTTAGAATACCATTATGGGAGGGAGTTAGGGGGGTTAATATGTTCCATTAAAATATTTTCCATAATATTTTCTACAAAATTGCTGAACATACGCTACACCTCAGATGTAGGTTAGGTTGGATGACCGCTCGACATTTGGCGAATTCACTCGGAGGCCATAAGGCGCATTGTGATTCCCTTAAGCATATTTCCCTACTCCCCCTCTGATACAAAGTTCTACTTTTTAAACCACCCCGTTTCCCTGAGGTAACGAAAACCTAGTTTTTTTTTACCGATATGTTGCAATAACAGGCCAAAGCTGGGAAACTTTAACAGCCTCCAAAATAAAATTCCGATGTGATCTTTCAGAACACCGACGCATGGGTGTCTGTATTTGGTCTTATCAACCAGAATCAATCGTCGGAACACCGTAATTTTGGAAAACGTTTGAAATTGTTGTACAATGTAACTTTTTTGCCAACTGGAAAAATCTGAAAATCTTTCTTAACAAAAAATTTCTCAGAACCGGAAAATTTTTCTATAAAAAAAAAATACTCAAAATTAAAGATTTTTTTTACAAAAATATCTCAAATTCTAAAAATTTTAAAAATGTCTTTAAAAATCTGTTCTTTAAGTGTCAAAAAATCTACTATTTTTTTTCTCTTCTCAAACCGTCAAATCTTCATTAAAAAAACCTCCTTTTGCAATTGTCATTAATGACAAAATAAATAAACAAATACCCACCGCTGAGATAATATTTTAGTTGATAAAATCGCTTATCAACATAAAACCACAATTATTGTAATTATATTTACTTTCAAACACACATACACAGACAAAAATATGGAGGAAACAAATTTGAGTAATCACTTGTTTAATTTTTTAAAAAAAATTTGAGTAATTTTTTAATTGACGCAATTAAAAATTTACTCAAAAATTGAAAATAAAATTTGAGTAAATAATTTAATACAAATTTAATATTTTTTTTTATTTATTTTTTTTTTCTCTTGGTGTTTTGAATTCTCATTTAGTTTATTGTTTTTTGTATATGTATATGAAAGTTTGAAATCATCTTTATAAAATTTTACTTTGTCTTGAAGACATAAGTATATTTGTTAAAGTTTGTAAAAGCAATTTTTTTGGAAAAAAATTAGAAACTTTTTAAACTTTTTAAAAAAATAATTTGATACATTTTGAGTAAATTTTTACTTGACACAATTAAAAAAGTTACTTAAAAATATTAAAAAATTTTAAGTAAAAATTTAATTGTGTGAATTAATAATTTACTCAAATTTTTTATTAAGCATTTAATAATTTTTTATTAAAAGTTTACTCAATACTATTAAATCGTTTACTGGTTGAAAATTGAGTAATTTTTTACTCAATAGTATTAAAAATTTACTCAAAAATTTTTTTTATTTTTTTCTGTGTATGTTTACTTATGTGCAGAGCTTTATTACATCAATTCGTTTTTGATCACAATTTTTTCTAGAGAGCCTTTATTATTTTTAAACTCATTTTTCCTGAAGAAAAACAAAATAATTTTTCATTAAAACATTTAACGTATATGAAAGGCGCTTAACTACCCTTTTTTATAAAAAAATTTAAAATTTGGCTAAACTTAAAATTTTGTCCCGAATTTCAAAATTTGGCTTAACATAAAATTGTGCTAAAAGTTTTGAAATTTTAATTTTTTAATTTTTTTTTTTTTGTACACTCAAAATAATTATTCTGTTAAATACGCTGTAAAATGACTGTAATCTCAATTCGACAGATATTTGACAATGTTATATTAAAAAAAAATACAGTCGAACCCGGTTATAACGAATTCCAAGAGCCCAGCAAAAATAGTTCGTTATAAGCGAAGTTAGCTATAAGCGGGGTATATTTTTTATCAACATAGTTTTATTTTCCAAAAAAAATATATCCAATTTGGTTTTATTTGATGTTTTTTGTAAATAAACTACTTTTTGAGGATAAAGCATTGAAAATATAAATAAATTTTATCAAAATTATAAATATAAACCAAAAATTTCCAACCTTTTGTGAGTTTTTCACACATCAAAAAATATTTATGCACTCAAAAAAATACGTTATTTACTAATTTTTTTTTGCTAATGCTAGTTAGCTAACTTTTAGCAAATTTTTAGTTGAGATTAGCATGTTAGCAAAAAATTCTTGTAAACTTCATTTAGCACATTAGCAATTTTAAACAAACTTTGAACTAATTTCTTTTGCTAAATTTGAAATTGAGTTGACAACATTTTTACAAGATTTTTTGCTAACATTAGCAAAAATAAATGGTAAATTTTTTTTTATTTTCAGAAAACTTAAAATGGCGCTATCTCGGAAACTAAGCCAGATAGAGCAAAATGGAGGGCATTTTTGGTTCTTAGAATCTCCATACTTTCGCGGGTCCTCTTCACATGTGTGGACCATATCTCGGTAAATATTGCCGACACAACAAAAAGTCCAATAGAATTTTTGTAGCTCTCAACACGTAGAATAAGACCGCAAAATAACCAAAAGCTCTCCGAGTAATATTTTTGAAGTTATCCAGTTTTTTAATTCTCAAGACCCCAGTGATCCCCTAAATTCACGTATCTCAAAAACTAAGCAAGGTAGAGCGAAACGGACACAAATTTTGGATCAAAAACTATGACGATTTTTAAGGAACCCAACTAGGTCTAGGCCCATCGGGGTCTGGACCTATTGGGTCTGAACCCAATGGGGTCCTCAAATGTGTATAAACTAAGTTGAAATAAAAATTATTTCAGTTAACTAATTTTTAGCAAAACGTTTTTGCTAACTTTACCAAAAAAATTGTGGGTTCAAAATCAGCAAATTTTCTTGTAGATTTACAAGCCTTTTTTGCTAACTTTACAGTTTTTTTTTTTTGAGTGTGGGAGTTCGTTATAAAAAGGTAAATACACATGAAATTGTATTCGCGGGACTAAAATAATCAGTTTGTTTTAACTGAGGATTCGTTATAACCGAGTTCGTTATAAATACTTTGTGTGAAAATTGATCACAAAACCTCGGGACTTTAGAATTATTTCGTTATAACCGAGAATTCGTTATAACCGAGTTTGACTGTACTTTGTATTTTCTTGTGACCGAAAAACAAAATTTTGTAAAATTGGAGTAACTCGTAATTTTCACAAAAATAAAAAAGTAAATTTACAATTTGGAAGCATTAAGGCTGGATTACTCAATGCTCCGTTATAAAATAACTCGCCATTAAATTTAACTTTTTCATACAAATTTTGACATAAGGCTCCGTTAAATCGGCAGTTAGCAGCTAACTTTTCGTTGAGTAATCCGCCCTAAAGCGGGCAAATTTAACAAAATTTTAATTTTAATTAATTAAATTTTTTTAATTTTAATTAATATTTTTGAAGCAGAGAAGTTTTACTCATAAAATGGATTTAGCTAAAACTTTGTAAATTTACAGAGTTTTTTTGGTAAAATTCTTTTCGGCTTAATCAATATTTAACAGATAATTGTGTAAATTTACATTTTTTTCTACGAAATCATTTTACAGAGTTTTCTTCGTAAAATAACAAAAAATCTTGCTGGTTGGAAATCTATGGTATTTTCTGCTGGCTCAGCAGAGTATCTCTGTAATTTAACAGAGTGATTATTTTGAGTGTAAATTTGTCATTCCGTTTGTAACACCTCGAAATGTTGGTCTAGGACCCCATAATGTGTACACCAATGGTTCCCAACCTTTTTGACGTCACGCCCCACTTTTAAGTTAAAAAAATTGCATTGTCCCCCCTACACAAAAGCAAAATTTAATAATTTTTGTTTTTAATGAAAAATTACTACTGGTTTTCAAAGTTTTTGTAAAAAAGGCATTTAAACTAAGTTTTTAGTAAAAATTTTTAACAATTAACAAAATTTTTGTAGTTAATTATGCTAAAAAAAATATTTTTGTGGTGAATTTGACTAAAAAAAATCTTGAAAATTAGCATGTTGCCCCCCAGTGGGGCGAGAATCAAAGGTTGGGAACCATTGGTGTACACTCAAAAAATTATGTCATTAACTGTTTGTAGTTTATTTTAAAAGTTTTCCGTTTAGTCGTTTTTAAAAGAAAAAACATTTGTTTGATGTTCAGTTTTTATTAACGACTTCTTCTGTCCTTTGTTTCAAAAATAACACACTAAAAAATAAAGACTTTCATTAACATTTAATTTTTAAAGTCATTTATTTTTGTTCTGTAAGTAAAAACTACTTATTATTCTTTAAATTTTTAATGATTTGTGTAAGTAATTTTTTTTTTTAAATTGTTGGTATTTTTTAATGAAATATCATTAGTTTTTACCTACACAAGTAGGTTATTTTTTTGTAGAAAAAAATTCAAAAAAATATTTATAGAAATATAAAAACATGTTTGTATCAAGTGACTTTGGCACGATGGTTAGAGTGTCTGGCCAGAATGTAGTTGATTGCGGGATCGATTCCCCAAAATTTTATTAAAAATTGTTAAAAAAATATTTCAATAGAAAATTTTTAAAAATAACCTACGAAATCATTAATTTTTAATGTTTTGGTAGGTTATTTTTTTGGAATTTTTTGGTAAAAAATTACAGAACTATCATTAATTTTTAATGTTTTTGTAGGTTATTTTTTTCGAATATGTTAGTAAAAAAGAGTGAAAAAAACGTAATTTTTTAATGTTTAATGTTATTTATTTTAGAAAATTTTGTCAACAGCAAAAAATAAATGTTGATGTTTGTTAAAATAAATGAATAATTACTGGGATGGTTTTCAATTGTTTATTCACTTGTTTTAAGTGTGTTTTTCATTTTTTTTTGCGTACAAAATATTTCGAGTGTATATATTCATGATCCTCTATCAATTTAAAGACGATTTAACGATGTCCGTCCGTCTTTAAGTCTGTTGAAAACACGCAGGTCTGTGTTGCAATACAGCGAAATCGGTCTAGTGGTTCAAAAGTTCCCAAGCAGAAATTGACGACGGTTCTAACAAAAAATCGTTCTGTAAAGCACTGTAGAAAAAAAAACATTCTCAAAACGCTATTTTCAAACGCTTTGCGAGCGTTTTTGAAAAGTGTTCTGAAAGCACTATAACAAAAAAAAAACAATCTTAAAACGTTTTTTTGAACGCTTTGCGAGCGTATTCGAAAAGCGTTTTAAGAGTTCTTTAGATTTTTTTTTTTTTAAATTTCTAACAAGGGAAGTATCTCAACCCTTATGAACCGATTTGCATGAAACGTAAAATATATATAAAAGAGACAATTCTAAGGTTGGGGTGTCTCGGCTTATCGGCCATATCGGGGATTTAGGGGTTCAAAACATGGGTCAAAAAATGGCGAAAAAATCGTTTTTTGGATTTTTCAGTCATTTCTTTCTAAGAAACTATATGATGTTTACATATGAGAAGAAAGGTTTTTTTAATGCCTATCCAACGGTGGTATAATCTTGTAAAAGTTTGGTTTCGTTAAATACTTTTTTCATGAAAATGTGAAAATTTTGGGGGGTATTTATGTGAAGACATAGAGCTACGATGTCCATATGAATAGGAAATAATCTTTGTTAAATTTAAGTCGACACGTATTTTTGCTCTAGAGGATATTCCTGTTAGTTCGTGAGTTATCGAAATTTTCCCGGAGGTCCATATGGTTTCATAAGGGGACAACGAAATTTTGAAACACTGATATGGCCGAAAAGCCGAGACACCCCAACCTTAAAATCGTCTCATTTATATATATTTTAAGTTTCAGGCAAATCGGTTCATAAGGGTTGAGATACTTCCCTTGTAAGTTTCAAAACAATTTTTGAATAACAATTTTTTGTATTTTTTTTGTTTGTTTTTTAAGTAAAAAAGAATCATCAAAAATGTTTTTAGTTTTTTTTTATTTTTCTAAGTTTCGAAAAAATTTTTGAAAAAATTTCTAAGTTTCTTGGAGTACAAACAGATTTTTTTTTTTCGATTTTACTTTGTATCAAACAAATTATTATAACCGAACTAAAACAGAAATTTTTTACTTTGGGGTTTTAAAGCGCTTTGATAACTTTAAAAAAACGTTCTCAAAGAACTTTTTAACTCGCTTTTAAAACGCTTTAAACCTAGCGTTATCATTCGGATCATCTGAAGGCGCTTTGAAGTTGGTATACAGAACGTTCGTGCAACCGTCCACAACGCTTTCACAACGCTTTTGCGATTGTATTTTTCTGACTGGGTTATAAGCAAAAGAGTGAGGGGTTTTCCGCGAATTTATTAGTTTAAAAAAAAAACGGTAACTTTCGAAAGACAATCCTGAGACTGCTAAAGCTTGGCATTTATATTTATCATTTCCCTAGTCTGATTGACATTAAATTTCAGTCAAATCGGTCGAGTGGTTCAAAAGTTATTAAGAAAACTTTGAACTTCAGATTGGTTTTACCTTAAATGCACGTGATAAAAAAAAAACGTTTAACAAACTTTAAAAATATTGGTAAGACAGAAAAATATTTTACAAATTATTTTTGTCACTCAAAAATCCTTTTACACTAAAAAAAATGTACACTCGAAAAAAACTTTTTATACTGAAAAAAATTTTACACTTAAAAAAAAAAAATTTGTCAATTTTTTTTCTCAAAAATTAATGAAAAAAGGTTTTTTACTCGAAATAAAATATTTTTAATCAAAATTGTTAATTTGTTTTTTAACTTAAGAAAATTTATTACCACTTTTAAAGGGTATTGTGGAGGGTATTCTTGGATTCGGCCAAGTCTACTTGTTTTTTTTTTTTAATTCTACTCTATCAGTACATTCTTTACCAGTTCTGCATTTGAACGTTTTATTTATACTGTGTTTAACCACACAAAATAAATAATTGGCGAATTTTATGTCAATACAAAATTATCACTTTAGTATTCTAATTGTATAGCAATAATTTTAAACATACCCAGTCAGAAATTGCCAACCGTACCAAAAATTTTGTGTTGGTACAATATCGGGCTAGCCAAAAATACAACATTGTTTAATGTAAAATCGTTTAACTAAAAATATTGTGTTGGCACAACTTTGTGTTTACATAAAACACTACACTATAGATTATAATTTAAAAGTTTAACATTTTTATTTTTTAAAAAAAGTTTTTGATTTACATAGACTTCAACTCTTTAATTTAAGTGAACACTTAAGTAGTTGCTTTTTCAACCAATTTGTACAAAATGGTAACTAAAAAGCCCTACATCGAGATTTTCAATCCATCCCTAAGCAAAAGTTAAATCCAATGTCGTAAATTTGTAAAATCAATGTTAACCCAACGTCAAAACAAAAGTCGAGCGATCGTTGGCCACTGTTATCATTTCAACCTCGGAATGACGTTGTAGACTTAGAAAGAGGTATGATTCGCCAACGTTGGTACCGTCGCCGCCAACTTCATTCCAACGTTGGCCCGTTTGTATTTTTCTGCCTGGGTAGCTTCAGTTGTTATTAAACTCGGCTCTCATTATTTTCATCTGGCAAAAGTAAAAAAAAAAAATCGAAAAAAGTCGAAAGCAAAAGTCGACTTTTCGACTTTTTAAGAACAAAAAAGTCGATTTCGACTTTTCGACTTTTTCATACAAAAAGTCGATTAATCGACTTTTCGACTATAGAACCCTATTCGTATGAAAACAAGATTTTTATTGCACACATTTTATTTTTTAGTGCATATTTTGAGGTTTTAGTGCATATTTCGAATTTTTTAGCGCATATTTTAAGCGCATATTTTTGATTTTTTAGTGCATGAAAATCTCATCCCTAGTAATGAGATCCCAGGCAGAAAAATACAAACGGGCCAACGTTGGAATGAAGTTGGCGGCGACGGTACCAACGTTGGCAAATCATACCCGTTTCTAAGTCTACGACGTCATTCCGAGGTTGAAATGATAACAGTGGCCAACGATCCCTCGACTTTTGTTTTGACGTTGGGTTAACATTGATTTTACAAATTTACGACATTGGATTTAACTTTTGCTTAGGGATGTATTGAAAATCTCGATGTAGTGCTTTTTAGTTACCATTTTGTACAAATTGGTTGAAAAAGCAACTACTCAGTCAGAAATTGCCAACCGTACCAAAAATGTTTGCCAAAAATACAACATTGTACAATGTAAAACAGTTTTACTAAAAATATTGTGTTGGCACAACTTTGTGTTTACATAAAACACTACACTATAGATTATAATTTAAAAGTTTAACATTTTTATTTTTTAAAAGTTTTCGATTTACATATACCTCAACTCTTTAATCTAAGTGAACACTTATGTAGTTGCTTTTTCAACCAATTTGTACAAAATGTTAACTAAAAAGCACTACATCGAGATTTTCAATACATCCCTAAGCAAAAGTTAAATCCAACGTCGTAAATTTGTAAAATCAATGTTAACCCAACGTTAAAACAAAAGTCGAGCGATCGTTGGCCACTGTTATCATTTCAACCTCGGAATGACGTCGTAGACTTAGAAACGGGTATGATTCGCCAACGTTGGTACCGTCTCCGCCAACTTCATTCCAACGTTGGCCCGTTTGTATTTTTCTGCCTGGGTACATATATCAGAATGTTTAGATTAATATCACTGTGCTACAGTGAAAAAATACTTCTGATGTGACATAGTATATCTTGTTGGTCTTGTCGAGTAGATCACAAAAATGCCCATTAAACTTGCCAGACACCCTCAAATTTTAGAGTTATTGTCAAAAAAAGTTTTTTTGGGACTTTTCTCACTAAACCTTGTGTAATTCAGAAAATTTTCACCCGATTTTTAATTTTTTAACTGTTTTTAATAGAAGAAGGATGGGGCTTTCCATGTGTGTGAATTGGTCTATACATATAAGAAAGATATTTATTGATTTTTCAAAAAAAAATTTTTTGTTATTTTAATTTTTTTGTTATTTTTTGAAAATTTTTCGAGTTTATCAATTTTTTTCTGCTATAGGTCGTTTAACAACCTTTATATTTATAAACGTATTTTTTAAGAAAATTTAATTCTGAATTCGATAAGCTTTATCCTGAAGAAATCGGATAACAATTGGCATAGTTGTGATAATTTTTCTAAAAAAGAAAATTAGGATTTTGCAGGAAATCGTCGCACAGTGGTCAATTTCGCGAGATAGCGGTCAAAACTCTATAACTTTTGACCGGATTGGTATTTTTTTACGCAATTTGTTTTGTTTAATAGGAGGGACTTTAAGCTTCAATTTGCGTGTTCAAACGTAAAAATCGGCTGATAGGAACGTAAGTAATGTGGAGTTAAAAATGCATTTTAATTTTTTGTTGAGTTTCCATGTAAAAGTTGAATATTTTGACATTTTAAATAGGTATTTTTTTTATAATTTCTTATTTTCTTCAATCGTATTTTACAACCAATACTTATTTATTATTCCTAAACTTAATTTTGGTCAGAAAATGCCAACATTTGGCCCCTGACATTTATTTAGTCTCAATATTCACAAGGGCCAAAGGTTGGATTTTTTGGAAGAAAGCTAATTCTTGTGAGGATTAAACTGAAAAATAACACTGAAATTCCCAACAATATCAATACCATTTGGATATATTATATACAGAACACAACATCGATTAAATTTTAAGTAAACTTTTACTATTGATTTAAAGTGCACATATATTTTATTTAAATGTATTAATAAAAATTTATACTAAAATTAGAAACAAATTATAATCTATAAACTAGTATTAATTAAACAATATTAGTAAAAATTTCTTCCAAATAGCTTTGATTTTCATTTTGCAGTAGTTGTTTAGCTTCTTCATCTAACTCTAATGAGGTTGAATTCCATTTTTGTCGAATACTGGACATATATGGGTCTGATGTGCACATCAAAATATTAATAAGATCTTCATTAGTACAATATCTGGATATTTTTCTTGTATTGTGCTCGCGAAAGAATCTGTAGTCTTTGTTCCTTTTTTCTTGCGCTTCTTCTGAGAGATCTCCAATTGGAAGCATATTGTGCTGAATTATTTGTTCCCCATGGAACAAAATTTTGTGAACTGTGGTTGGCATATGTCTCCAAGAATATTTTTGGTTATAAAGGGTTGCTGTCTCATTAGCATACTGACCAAATTTTTTTGCATCTATCTTTTTGCTACATGCTATAACTTCTAATATGATTTGGAATCGTCGTATTAAATCATAATCTACTCCAGTTATAGAAGCTGCAGTTTCTGGATCGGAAAAAAATCTCCTTGCTGTGTTTCCATCATTAGAATTTCCTTCTCCTTGCTTTGGCTGGTCAATTATAAGGCCTATCTCACGGTATTTTTCTTGAATATCTTTTTTTTTTTGCTTTCTTTTTTCCAAATTTTCTTTGTTGTTTTTTTGTTGTTGTTTCTCACTGTTTCGCCTAACGGGCCAAATTCCAAATCGTATCCCAATTTAAAAATATGCTCCATAAAACGAATTCTAGCATGAAGAGGTGACATTCCAAATTCATATCGTCGAACTATATTCAATAAATGCCAACTCGAAAAAGCTTACTTTTCAGGAGAGCTAAAAAACTAGTCATTTTGCATATTATTGTAAAAATAAACCATGTACCTTCCATAAGATGGTTTAAATATTCTAAATAATTTTTACCTATGCCAAAAATTTCATATTTTGCACTGGTTTGCGTATTTTTTTGAGATGGCATTTATTACTATATCAAAAAACAAATATTTTTTTAGAGTTGGCATATTTTGTCGGAAACTAAAAATAAATTTTTTTTTGAAAAATTTTTATAAATTTTTTTTCTTTTTGGATTTTGTTTTCCTTAGTGCGGTAATTGCAAAAACTAAAAAGAAATTAAAAATCTTTGCATATTTTTAAAAGTTACTAGCTCCGAAAGCCTTTTAATCTCAGGGTGGTCAACTTTGACAATCTGTAACTCACGTTTTATTGTAGAAGGCTCACTCTAAACTAGCTATTTTGAAAGCTTATATCATTGACTTTATTTGCCCCACTCATAATGTTTCAATCTGATAAATAGTTTGAAAGTTACATATATATAAGCAATTTTTTTTTTTTGCAAACACTATTTACCGATATTTTCAAAATGGCAATATCTCGAAAACTAGGCATTAGATATCAAAATCTTTACCAGATTCGTGTTTAGAAAGGCAAATGCAATAAGATATGTGGTCTAATTTTTTTTAAAAAAAATTTTGAAAAATTTTTGGAAATTTACAATGGGAGTTGGCATTTATTTTCACCAAAAAAATATGTACTTTGAGTTAGCAGAATAACAAAAATGGATTTAAAACGACAAAAAATTATTTTTTTGCTCTGAAATTTTTACCACAGATGGGTATTGCATAGGGGAGCTATTTTCCATCGGAAACTCATTTCGGTCAAATTTGAGTTGGCATATTTTGAATATAGGTTCATTAAAACTATCGTCTTGTGTTGGTGGTTGGCTCAATTGACTTGATTTTTTTTTGGCATATGGTGCAGCTTGACGAAGACTTTGTTTCGGTTAAAGCTTGTGCAACTTTTCCATCGATCATTGTAAGTGACATTTTAAAGTTAACTTCGATGAATTGGTCATTAAATTCAAATATCACTGGTTGAAGTTCTTTAATTTCATCTCTTATTTTGCCAACTTCTTCAGTTATGACATCTTTAGTTTCTTTTTTGTAAGCAAACTTTATTGGCCTACAAAAGTTTCCAAATGAATTGCCAGATACCACATAATTTGAGAGTTCTATTGTCATTTTTGTCAAAATTTTGATACACCCTTCTATGTGGACTAGGTCCAAATATGGACCTATGGACCTCCTAATTTCAACAGAATTATTTTTTGGGTCAATAAGAACTCTTGTACAAAATTTCGTCAAAATATATGCATAATAGCCACTTTCACATACAAATAACTTCTAAAAAAATAGACGTGCATTTGTACCGAATATCTTACCTTGGTTCAGAAAAATTGCTGTAGCTCAAAAAGTGCAGTCCCGATGCATGGACATGTATATATAGGAATGTAGGGGAGAGTTAGGACTAAAAAATAGTAAATTTGTGTTTTGACTCAGCTTGACTCACAGGAGTTGTGCTCTATGAAGTAGGAAATTTACGAGAAATTTTACCTTTTTTAAAAAAAATATTTAAATTGTTCTGAAAACAGTAGAGCTTCAATTTTTTTACCAGTAATAGGAAATAAGTTAAGTTACAACACAAAATTTATTTCGTCCAAAAATCTTGAAAAACAAAAAAGTTATGATCATTTAAACTTTAAAAATTAACTAAAAATATCATAAATTTACTAAATTCTGAAAAAGCCCATTTTGGACAACCCTGTTCTCAGTGAAATAGTTGAAATAGAGTTCTAATTTTTTGGCTCCCGAGGTTTACTACTGCCTACTTTCATATGAGTCTAATAACTTTAAAATCGGAGAACAAAAACCAAAAGGAGTTTTGGCCGCTATCTCAAAATATTGACCACAGTGCGTCGTTCAGATATCCCAGGCAAAAAAAATAAATTTATCATAAATGGTCATTGATGTGTTTCTCTAAGTGTATCCACTTGTTGTTAACAAATTATTTTGGAATTAAATATTCTTTGTATTTTGAGTTTGAAAACTTTTATAATTTTTTCGTTATTCTGGTTTTTGTGTTTAAATAAACTTCAACATTTTCTTTTATAAAACATCGTATTTTAAAACATATTATTTGGCGACGAGATAAAAATGGATCCCGCAATTCAAGAGATTTTGGAACGCCAACAAGCCTGGACTCAACAACTTTTAACGCAACAACAACAATTCTTCACTGAGATGATGAATCAGCGGACCACGAGTCCTGTTACAAGCATAACTACAAGCAACATAGCGGTACCGAAATTTCAACAATTTGATGAAGAATCAAATGATTTTGATACCTACAAAAGGCAATTGGAAGAACATTTCAAGGCATATGGCGTTGAGGACGATGAAAGAAAAAGGGCGTTTTTATTATCTTGGATCGGCGACAAAACATTCCGTGTGTTACAGAAACTGGTTGGAAAGCATAGTCTACAGGAGATGACGTATACAAATTTGGTAACTAATTTGGATGTTCATTATAAAAGCAAGATACAAATGATCAAATCAAGGTATGAATTTTACAAACGTGTTAAACGTGAAGGGGAGAGCTACAGTCAATGGGTAACGGATTTAAAAGGTATGGCAAGAGAGTGCAATTTTGTTTGCAAAAAAGATAATTGTTGTACTGAGTTTTCCGATGAACTAATTCGTGATATTTTAATTTTATATACACCTGACGAGCCTGTAAGGACTGCAGCTTTACATAAAGATGAACCAACATTAAAAGAAGTGTTGCAAATTGCAGAAACTTTTGAAGCTACACAAAAGACACTCAACAGTATCAAATCCAAACCAACTAATGATAGTGACATTTTTTATATGAAGCAAACATCGAGGAGACATAGTCATCAACAGCATAATCAACAACATTATCAGCAACGTAGTCATCATAATCAAAACCAACATAAGAACCAGCAATCGAAGCAGCAGTATCCAGCGTGTAGTGGATGTTTTAAGAAACATGAAAAGAACAAATGCAAGTATTTGAAAGCTCAATGTTTTATCTGCAAGAAGATAGGACACATTGCTCCGGTATGTAAATCTAAATCTAATTTTAATAAAATTAACTCAGTGGGGGAGAATAATGAAATATTGTCATGTGATGCCACTGACAATGTTATTTCAAGATCTGGTAATAAAATGATTATAAATTTAAAAATAAATAATCGGGATATGAAATTTCAATTTGATACGGGAGCTATGCGTTCCGTTATTGGTCTTGAAAGTTATAAGATTTTGAAAAGTCCAGTTTTAAAGCCTACGTCTGTCAAACTTTTCGGTTACGGTAATGCACAGATCCCTGTTTTAGGTTCTGTTGAAGTAAATGTTGATATACAAAATGAAAGCAAGCGATTAGAGCTTATCGTTGCAAATTCTCATGAATGCTCTAATATATTCGGGTTAAATTGGTATGATGAGTTCAAAGCTGTGCAGATTTTCAAAGTAGAAGAAAATCTTGATTTAAAATCTTTACATGAGCAATTTAAAGTGCTATTTTCAGATGAGTTGGGGTTGTGTACCACAATGAAAGCTCATATTTATATGAAACCTGATGCTAGGCCAAAATTTTATAAACCTAGACCCATACCATATGCTCTTCATGATTCATTCAAAAAAGAGGCAGAACGTTTAACCGAATTAGGTATATGGAAACCTGTAAAATATAGCCAATGGGCATCACCACTAGTGATTGTACCGAAACCAAATAATAAAATTAGGGTGTGCGCAGACTTTAAAGTAACTATTAATCCTCAAATGGATATAGAACAATATCCAATCCCACGAATTCGTGATTTATTTCATAAACTTAAAAATGGTCAATTATTTTCTAAAATAGATTTGTCAGATGCGTATCTGCAAATAGAAATGGACGAGGATTCGAAACAACTTTTAGTAGTCAATACTCCATTAGGTCTCTTCCAATATGAAAGATTACCATTTGGTATAGCCAGCGCACCAGCAATTTTTCAGCGCCTGATTGAACAAACAATCAGTGGTATTCCCGGGTGTGTCAATTACTTAGATGACATTATCTGCACTGGCAAAACTGAAGAAGAACACCTGCATAATCTGCGATTATTGTTTAAGAGATTAAGTGATAGTGGTTTTCGTTGTAATTATTCGAAATGCTCATTTTTGCAACCAAAGGTTGAATACTTGGGTCATATTATAAGTAGTGCTGGTATTTATCCTTCAGAAACAGGAACGGAGGCTATTAAGAATCTTCCCCGGCCCAAGAATATTACAGAACTGCAATCTTTTATGGGAAAAGTAAATTACTATTGTTCTTTTATTAAGAATTATTCAACAGTATGTGGTCCTCTAAATCTACTTCGTAAGAAAAATCAAAATTTCTTTTGGGGAAAAGAACAGGAGCTAGCGTTTCAAGAATTAAAGAGGCAGTTAATTGAGTTAGCTCAACTTGTGCATTTTGATGAGAATCTACCAATAGTTTTGGCTACAGATGCATCTTCGTATGGTATAGGAGCTGTGATTTCACATATTTTTCCTGATGGTTCGGAACGACCAATTGCGTATGCCTCAAAGACTTTATCAGATCACCAAAAGAATTATAGTCAAATCGAAAAGGAGGCACTGTCGATTATTTTTTGGGTTAAAAAATTTCATGATTATTTGTATGATCGTAAGTTTGTCTTAATAACGGATCATAAGCCTCTCATTTCAATATTTAATCCAACAAAAGGGATTAATAGTACGACAGCACACAGACTCCAAAGGTGGGCCTTAACCCTCTCAAGTTATAATTATGAGATACAGTATAAGAATACTAAGCAACATGGTAATGCGGATGCTTTATCGAGGCTTCCTCACAAGAATGATTTGGACTTTGATGAATCAATTGAAATAAATGATATTCATACACATAAACATTTAGAAGATTTTCCAATAGATTCAAAGCAAGTTGCTGAATTTTCTATGAAAGACAACATTTTACGTAAAGTTTATTTTTATGTCATGAACGGGTGGCCTGAAAAGGTAACAGACAAGGATTTAATGCCATATTTTCGTCATCGTTTTAATATAACGCAAAGTAATGGTGTTTTGATTATGCAGACTGACTATAGTCGTATTGTTGTTCCAAAACAACTACAAGTCAAAGTTCTTCAACTTATACATCAAGGTCATTGGGGAATTGTTCGAATGAAGCAAATAAGTAGACGTTATTGTTGGTGGCCAACTATTGATGACACAGAAAAAAAAAAATTTGTCAATACAATTAATTTCATTGTTAATACAATTAAACATTTAATTGAAACTGAGCCTACATTGGATTTTGTCAATACAACATTGACTTTTGTAACTTTTAAAAAAATACCAACTCATTTTTGTCAATTAAATTCATTGTTGTATCAACAATGAAATTAATTGAAAAGTTTGTAATAAATTATATTAACGGAAATAAGCATGCTTTAATGTCATTTTATAAAAAAAAATCTATAAATAGAACAAAAAAATCTAAAAAATTAAAAAAAAAAAAAAAAAAAAAACATTAGCCGGCAGCTGGAATCGAACCCGGAACGAACATGATTGGAGTCTAGCACACTACCACCGTGCTATTCCTTGTATATATTTGTAGTTGACTATACGCGTATATTAAAGGAAATAAACCGGTTTTAATGTAATTTTATTTAAAAAAAATATAAAAAACAAAAAAAAAAAAAACATCTAGCGGCAGCTGGAATCGAACCGGCAACGAACATGCTACGAGTCTAGCACACTACCACCGTGCTATTTCTCATATATTTTTTACTTGTCTTAACGCGTATAAAAGATGTTGCAGACTAGCAAAACAAAAATAATTTAAAATAAAAATAAAAAATGTTTTCGCCAGCTGGCAGCGAACCCGCAATGTTCATGATTTGAGTCTAGCACACTACCACCGAGCTATCGTCACATAAATTTGAGCTTCATTAAATAAATTTATAAGGTGTCTGTGTTATCAATGAGCATTTTGTGCGTTTTTTAACAATGATTTTAATTGATGCATTTAATTGGAAATTAAATTATATTTTTGTCACATTAACTATATACATTGTTGATACAATTAAAAACGTTGTTGAACTGGAAGTTAGTTGCTAACAATTTGTTTTGTTACTTGTGATTTCACGATATTTTTTTCTGTGGAGGATATAAGTAATTTGGTTTCTACATGCCGTGCCTGCAATGTGTGCAGTTCAGATCCACCGGAAAAATTTTCGTCTTGGCCAGAATCTACAACTCCTTGGCAGCGTATTCATTTGGATTACGCTGGTCCGTTTAAAGGATTTATGTGGTTAATAGTTGTCGATTCATATTCTCAATTTCCGTATGTTTCAAAGATTAAAAGTGCCACATCCACGTCTACGATCGAATCATTACAAAGTATATTTTCTATTGAAGGTTTGCCTGAAACAATTATAACGGACAACGGAACTCAGTTCACTTCCAAGGAGTTTCAGCATTTTTGTAAGGAAAATGGAATTCAGCATTTAACAACAGCACCATTTCATCCTGCATCTAATGGACAAGCTGAAAGGTTTGTTCGTTCGTTTAAAAGCTGTCTTAAAAAACAACTATCTGCCGGCGAGGACTTGAAAACTTCACTTTTAGCATACCTCACCACATACAGGTCAACACCAAATAAGGAGGGTAGATCTCCTGCTGAAAAAATTCATGGACGTCAACCTCGAACCTTACTAGCATTATTAAATCCTACTGTTACTCCTGTAGCTAATGATTCAAATTCGTTTGCAAATCAGAAACACTATAATGTTAATGATAACGTTTTATATAAAAATTTTGGAAGGGGAGATAAATGGCTTCGTGGTACTATTGTAAAACGTCTTGGTAACGTGATGTACCTTATTCAGATTGGTAACAAAACTATTAAACGTCACAAGAATCAAATTCGTATTTTAAAAGCTGATTCAAAGTATATTGATGTTCATCAATCAGCTCGGTTATTGTTAGAAAACTTTTATACGTCCTATTCTGAAGCTACAAATTTATTCAATACTATGCAATCTATTCCAGTTTCTGCTTCACCGGTAACACCTTCGCCTCTAACACTTCCGTCAGCATTGGAAGAATTGCCTACTTGTTTACGATACGTTAATAGAAGCCCAATAAACTTAAATGAATTGCCATCAACTTCAAGTCAATCCACTGTGATTCCAGCCAATATAGATTTGCCTACCTCTCCGCCGCGAGTAAGGAAATCTTTGCGAATTAAACGTAAACCAGTTCGATATTCTCCTATAGTAACAAAATTGGCGGGGAGGAAATGATGTGTTTCTCTAAGTGTATCCACTTGTTGTTAACAAATTATTTTGGAATTAAATATTCTTTGTATTTTGAGTTTGAAAACTTTTATAATTTTTTCGTTATTCTGGTTTTTGTGTTTAAATAAACTTCAACATTTTCTTTTATAAAACATCGTATTTTAAAACATATTAGTCATGAACTATATTTTTAAAGGTTTTTGGCGCGCTGAATCCGAATCTGGCCTTTAAATTGCTCTATCTCGTCAGGTTTTTGAGATATTTAACATAAATTAATATATCAAAAACTTTATAGGATAGCGCAATTTCAATGTCAAATTCGAATTCAGGTGGTCAAAAACCTTTAAAATAATGATACGCGACCTCTCAGTATGTTCGTTTATTTGTTTATTTTTTTTTTGCCTGGGTTATCCGCACGGCAATTTCATACAAAATCTTAATTTTCTTTTTTAGAAAAATTATCACAACTCTGTCAATTGTTATCCGATTTTTTTGGCATAAAGCCATTCGTATTCACAATAAAATTTTCTTTAGGAATACGTTTATTAATATAAGTATTGTTGAACAAACTATAGCAGAAAAAAATCGATAAACTCAAAAAATTTTCAAAAAATAAAAAAAAAATAGATATTGTTGAAAAAATCAATACATATCCTTTTTAAATGTATAGACCAATTCACTTATATGAAAAGCCCTATCCTTCTTCTATCCAAAACAGTTGAAAAATTGAAAATCAGTTGAAAAATGTTTTAGTTACACGTGGTTTAGTGAGAAAAGTCAAAAAAAAATCGTTTTTTGACAATAACTCAAGGTCATATTTCTTTTACTAATCATTACGATGATATTGTCAAAGTAACAATTTTCAAGAAACTTTTTATAAAGTTGTTTGTTTTAAATTGATTGGTTTGGTCATTTTGCAAGACTTACTCGACACGTGTTTCGGAATTCGTCAAATTCCATTATCAAGAGTATTTAGCAAATTGACAATCGTTTGTGGCAAAACATAAAGACTTATATTCGTATGTAAATAGTCATAACGAGAAATGTACTAAATACACAACATAATACAGCTCTAAATTTCAAACGAAAAGTCAAAACCAAACCATCATTATTTAATTCAAACATACCTTCATATATACAGCTTGTATTACATGCTAGTATATACATACAGACAGTAGATTTCTTACGCGAGTAAGATGTTCACTGCTTTTGTTGTATTCCTTCTTATTCATAATATGAACAGAAGTGAGGCGTGCTATCCTTTTGTTTAAATTCTGTTTTAATTTTTAAATTAATAAAAATTATTTATTATTCGACCTTTGAAATTTAGAGCTGTATTATGTTGTGTATTTAGTACATTTCTCGTTATGACTATTTACATACGAATATAAGTCTTTATGTTTTGCCACAAACGATTGTCAATTTGCTAAATACTCTTGATAATGGAATTTGACGAATTCCGAAACACATGTCGAGTAAGTCTTGCAAAATGACCAAACCAATCAATTTAAAACAAACAACTTTATAAAAAGTTTCTTGAAAATTGTTACTTTGACAATATCATCGTAATGATTAGTAAAAGAAATATGACCTTGAGCTAGAATAATCTTTCTCAAAAATAGAATTTTAAAGGTCGAATAATAAATAATTTTTTTTAATTTAAAAATTAAAACAGAATTTTGACAATAACTTTAAAATTTGAGGGTGTCTGGCAAGTTTGATGGGCATTTTTGTGATCTTTTCGACGGGACCTACAACCTTAACTACCTCATTTTAAAAGTATATTCGATTTTGTGTTTTTTGTAGCACAGTGTATTTATCTTAAAGTTAAAAGGTTAAAAATGCTGTATTTTCAGACCAACACTGACAATTAAGATTCATCCCCTAAAACGTGTGATGAATTAACTGAGCGTTAAAGGTATAATCAAAAGCGCGGATTTATTGAGGTAAGGGTTCCCTTCATCTAGGACCAAATTTGGAAAAAATATAATATTAAAAGACAAATAACTCTGAGTCACTTTCTATAAAAAATATCGCAAAAAATAAACTTGCGTTTTTCTACAGTCACAATGTTTCAGAATTTTAGAATTTTTCTATTGGCAAAATGTCACAAAATCTGAAAATTTTTCGATAGGCATAATGTCTCAAAATCTGAAAATTTTTATTTAGGAAAAATAACCCAAAATCCGCGATGATAATGAAAGATGATTCAAAAGCTCATAATTTTTCTATAGAAAAAATTTCTCATTCACAGAGAAAACAGTTTAATTGTGCCAACTGAATTTAGAGACAACTGAATGGTTTGAATGTAACAACCGACTGAAGTTGGAATTTTTATGAATGCACTGTGGGCCAGTATCCCTGAATTTTGGCCATAAATAGACCGCTTAACCTATACACTCCGCATCATAACTATAGCCGCATTGCATTTTTCGGTTTGTTTAATGTTCAAGAAGTATTTTTATGAAACCTATTATGGTATATTACAGTGTTATAACAGTTCTCTTGTTTTTGTAAATTTGAGCCATAAGCTGTTTGAATTGAGAAAACGGCGACCAATAACTGTATTTGTCAGTGTTTCATAACTATAGCCGCATTTCAATAAAATCAGTTGAAATGAGTTCAAGTCACAGTTTCGTGGCCAAATTATTTTTTTTTTTGGTAAAATTCGTTCCTCTATTAATTGTTAAACAAAATGCCACGTGGTAAATTTTTAAATGAAGTCGAACAAGTGAGAGTGTTACATTCGGCTGTGCCGAATCTTTTATACCCTCCGAAATGTAAAAAAAAATCCAGGGGCGTTTTTTTTTGGGGGGGGGGGGGTTCGTGGGAGACGTTAGGGGGCACCTTCCCCTTGCGATTTTGAACTTCTTCTGAGATAAGAATGTTGCATTTGCTTACCAAAAGTACAAAAAACCCTGCAAAAAATGCATTTTTTCTTGTGTTGGTTTAGTTCTCCAAGGGGGAACTTTTTTCCCCTTGGTCCGATTTTGCCCATTTCCGAATTTAACCTGCCTAGGAATATAAGACATATTCGTGCCAAACTTCGGAAGTCTAGCTCTTTTATTTTGGACTGTATCGTGTCCTCTACACACGGACAGACGGAAAGACGGACAGACGGACGGACGTCGCTAGAATGTCTTAGAATCGATCACTGATCAATAAAATATATACTTTATGGGGCCTAGACCGATATTTCGATGCGCTACACATGGAATGACAAAGTGAGTGTACCCCCATACTGTGATTGGAGGGTATAAAAAGTCAAAATTTTAGCCTTTTTAGAAAGTGGTTTAAGTTATCGCGAAATTGGACGAAAAATTAAGCGATCTGACAAAGTTATCCGAAATTTTGTAAAAAATAAAAGTGGATACGGGATGAACAAAACAGGGGGTCAAAAAAAAGCTATCTGAGAGAGATCAACGCCGTATTATTAACGCTGCTAGCAATTCTATGAAAACTCTTTCGCAGATTGGTAATGAATGCGGCTTGAATGTGTCCAATTCTACAAAAAGTAGAGTCTTAAAGGAGTCTGGAACGATAACAAGACTTTTATTTTTTACAAAATTTCGGATAACTTTGTCAGATCGCTTAATTTTTCGGTTAATTTCGCGATAAATTAAACCACTTTCTAAAAAGGCTAAAATTTTGCCTTTTTCGACTTCATTTAAAAATTTACCATGTGGCATTTTATTTAAAAATTAATAGAGGAACGAATTTTACCAAAAAAAAAAAATAATTTGGCCACGAAACTTTGACTTGAACTGATTTCAACTGATTTTATTGAAATGCGGCTATAGTTATGAAACACTGAGAAATACAGTTATAGGTCGCCGTTTTCTCAATTCAAACAGCTGATGGCTCAAATTTACAAAAACAAGAGAACTGTTATAACACTGTAATATATATAACACTGTAATAACAACACCTCATATGTTTTTGCTGCATCTTTAAAAATAGAGCCATCAGTTTTTCAGGATCCCGGGATTCCCACAAAATTCACACGAAAGCTCCAAAATCATCACTTTTTATATTGCAATGTCCAAGCATAGGGCTTTTATGCTTCCTTGTCTGCATCATTGTTGTCGATAATAACCCCATCCTTATTTTTATTTGTTTTCACGTAGTTGCAGGTGCCTTTTTGTTCGTTTGTTGCTGGGTTGCTATATGATAAAGGTATAACACTGATCATAAAGTAACCAATACAGCATCAAACCTACCTTTTGGCCACTTGCTTCTATCGTAAGGAATACTGACTTGAATTTTGAAACGTTTTAATGACTGGTAGATTTCGCATAGACTTCTGCAATATACGCGGACTGAGAGCGAACTTTTTTTCTGTGTATGCTCACATTTGCTTCCATCGGCCGGATGTTTTCGCCTTGTGTGAGACCCAGGTACGTGGGGATGCTGATCCGCAGGATTTCCATATTCCTGGGTATCACTTACTATCCCTTTTTGTCTTCCATAGGGGCCTTGCGGTATATGTACGTAATGATGTTGTGTACCAGTGCCTGACACATTTAGGCACGAATGATCCCGAATTTAATTTCTTGTGGGTTAAATTCGGAATCAGGGCACACACATTACATTTCGGGTTCCTGTATAGAAGCCCAAATGCGGGAAGGGTGTCATCCTTTAATGGTTTTGACGCTCTCTCCAATTCCATTTCGAGAATCCTGGAGAGTTGCCCGAATAGTGAAATTGTCGTGGCAGGTGATTTCAATGTTCACAACTCTTCCTGGATTCTCCATTCAAACCATTCGACTCCCGTTGGCGATTACGTTGAGTTATTCGCAGCGCATAACCACCTGTCGCAATTAGTGAACGAACCAACGCGCTTAACGGGCATTGGGAATGAACAGCAGAATACTCTTGACCTTTTTCTTACTTCACATCCTGATAAATATGAAGTAAAAACATTAGCACCTCTTGGCAATTCGGATCATTGCACCATTTCCGCATCCTTCTCGTACTCCGATCTTCGTAACGTCTCGACAACAGCTAAGAGGCGTTCAGTTTTTATCTATGAGAAGGCTCGCTGGGTAGAACTCAACGACTTTTTCCGGCGTTTCAACTGGAAACTCTGTTTCCTCGACGGCAACGTCGACGCCGCGGCGAAAATGGTCAAAATGTTATTGTGCTTGGAATGAAGTCATTCATTCCATCGAAGCTCATTGCGGCTAAACCAAGAGATAACTGTTGGTTTAACCAGACTTGCAGGAATGCAGTCAGATCCAGGGAGGAAGCATTCAGAAATTGGCGTGATAATAAAAACGCTAATACTGATATGCTACGCAAACAGGCAAGATCTGAGTGTGCTAGAGTACTTAGTCGTGAAAAGCTTCATTATGAACAACGACTTCGTGCTAAAGTTCTTTCGGCTCCTCGGGGCAGTAAGAGCTTTTGGTCGTTTGTTAAAAGAGTCAAGGAAAATGCTAGTTCTTCTATCCCGACTCTTTTAAAAGATGACCAAGTGTTCACAGAACCGGTTGATAAAGCTAACCTGTTGGCTGGCCTTTTTGCAAGAAATTCTTTCTTGCCGGAAAGCAATCAACCACTGCCCGAAATCGAAAGGGTATCTCATACTATGCCCAAGATATTTTTCCGAGCTCGTGCAGTTAAAAGGGTTCTTGCGGATCTTAACGTAAATAAGTCACCGGGACCGGATGGTATACCAGCACTGGTGCTGAAGCAGTGTGCTTCGACGTTAGCACGTCCACTGGCTAACCTTTTTATCTTGTCCTTCCGTAAGGGAATCTTTCCATCATATTGGAAGGTTGCCAATGTGCAGCCAATCCCTAAAAAGGGTGCGGCTAATAACCCTGATAATTACCGCCCAATCGCAATATGCTCAGCGCTCTCGAAGGTAATGGAGAGTATGGTAAATTGCCATCTTGTTAGGTATCTGGAGGCTAACTTACTTTTAAACGATCGACAGTATGGTTTTCGGAGAACTCGTTCTACTGGGGATCTGTTGGCGTTCCTTTCCGAACGTTGGAGTCGTTCGATCCACAATTTTGGTGAGAGTAAGGTGGTTGCTCTGGATATTTCCAAGGCTTTTGATTGTGTGTGGCACGGTGTGCTCATATCCAAGCTTAATGCCTTTGGTGTCGGTAATGAATTCTCTCGATTTATTTCGAGTTTCCTCAGGGATCGTTCTATACGTGTTGTTATAGATGGGTTCTCATCTGATGAGTTTCGGCTTCAATCAGGGGTACCGCAAGGTTCTGTTCTTTCTCCTACCCTTTTTCTTATTTTTCTTAACGACCTTCTAAGTCAAACTTCAAATCCTATCTACTCTTTTGCAGATGACAGCAACATTTGTCATTCATTTTCGTTTGATCGTAGGCCAAGCCTTGTTGAGGTTGAGGGCAAAAGGCAGATTATGAATGACACACTTAATCAAGACCTGTTGACAATCTCTGAGTGGGGTCTTGCGAATAGGGTCAAATTTAATGCACGCAAGACTCAATGTTGTATGTTGACCCACAGGAATGTGGAATCAACAGTGTCATCTGTACATATGGGTGGAATAAGTATCGAGGAATCTGACACTCTTGATGTTCTGGGCATGAAAATTCAGTGTGATGTCCGTTGGAATAAGCACGTTTTTCAAGTGTCGAAAGAAGCATTCAAGTGTCTCGGTTTTTTAAACCGGTGTAAGAAGTACTTCACCTCATCAGATCTCCTCACTATTTATCATAGATGGGAATTTTTCATTACCATTGAAATTTAATTACCATTGGTTCATATCAATGGTAATGAAAATATTTTCATTACCATTTAATGGTAATTAAATTTTTTTAATTGAAAAAATAATTACTAATGGTAATGAAATGCACCAATTGTTGAAAAACACCAATTATAATTGGTTTCAAAACCATTGGTTTGCACATTTTTGTTTTTTTGAAAAGTTAAAAATTTAAACATCAAAGTATGTTTTTCAAAAAAATATGAAAATGTCAAAGACAAAAAACAAAACGCAAATAAAAATTTCAAATATTTTGTTATACAAAAGGCAATCAACGTGTGTTTGGTTTATAAAATGTGGAAAACTAATACACAATATAACAAAAAACAGCAGATATTTCCAAATATTAACGATTTTGACAATATTGTGACGACTTTTACTAATGGCAATTATTTTTTTTTAAGTGATGCCATACCAATGGTAATTATTTGTTTTTTAATTTAATTAGTAATTAAATTGATTAGTAATTTAATTGGTACAATTGATACAACCAATGGTAATGAAAAAAATTCCATTACCATTGACATCAATTAAATGGTAATTAAACCATCAATTAATTGGTCCCTTTAATTAATTAGTCCCATCTATGCTATTTATACCACCTACATCCGACCGAAGATGGAATACAACTCCCATGTATGGGCAGGGGCTTCAAAGTCTATTTTGGAGCTCTTGGACCGTGTGCAAAGGAGGGCGTTGATGCTAATCAATGACAATAGTGTGTCCAACTCTATTGACTCATTGGAGCATCGTCGGAATGTGGGTTGTGTGACTCTGTTCTATCGATATTACCATGGAAAGTGTTCTGCTGAGATAAGTGAACTTATCCCTAGAGCCCGAGTTTTTGTTCGCAATACTCGGTTGTCTAGTAGATCACATCCGTTTGTTGTCGATTGTCCAGTGGATCGCACAGCGCATTACAGAGAAGGTTCGTTCATCAGTCGAACTAGCCGTATGTGGAATAATCTTCCCGTAGAGGTCTTCCCAGTTTCTTTCAATGTAGATAAATTCAAGTCAAATATCCACAAACACTACTCCCTCTTTCCTCCTCCTCATAACCTATTTTCCTGATATCAACACAATGCACTGCATTAATAGGGGCATCCCCTGAGTGTTGGTTCAACGTAAAAAAAAAAATAATAGGTTTCATAAAAATACTTCTTAAACATTTAAAAAACCGAAAAATGCAATGCGGCTATAGTTATGATGCGGAGTGTATGTCAAAAAAGTTTTACATATGGGTGTTAAAGGATCGCTGATCACGATACTGGAAAAAAACTTTCAAATTCAAAATGGAGGACCCAAAATGGAGGACATGATTTTTTTCATTCTTTGCTTTTTGTATTTACTATAATCATTGTCGATTTATTTAGGGTCGTGTAAAACGAATATGAGCTCAGACTTTTAAAATTCAAAATGGCGGTTCCAATATGGCGACAAATTCAAATTTAAAATTTTTTATATGTTGTCTCTTTTTGCCAAAAACTTAGATTTTAATGGTTTTTCAGATGTTGAAACTGAATTTGGAATTAAAGATTCGAAATTCAAAATGGCGGATCCAATATGGCGGATATACTTTTGTAATTCTTAGCTAATTGTACTTAAATTAATCATTTTCGATGTACTTAGGGTCGTAAATACAAATATGAGCTCCAAATTTTCAAATTCAAAGTGGCGGATCCAATATGGCGACAAATAAAATATAAAATTTTTTTCTATGTTGTCTGATTTTAATGGTTTTTCGGATGCCAAATCTGATTTCAGAATCAAATATTCAAAATTCAAAATAGCGTATCCAATGTGGCGGACAAGATATTTAATTTATTGATTAATATCACTAGGAAATGATTGCGTAACACGAATACGAATTCAGACTTGTTGAAATCAAAATGGCGGATCCAAAATCAAACAAGTGAGAGTGTTACATTCGGCTGTGCCGAATCTTTTATACCCTCCAAAATGTGAAAAAAAAAACAATTTAAAAAAATTCAGAGGCGTCTTTTTTTTGGGTGGGGGTTGGTGGGAGACGTTGGTCCGATTTTGCCATTTCCGAACTTAACCTGCCTAGGAATATAAGACATATTCGTACCAAACGTCGGAAGTCTAGCTCTTTTTATTTTTTTATCGATCACTGATCAATAATGTATATGTACTTTATGGGGTCTTAGACCGATATTTTGATGCGTTACACACGGAATGACAAAGTGAGTATACCCCCATACTGTGGCTGGAGGGTATAAAAAATGTAGCACATAGTATTTTAAAACAAATAATAAAGTTAAATTCGGCCTTGCCGAATGCAGTGATACCCTCCACAATTTCAAAAAGATTATTGCAAAAAACTTTATTTAAAATGAAATTACTTTTGAAAAAAAAAAAAAATTTTGAGAAAAAAAAATTTCCGCGAAAAAAAATTTTGTTAAAAAAAAATCCGCGATTTTTTTCTTTTTTTGTCAAAAAATATGTTCGTACTTGTTTAAATACCATTTGGTGTTCAATTATGTTCACATATGTCAACCAGAAGCCGAATTAAAGCATTTTGTATTTTTAGGTTATGTTGAATGTACTGAAATTTTTGAGGTGTGCTTACATTTTCGTTCATAACTTTTGAACCGCTGAACCGATATCGCTCAAATGCAATACCAAACTTCTCGGGAGAACTTCCAATAAATATGTTAAGTTTCAGTCATCTCTGTGCAATATTTTGTCCGCGACAGCATTTTCCACAGACAGACGGACAGACGGACATCGCTAGAATGTCTTAAAATCGATCGGGCATCATGAATATATATACTTTATGGGGTCCCAGACCGATATTTCGATGAGTTACAAACGGAATGACAAACTTATATATACCCTCTATCACTAAGTGGAGGGTATAAAAATGTACAATGTACATAAGATCTTATAAATCTTTTTTAATAAAATATTTCTCTTTTAAATGCGTCAAAAAGTTAATATATTCAGTGGAACATTTAAGAGAGAACTCTTTTATTTCCAGCTAGAATTTGCCATCCTAAATGTACAAATAATGCTACTAGCCTACAATTTCACAAAAAATATTTAAAATGCTATCGTCAAAATATGCCCGCTTAAATGCGATTCCATTTATAATGTTTAGCACTAGAGATGGGCGGTGGTCACGTCAAATTTGTTGTTGATGAGTAATAAATGAGTGAGACATTTTTTCGTGAATGATTCATAGTGAGTGCCATTTTTTTGCGTGAGTCAAAATTATTTAATTGTATTGATATATGCCCGCTTAAATGCGTTCCCAGCTTTAATGTTTAGCAATAGAGATGGACGCTGGTCATGCGAATCACACGTGATCGAAAGTGAGCGTGTCTAAATTTGTTTGTTCGTGAGAGACATTTTTTTTTTTTTTTTTTTTTTTAAAGAAGCAACACTCAGGCAATGCTGCCTATCAATTACCAATGTAACCGTGATGCTTCTTTCGGAAAGGGGATAGAAGAGAGATGAAAGATTTTTGAAAGATAGAAGGGCTTCAGTATGGCAACACTGTAATTGCGCGTGTTGATAATTTTGAGTACAGTTGTTGCATCGCCATCTGTTATTGATCTGGCGAATTATTTTTGAAGCTGTGTTTATATCCATTATTTTATTATTTTACTTCGTTGACGTTTTTAGTGCTATTTATCAACGAAGGAGGGTGCTGCGATAGATATTAGTTATAAATAGAAACTAATAAATATCTGAAAAAAATGTTGTTCTGCCTGAGCTGAGAATCGAACCCAGGCTTACTGGCTAGTAGTCCAACGCGCTAACCACTAAGCCACAGCACCCTCAAAGTGATTCGTGAGTGATTCGCATTGAGTGCCAATTTTTTGCGTGAGTCAAAAATACAGAAGTGTATTAATTCAGTTTTTACAATTTTTTTTTGTGTTTAAAATGTTTAGCGTGAGTTACGCGTGAGCGTGAGTCACACGTGAGTGGTGTGTTGCTTACTCACGTAAATAGTGAGTAAGTATGAGAAAAAAACGATTGAGTAAATTAATTTTTTTTTTGCGTGAGCGTGAGTGAACGTTAGTCAAAATTCACTCACGCGCTCATCTCCAGTTGTCACGCCAATGTTGTCAAAGTGGGAAATTTTTTATTAAAAATCAATAGAAACAAAAATATCAAAAAAATTTTGAAGTTCTATTTTAGGACATTTCTAAACTCCATATTTTGGTTTATTGCCTCTATGTCAAAAGTTTATGAACGGTCGCACAGGGTCGCAAAAATGTGAATAGAATACATTGTCAGAGAGAGATCGTAATTCCAGGTTTTCAATATCGTTTGGACTTTTTTGGACTTTGGTTTTGAAATAAGGCGGATTTCAGCAAAAGTATGAATTTCCATAATTTATTAAAAAAATATACACTTTTAACTTACTTTTTGGCATTTTATCTCATGTGTTGGACTAACACCCAGCAGAAACATGGTAATGAGTTGTGAAAAGTAATCATTACCAAGTACATTATTTATAATGAGTACCCATTACCATTAACATTATTTTAAGCCCAAAAGTAACTACTTCTCAGTAATATGTTATAAAAGCACCTCTAAGTATTATATCTCCTTGCACTTGCAGTTTTTAACCTTTACAATTCAATTAATTTAAAAAGTACTTAAAAACTTAATTAAAATTACGCAATTTTTAAGTTTAAGTAAAAACAAGATAAATTTTAAAAGTTTTAATTAACTAATTATTTTACTTCTTATTGGTAATGGGTTTTTACTAGTTATTAGTAATCCGAGTCAGTAATTACTTATTTAACTCCATACTCTTCACTACTTATTTTTGTCTCACGCCCTTGTTAAAATAATTAGTGTTTCATTCAATAAGTTACTACTTATTAACATCTGTTTCGGATTACAAAACCCATTACTAGTAATGCCAATTTTTGCTGGGCAGGTATGCCTTTAGGAGAACTTCGCAGAAAATTTGAAAAAATATAGTGTTGAAGTACAAAAGAAATATTAATTGTTTCATGAATAAAAAATATAAAAAAAAATCTCAAACTTTACCTTTAACCTCATGCAAAAAAAAAAAACTAAGCTACAATACAAATATATTAAAGATGCACCAAACTCAAGATGTTGACAATCTGAAAAAATATTTCTAAATATGTGTTGCCTTACAGACCTTATTGGCCGAAAAATGGAAATCCTGGCCCACAGTGGAATAGTTTAAATTTTTATGGCCGACTGAAGTTTTAAAATTTTTTTTAAAGGTGTTTTGAATAAGTCAAAAAAATCTTTAATCTAACTCTGAGGTAAATAATGCTTACAAATGTCTTCAGTAAATTTGATGGCGATTCTTTTCTTAAACCATATTAACCCTCTATCTTCCATTTTTAGGGGTTATTTTGGTCCTTTTCTCAAATATCCTTATAGAACACCACTTAAACGTGCATTTAAAAGGTTAAAATGTTCTTCAAAAATGTTCTACATTAAATTTCAAAATGCTCAAAAAAGTTAAATTGTAAATTATCCCATAATGTTAAATTGTTTTTCACCAAAGTCATGTAAATTAAGTCAAAAAAATGTTATAGATTTGCTTCTGAGCTAAATAATGTTAAGGAATGTCAGTAGTGAAATTTGATGGTGGTTCTATTCTTACAATTAGAATATATTAACCCTATATCTTCCATTTTTAGGGCTCATTTTGGTCCTCTTTTCAAATACTCTCAAAGAACACCACTAAAGCGTGCGTTTAAAGGGTTAAAATGCTCTACAAACATTTTCTGCATCAAATTTCACTAAGGGTTGTCAAAGGCCAGAAGTTCGTGCGAAAAGTGCAGACTGCTTAAAAAAGTAAACTTGTAAAGTATCTAGGTGAAATACAATTCAACAAATTATAATAATTGAAAATGTCCTTCTTTTAAATTTTCTTATATCGCACGAGTTTTTCGCCTTTGGTTGTCAAAGTAAAAAATATTATGCAGAAAATGTTAGTAGAATATTTTAACCTTTTAAACGCACGCCTTAGTGGTTTTCTTTGAGGATAAGTTTGAAAAAAGGACAAAATACCCATAAAAATGAGAAACAGAGGGTTAATATGTTCTTATTTCACACGACTTTGTTGAAAAACAATTTATTAGTATGTGATAATTTACAATTTTACTGTTTTGAGCAAATTGAACTTTTCGCACGAACTTTTGGCCATTGACAACCCCTAGTAAAATGTGATGCATAATTTGTAGAACATTTTAACCCATTAAACGCACGTTATAGCGGTGTTCTATGAGGATATTCAAAAAAAGCACCAAAACTACCCCTAAAAATGGGAGACAGAGGGTTAATATGTTCTAAAAAAGAACCATCATCAAATTTTACTCAAGATAAATTTTAACAATATTTACCTCCGAATTAAATTTAATACTTTTTTTTAGACTCATTTTAAACGCCTACACTGAAAAAAAAAAATACCATTTTTAAAGCATGTTGAACTTAATTTAAAAAAAGAAGGGTATGCGAGGGCTCCAAAGATATTAATTCTTCTTCCAAGTATATTTTTTCCTAAAACATAGTAATGGATTTACTTAAATATATCTTAAAAGTAAGTAAAATTGTACTTAATATAAGTATAATTGTTTTTTTCCAGAGGAAAAATATTTTTTTTAAATAAGTAAAAATTTCCTTAAACTTACGGATTCTGTGGACCCTATCGAGTCCCAATGTGAGGACCCTACGGGCCCCCAATATATGGGTTCCGCCCATGAATATGTGCGAACACTATTATAGGGTCACTACTGATTTTGATCCAAAATTTTAGTCAGAATCGCCCTATCTTGCTTAGTTTTCGAGATATGGGAATGGGGTCTTGAGAAATTTGATCATGAAATAACTCGAAAACTATAACTCGGGCTTTCGGGTCTTCGGCGGTCATATTCTACAAGTTTAGGACTACAAAACTGCCTTTAGAATTTTTTTCGTATCTGCAGTTTTTGCAGAGTTATAGGCATTTGAAATCGAAATTTGGATTAAAAGTTAGGGTCTCATGGGGTCTCCAGATGGGGCCCCCAGGTGGGGTCCCCAAAATTCCTAAAGTATTTTTTCCTTAAGTTAAGTAAATTTTTTCTTAAACTGATGAAGATATGGATTCAAATAAAGTCAATGAAATCAATAAAAATAAGATAACTTTTTTCTTAAATTAAACAAAAATTGATTAAATTAAAGAAAATACGTTTTGGAATAAAAGATTGGTACTTATTTGATTTAATGTCTTGAAAATGTCTATACTATTTTTAAGTAAGTTACGTACTTATTTATTTTTTTGCAAACAAATTAAATTTTTTTTCTTTAAATAAAACAAATTTTTTTAATAAACCCTTTTTTTCTTAAATGCAATCAATTCGCCATAAATGTAAAGAATATTTAACTTAATTTGAAAAATCAAATTAAGGAAAACTTTTCTGCTTTTTTAAGTATTTGCATGTACTATCTTCAAGTTTATTTTCTTTGTTTTAAGTAAAACCACCTTATATTAAGATAAGTTGAAGTAAATTCAACAAAAATTGTTTACTTAAATTAATAACAGTGTTTATTTAATTTCAGTATAGTTATTTTTTTCAGTGTATGAAAATAATTTAAAAATTTCAGTGGGCCATAAAAATATAACTCGAGCTAAGATTTCAAAACCCTTCGGGGTTTTTTGGTCTACTATTGGTACACTTTCATTTATTTTTTAGGTCCCATTCCTCGATGACCCCAAATTTGTTGCACAGTGTTATAACCAGGGACAGGACCTTCATGCACTAAAAAACAATGTTTTATGCGCCTAAAATATGCACTAAAAAGTCTTGAAATAGGCACAAAAAATCTTAAAATATGCACTTAAAATCATAAATATCGACTTGTTTTTTTACTTTTATTAAAAAAAAAACATAAAATTTCAATTCAGTCTGGCATTTTATTTAATACAGTGTGTATAAAATGTTATTAAAAAAATAAAAATTTTCTAAAAAAAATTTAATAATTGCGTTAATGCAAAAAAAAATATCATAAAAAAATCTTAAAAATAGCTAAAAATACTAAAAAAAAATGCTTAAAAACAAAAATTTATACAAAATATGACCTAAAAATATGCATTTATATCGAAATAATAGCAAAATATGCATTTTAAGCAAAATATGCAAAAATATTCACTAACGAATCGATGCCATTTTAAAGCAAACTCTTTGATTCGCAAAGATATCTTGTTTATGCTGTTCTATGACCAAAGGGAAAATACATGCATTTGCATGAAAGTCCTCTTTAAAATATTTTATTTAAGCAAAAAAATAAAAAAAAAAACGAAATTCTTATTTCCACGAATTCTTTTAAATCGTTTACTATATGTATAAAGTTTTACAACACCTGGCATATTACTGAATAAAGATTACTGTTAAAAACTATATACAATTTCTGTAAAAGCTTATTTTAAAGCCTTTTTAAACGGTAAAACACTTTATGACAGTTTTTATTTTGGTAATCTACTTTTTAAATGAACAAGAAAATGCGTTCGAAGTCAAGTAATGAAAGAATGTGTTATATGTTTACGTACCACACTGAAAGAAAAATGTGTTTTACTATTGGTTTCATATCCTGAAAAAAATTTGGGAAAAAAAATTCCAAGTAGTTCAAAAAATTTTTAAATAATTTCGTAAATTTTGCTAAAAGTTGGACAAATTGAAAAACACTATTCTATTCTTCGAAACGAATGAATAATGTATTTTATGTTTGTAATTAAACGAAAAAAAAAACAAAAAAAAACAGTATTTTAGAAATATTATAAAATTCTTTACTCTGAAGCGAACAAATCAAATAATTTTTGACAATTTTTTTTTTGAGAATTTTTTTCTTTGGACAATTTTTTTTTAATCTCATATTTTCACTCACTCACCGAATGAAAATTTTTAATTTCAAAAATTTCGTTCGTTCACTCACGGCATAACCAATACTTAAAATATTAAAATTTAATATGCTAATATTTCGAAAACTAAGCTAGATAGAGCAAAACCGAGCCAAATTTCGGATCAAAATTGATAGCGACCCTAATGGGAAAGTTGTTTTCTGAGTGTTTCCTATTTGGTCCTAACTTTGAATTAAAAAAAAATCGAATTCCCGTAAATTTTAAAATACTCATATCTCGGTAGCTACCGCCGACACGACAAAAAAATGATAAAGCAATTGTGTTGTTCTTGGATCGTAGAGAACAAGACCCGAAAGCAATTCGAGCAATAGTTTTCGAGTTATTTAAGTTTTAAATGTGTTTAATTGGGTCCTAAAACTAAGGTCTTAAATCTAAAATTGCCATATCTCAAAAACTAAGCAAAACGATGAAAAATGTCGACTTTGATCCGAAATTTTGGTCCGTTATGTTTTTTAAAATATTTTTTTATTAAAAACATTCTAAGTGTTCAGTGTATATTAAAAATATTTTACAACACGGTGTAATTTTTATGTCACTACCAGAGCTTCGAAGAATAAAATCTTCTTCGAATGAATTCTCAAAAAAATCCATTCAATTTTCATAGTCAGTGAATGCATTCGATTTCATAAATCAACATTGAATGCAGTCCTTGGAATTCATTCGATTGAATGAACAAAAATGAATGCATTCGATTTCTTGTTCATTCGATTTTTTAAATATATAGACCAAAACGAAGCCAAATTTTGGTCCATAATATCGCCTACTCTCTTTACATACGATGACCCTAATGGGCTCTAATTTTGAATCCCAAAAAATTGGTGTTCCCGAAAATTTTAAAAATGCACATATTAACTGCCTATACGACAAAAAAATGTGAAGAGTGATAGCGATACTATGGACAAATAATTGGCTCCGTTTTTCTCTATCTTGGTTAGTTTTTTTAAGTTTTTTATGCAATGAATGGCTTATTCATTCATTTTTCAAATTGAATGAAAAGAAAACCGATTGCATTCGCAAGTGAATGCATTCGATTTTTAAAAGTCGAATGAAAAAAATCGAATGCTTTCGATTTTTGAAAGTCGAATGAAAAATAAAACGAATGCATTCGATATTTATAAATCGAATGAGTCTAAAGTGAATTCATTCAATTCGCTAAAATGTGATTGGGAAATGCAATCACTAAATTTTGACTCAGAATGACAAATCGAATTAAGGAATGAAATCCTTCGAAGATCTGGTAGGTTAGGTTAGGTTAGGTTGTAAGTGGCTGCTGACGTTTTACGTCAACACACGTAGACTCTGAGGTCCATTGTGATACCACGGGATCGTAATAGGTTTCCCTACTAGTCCCTGTCGTTAAACCAGTTTGAGCTTCTTGTGAAACTCCTTAGATGTTGAATTTTGACATCCGACAAATCTGAAAGATCGTACAGCTCCCTAGATCCCAGTGAAGCAAGCCGCTGACCAGAAAGTGCCGGGCAATGGCAAATAAAGTGTTCGATGGTTTCCAACTCCTCTTCATCCATGCAACTTCGGCAAAAGTCATTCGACGGCACATTTAACCGCTCTGCGTGCTTCCCTATAAGACAGTGTCCGGTAATTATAGAAACCACCGTTGAAATCTCTCCTCTTGGAAGCGATATCAGCTCACTTGTGCGCCCCTGATTAAGAGAAGGCCAAATCAGTCGTGTTGTCTCACACGTCCATCCATTTGCCCATCTTTGATTAGTCTCCGTCGCAGAACAAAGCCGTAGGTTTTGCTTGCAAGTTTCTAGAGGCATACCAACACATTCCAATTCTGTTGGAACCTGTAAGGTAGTTCCTAGTCTTGCAAGCTCATCGGCTTTGCAATTCCCTGGAATGTCTCTGTGCCCTGGGACCCATATGAGTCGTATGTTAAACTGCTTGGCCATCTCATTTAAAGACGTGCGGCAGTTAAGGGCAGATCTTGTTTTCAGAAACATTGAATCCAGGGACTTGACCGCGGCTTGACTGTCAGTATAGATGTTGACTGCGGTTGTAGACAAGACATTGCAGCTCAACCAGTCAGCCACTTCCTTTATTGCCAGCATCTCTGCCTGGTAGACACTGCAATGATCTGGCAATCTACGAGCTAGGCTCAATCCAAGCTCTTCCGAATAGACCCCAAAGCCCACTTGTTCGTGCAGCCTCGATCCATCTGTGTAAAAATTTATGGTAGCTCCTCTTCCCGGACTATCCCCCATCCAAGACTCCCTGGATGGTATCATAGTGGTAAAGTGGCGCTCAAAAAGGCTCAAAGAGGGAGCACAATCCACGTTTTGTGGTATTGTTATCTTTTTCAAGATCGCGCTATGGCCACAATCGCTGCTCCTCCATTGCATCGTGCTATTAAGTCGAATTGCCGACGCAGCTGCATACTGCCTACCCAATATGTCCAAGGGTATCAGGTGAAGGAGGATTTCTAATGCAGCCGTAGGTGTAGTACGAAGAGCACCAGTGATGCACATTGACGCCATTCTCTGTACCTTCGTGATAAAGACACAGTTCGATTTTGTTTCTAAAGCAGGCCACCAGACAATGATTCCATACAGCAAAATTGGACGCACCACTGCTGTATAGATCCAATGAACGACTTGAGGGCTAAAACCCCATCGTTTTCCAATGGCCCTTTTACAGGAATACAAAGCAATCGTTGCTTTTCTCACCCGTTCCCAAATATTACGCCTGAAATTCAGCTTCCTATCTAGAAATACTCCAAGATACTTGGCTCCATCTGAGAAGGTGATTTCAGTACCGTCCAGAGAAATAGGATCAAAAGCAGGAATCTTATTTTTCCTTGTAAATAAAACAAGCTCTGTTTTACTAGGATTAGCTCCTAGACCACAGTCTCTTGCCCATTTAGACAGATCTTTCAGAGAACCCTGAAGAATGTCCCGTAATGTTGGCAGATGCTTCCCCTTTACCGCTATCGCGACATCGTCAGCATATGCGATAACATGACAACCACGTGCTTCTAGAGATAGTAGCATTGAATTCAGTGCCAGGTTCCAAAGAAGCGGCGAAAGAACACCTCCTTGTGGTGTGCCCCTATTGACAAATCGAGATATGACGGACGCTCCCAATTCAGACGTTATACGTCTACTGGCAAGTAGGCTTTCCACCATTAAAACGATTTCGCGCTTTACTCCCAGACCAGACAATGCCAATATTATCGATTCTGGGATGACATTATTAAAAGCCCCCTCAATATCAAGAAAGGCCACCATAGTGTACTCCTTTACCGAAAGCGATCTCTCGATGGTACCAACGAGCTCATGAAGAGCTGTTTCCGTTGATCGTCCCTTGCTGTATGCATGTTGCTTTGTCGAAAGCAACCTCGGGTCAATCACTCTACGCAAATATGAGTCTATCATTCGTTCCATTGTCTTTAACAAAAAAGAAGACAGACTAATTGGTCTGAAATCCTTCGGAGCTGTGTGGGAACTTTTCCCAGCCTTCGGGATAAATACGACTCTGGTATCCCTCCATTTTAAAGGAATGTACGACCAGTTGATGCATGCTGTGTATAGATTATACAGCAACGGGGCTATATAGTCCGACACTTGCTGCAACTCAGCCGGGATTATACCATCAGGTCCCGGGGATTTATAGGGCCTGAAGCTTTTTATCGCCCAGATTAATGTTGGCATATTTATTATTTCCGAAGCAATTTCAGATGCTTGGGCGTCAGAACGTTCCAAAGCTTGAAACGGCGTCATGGAATTGCCCGGAAAATGCGTGTTTAAAAGAAGATCCAACGACTCTCCACTGGAGGAAGACCACACCCCATTAGGATCTTTCAGGTATCTCAGGGTGCAAGGAGAAGAAGCCAGAACCTTGCACAGCCTGGATGCCTCAGAAACGTCTTCTATGTTTCCACAGAAGTTTTTCCAAGAATCACATTTTGCATTTCTGATCATCTTTTTATAACTCTTAAGTTGCAGCCTGTATGCAGACCAGTCCTCGTCCGCTCTTGAAAATTTAGCCTTATTAAAGAGCTTTCTGCAGGAATCTCTGCTCGTCTGCAAATCATTTGACCACCAAGGTGGCTTTTTTTTCCCTCTAGGCTTTGCAGAAGGGCAAGACGCATCCAGGCACCTATTACAAACATTTGTTATATGGTCAACCAGACAGTCAATTTGCGCCAAACTATGTGGTTTAGATAAGGGTACTTCATCCAAAAGCAAAGAAAAAGTCTCCCTGTATTTCACCCAGTTTGTTCTCCTCAGATTTCTAGAGACTGTCTCAACCGGGGCACGCTCCCTGAGTAAAAACTCAATGTAGCGATGATCTGAGAAAGAATGCTCTTCCAAAACTCTCCAGTCATCAATTCTATCAGACAATGTATCTGATACAAGTGTTACGTCAAGAACCTCTTGCCGCGTACTTGTAACGAAAGTTGGTTCACCACCCTTATTACAAATATAGAGGTTAGTGCTTAACAAAAACTCCAAAAGTGATTCGCCTCTATCATTTGTGTCTGTACTTCCCCATATCGAATGATGTGCATTAGCATCACAACACACTACTAACTGGTGTCCCCTAGATTCAGACTCCCGAATTAGACCGACAACCTTCTCCGGGGGTATTGACCCCGGATTAGGAAAATACGCAGAGGCGTATCTGGTAACTACTATGTTTGTCATTCCAGATCTGGTAACTACTATGTTTGTCATTCTAGAAACGAATGTTTTTTACACTATAAACGAAAATTTTAATTTCGTTGTTACTCATCTCATCATTCTAAACATTCTAATTCGCAAACAGTGTACTCTTAAAATGGTGTTCTCTGAAGCAAATGACTCGGTGTAAGCAAAGAAATAAATATATCCATGCACATGTCTGCTGAATAGCCAAATTATTACAAATAAACCCCCTGTGCAACGTTGCGTATGATTGTTATATAAAAACAATTTCAATGTTAAGTATACGACACGTATACACTGTATACTATACAGTAGGGTGTTCAATTAATCAGGTTTTTTTTATTGTTCGATTAAACTATTACTCGGTATTTGGCATTTATGACTTATTCGATTAAACGAATAAAATTTTTAAATTGATCGATTAATCGAATACCAAAATTCAGAAATTTTCTAAATTACAAGATTTTTTTTCAACAATTTTTGAAAAAATTGGTACTTGGGCAAATAAATAATATTAATTTAAAGTTTTTTAGCATTTTATTAACAAAAAAAAAACAAAACAAACGTAAAAGCATTACAAAATGTATCATAATTTAAGTTTTCTGCAATTTTTTTTTAGAGAATTTTTTTTTTGAAGATTTGAAATGTGTAGAATTCAAAAATTATTTTTGTTTCCAAATTTGTATGGATTACCTATATTACAAAATTTTTATATGTCTTATCTGACTACATTTGGGAAAATGTTAAAAAAAATTTTTTTATAATTTAGTTGTTTTTGTACAAAACTTGAAACTTTGACAGATTTTATACAGATTTTAAAAAAATTTTAAATAAGGACCACACTAGTTAACATGCCAGTTTTTTTTATTCCAACGGTTACATACATTTTGTTTGTTTATTTGACTTAAAACTTTTAACAAATTATAAATATTTCCCGAGAAAAATATGTATTATATTATTCGATTAATCGGCAAAAATTCTTCGATTTATCCTTTAATCGAAATTGGCAATTTTAAATTATTCGAACAATTATTCGTCTAAAATTGTTCGATTAATCGAACAAAAATTAATCGACTGAACATCCTACTATACAGTTTTCAAGCAAATATTATTACCTATAATTTTTGCATCTTGGATGGGACCAAAAAAAAAATTACAGTATACTAACAGTGGAGCAAAACCCCCGAAGGGTTTTAAAAACTTAAATCGAGCTCTTTTTTATGGCCCATTGAAGTTTTTCTCTTTTTTTTTAAGGCGTTTTGAATTAGTCAAAAAAAGTATTAAATCTAGTTCTGAGTTAAATAATGTTTAGAAATGTTTTAAGTAAAATTTGATGGCGGTTCTTTTCTTAGAATATATTAACCTTCTATTTCCATTTTGGTCCTTTTTTCAAATATCCTCATCGAACACCAATAAAACGTGCGTTTAATGGGTTAAAATTGTGTACAAAAATTTTCTGCATCAAATTTTACTAGGGGTTATTGAAGAAGTTCGTGCGAAAGTGCAAAATGGTTAAAAAAGTAAAATTTTAAATTATCACATAGTATGTGACACTAGACTGGCATTTGTCAGTATGGCAAATTTTTTTTCTCTGATTTTTAAAGTCCGGGCATTATTTTATTCTACTGGGCCTAAACCTTGTGTGGTACCAATTTGAAGTTAATCGGATTAAATTAACCCGTGGCACCCGGCGGTCAAAGTTTTGGATTTTTGAAAAATTTTTAAAAATAAAATAAAAAAATATTTATCTTTCGACACATCATATTTGTTAATTTCGGTGCGCTGAGCACGAATATAAAAAAATCGCTCGATCGGTTTTCGAGATATCGCCATTTCAAATTTGTTAAAAATAGCGGTTTTTCCTACGTTCAAGAAATTTTTTAAAAAAAAGTCTCAAAATTTCATTCCGCCGAACCTTTCGTAGAGCTTGAGACAATCTTTCATTTAAAGCTAATTTGAGCTGAATCCGATAATTTTAAGACGTGGCGCCCATCGATCAAAGTTTTGGCTTTTTAGAAACTTTTTACCAAAAACCCTAAACTTTGATCGAAGGGTGCCACGGGTTAAAATGATCGGATTTGGCTCAAATTTTTAAGCTTAATCCCCTAATTCATAGGGCCGCTTTTACGCGGCCTTACTTTTTAGCTTTACTTTCAAATTTGAGCTTCTTAATAGCACAAGCCACATAGAATCGGTGGAAAACACTTTGGTATACTATATTTTTTATCTGCAATGCATTGTTTGATTTCTGATGCATGTTTTTTGAGGCCATAAATACGATTAAAAAATATTTGCAAGAAATCTTATGCATTAGAGGGTTAAATGAAAGATTGTATCAAGCTCTATGAAAGGGTTAAAATAAAGAAATTTTTAGAGTTTTTAAAAAAAAATCTTTAACGTGAAAAAACCGCCCATTTTGCAATTTTTTGACAAATTTTAAATGGCAATATCTCGAAAACCGTTCAACCGATTTTATAATTTTTTTGTTATTCGTATTCACCATGCTAAAATTAATGAAAATAATGTATCGCAAGATATATTTTTTTTTTATTTTTTCATTTTCAAAAATCCAAAATTTTGGTGGAAATTTTTCCAAAAGTCCAAAACTTTGATCGGAGGGCGCCACGGGTTAATATTATCGAATTTGGCTCAAATAAAAAATTGTTTTTACATTTTGGAGAGTATAAAAGATTCGGCACCGAAGAATATAACACTCTCACTTGTTTTATGTACATTTAATAAACAAATGGAAAATTTTTATGTGAAAAGCTTAGACTTGGTGAATAAGTAGTTTTGGTAAAAAAAAAATTATTTTTCACGAAAAAAAAAAAAAAATTATGATAAAAAAAATCTAATGAACACAAAATTTTTGGAGCGAAAAAATGTTTGATGAAAAAAAGTTTTTGATAATTTTTTTTTTGATAAAAAGAAACATTTTTTGATGTAAAACAAATTGGTGAAAAAATTTTTTTTTGGTGAGAAAAAAATTGATAATAAAAAATTTTATGTAAAAAATTTTATAAAAAAAAAAAAAAAAATTTGGTGAAAAAAAATGATGAAAAAAAAAAATTTGATGGAAAAAATAACACTGTGCTACAGTGACAAAATACTTCTGATGTGACACAGTATAGGTTGTTGGTCTTGTCGAGTAGATCACAAAAATGCCCATTAAACTTGCCAGACACCCTCAAATTTCAAAGTTCTTGTCAAAAAACTTTTTTGTGGGACTTTTCTCACTAAACCTTGTGTAATTCAGAAAATTTTCAACCGATTTTAAATTTTTAAACTGTTTTGAAAAGAAAAAGGATAGGGCTTTCCATGTGTGTGAATTGGTCAATACGTAAAAGAAAGATATCTACTGATTTTTTCTATAAAATCAAATTTTTTTGATATTTTTTGAAAATTTTCGAGTTTATCGATTTTTTTCTACTATAGTTCGTTTCAAAATCTTTAAATTTATGAGCGTTTTTTTAGAGAAAATTTTATTCTTAATACGATAAGCTTTATACTGAAAAAATCGGATAATAATTGACAGAGTTGTGATAATTTTTCTAAAAAAGAAAATTAAGATTTCGCAGGAAATCGCCGTTCAGTTAACCCAGGCAAAAAAAAATAATTTATCATCAATTGTCATGTATAATATTTTTAAAGGTTTTTGGCGCGCTGAATCCGAATCTGGCCATTAAATTGCTTTATCTCGTCAGGTTTTTGAGATATTAAACATAAATTGATATATCAAAAACTTAATAAGATAGCGCAATTTCAAGTTCAAATTCGAATTCAGGATGTCAATAATCTTTATAATAATGATACGCGACCTCTCAGTATGTTCGTTTATTTTTTTGCGTGTGTTATCCGCAAGGCAATTTCATACAAAATCATAATTTTAATTTTTAGAAAATTATCACAACTCTGTCAATTAAATTCCGATTATTTTGGCATAAAACTCGTCGTATTCACAATTAAATTTTCTTTAGGAATACGTTTATTAATATAAATGTTGTTGAACAAACTATAGCAGAAAAAATTGATAAACTCAAAAAATTTTCAAAAAATAACAAAAAATTAGATATTGTTAAAAAAATCAATACATATCTTTCTTATATGTATAGACCAATTCACACACATGAAAGCTTTATCATTCTTCTATCCAAAACAGTTGAAATTTTTAAAATCGGTTGAAAAATATTTAAGTTACACGTGGTTTAGTGAATAAAGTCCCAAAAAAAGTTTTTTGAAAATAACTTTAAAACTTAAGGGTGTCTGGCAAGTTTGATGGGCATTTTTGTTATCTTTTCGACGAGACCTACAACCTTAACTACCTCATTTTAAAAGTATATTAGATTTTGTGTTTTTTGTAGCATAGTGTAATTTATGAAAAAACAAAAAAATTTGTGAAAAAAAAAATTGATGAAAAAAAAATTGATGTAAAAAAAATATTTATGGAAAAAAAATTGACGACAAAACAAAAAAATTTATGAAAAAAAAAATTTTTTTGATCAAAAAAAAGTCGAAAAAAATTTTTTTTTTTTGAAAACAAAAATTTGATGAAAAAAAAATTAAACAAAAAAAATTATGAAAAAAAAAAGTTTGAAGAAAAAAAAAATATGATGAAAAAAAATTGATGCAAAAAAAAATTGATGAATAAAAAATTTTATGAAAACAAATAAATTTGACGAAAAAAAAAATTTTACTTTGTAGTAAATCGTTTCTATTTTTTGCTAAATAATCTAGACAATGGAATTTGACAAATTCCGAAACACGTGTCGATTAAGTCTTGCAAAAATGACCAACATAAATAAATTTAAAACAAAAAAATAATTTTCTTGAAAATTATGCTATGAGAATATCATGGTTTTAATTTGTAAAGAAAATAATGACCTCGAGCCAGAATAAACATCCTCAAAATATAATATTTTAAAGGTCGAATAAAACAATTTTTATTTTTTAATAAAAATTATTCAGAAACTTTTTTTGTTGAAAAATAATTATGTTACTTTTTATTCACCAGCTGGTAAAAAACGGTTTTATTCACCACCAGTTGAACTATTATCCAAGTTACTAACCCAAGTTACTAAAATTTTTGGTTTTAAAAAAATTAAAATAGTAATTCTTATTTTCTTTTTCGTTAATAGTTAGCTTATATAGTCAAACTGAGGTCGAGTCCTGCAACTTTTTTTAAAATTAGACACCAGCCTAAAAACATTATCATGTTAAAAAAAAAATATACATTTTAAATCTTCAAAATTCTGTAAATAATATTGTTTTTATACGTTTTTTCGTACAACTTACGGTTTCCGAGCACAAAAACTTTAAAAACTGTCAAAAAGTCAATGTGCTCGATTCTCGAATACGACTTCACCATTCACCCAATTTTTAAAAATTTGATATTCTTTAGAATTTTAAGATTTCAATTTTTTTCTTGTAACAATAAAAGATCTAGTTAATATGTTTAATAATTACAAAAACAAATTTAAAAATCTTAAAACTCGAAAGAATATCAAATTTTTAAAAATGAATGGTGAAGTCGTATTCGAGAATCGAGCACAATATTGTCAAAAAAGCGTTTTTTAAACGCCCATATTTTCCAAGGTATTGATCCAAAAAAAAATATATCGGCCATTCCATGAAAGAACGGCCAAAATTTGACCTCGGGTCATCCGATTTTTATAAAACTTTTTTTTCAAGAACTCTAAGGAGGCCTTAAGAGATTTTAGTTTGCGGTTTAGAAAAATTCTGAAAACATTCGATTTTATTCGCGATTTTCATATTTTGAAATATCAAAAAAATTAAAAAAATGGTCAACTTTGTAGATGCATATCTTGGGCAATTCTTAATGGATCTTTGTTATTGAAAATGAGTTTGAAAGGCAATATTGTCTTATTTTACAATATTGTTTTACAAAAAATATTTTAAATTCAAAAATGCATTTTGTATGCAATTGCATTTTCTAAATGTATTTTTCAGGTCAAAGGGCCTCTTCGATTTATTTTCTGTTTTGTACTTAATAAAATATGTAATTTTTACTAAAGACCTGTATTTATACTTTTTTGGGTCTCGTAGTTGTTATATGTTAAAAATTTTTTTAAAGAAAACGCTTAGATTTTTTTCACACAAATATTTAAATTATTTTTAATTTTTTTGCGTTTTTTTCGTTATTTTTTAGTTTGATTGTATTAGTACGCCATAGAACGAAAAAAAAGAGCTTTATATGAACACTGTGTGTAAATTTTAGACTTTTTTTAGCAAGCTGAACACTTGCGCGTCCCGAATTCGGCTTTTTTTCGAATTTGAAAATGCTTGCCCCCCTAAATGATGGGATTTAGGACCCTTTTACGGGAAAAATAACAAAAACCATTTTGGACAAAAAAAAGCGGTTGGCTACTAAAGATAGCACTCTTCGTGCATTTTCAAAAAAAAAAATCTGTTCCCGTGTAAAAAAATAATTGGATCAAAACATATCTCTTTTGATAAAAACATATATGGATCATATCTAAATGGATATAATCAGATCTACTCCATATATACTCATATCTGCTTCAGATATGTTTTGATCCGTAAATTGAGTCTATCTGGCATATATGACATATATGATCAGACATTTTCAGATATGTTCATATATGTAAAATTGTCAGATAGACTCAATTTACGGATCAAAACATATCTGAAGCAGATATGAATATATATGGAGTAGATCTGATTATATCCATTTAGATATGATCCATATATGTTTTTATCAAAAGAGATATGTTTTGATCCAATTATTTTTTTACACGGGTTGTAAAAAATTTACTAAAGACATGTTTAAACATTATTTAGCTCACAAGTAGATTTAATAAATTTTTCAACTTATTTCACACTACTTTGGAAAAACACAAATATATTTATTGGCGTTTTTCGCGAAAACGCGAATTGATCTAAAAAAACTGGGAGACACGTGTATTTTATTTTCAGCTCTACTGACAGGACGGTGTAATAAAACACTGTAATTTTCACTTGCAGAAATATTTTTTTTCGCGAAAAATATATTTTTATGTGAACGTTTTTTTATTTAAATTTACGACATCTACCAGCAAAATTACAACGTATTCGCGAAAAATTTTTTAACTTGGTCAAATTTACAAATTATGTACACTTTGCGGACTTTCCTTGTAAATTACAGGAAAACAAAACGATAGAATTCAATTCTGATGGCGAATACAGGAGGTCAAAATATATAAAAATTAGTGGATCTGGTTTTTGGGTCAGAACCTTTTTACACTTTTTAAATGTATAATAACAGGAAAACACTGTAATTTTTATTTGCGGAAGTTTGATTTTTAGCGACATTTTTTTATTGTATTTTTTAATTTTGATATTTATGTTTGAAAATGTCTTAAATACGGAAGGTGACTAGAGTTTTTCTTTTCCCGGACTTTTTCATTTCCCGGGAAAGCGGGATTCATTTTTAAATTTCCCGTGATCCCGGGAATTCCCGCAAAATCCCGGGAATTCCCGCTCTAATTCCCGTGAAAAACTTTTTTCTCTCTCAAAAAAAAAAAAAAAAAATACAGCATCTTTTAATTTTAAATATATTTATTCGAGTTTTTTAAATTTAAATTTAAAAATTATCCCAAAAGTATAAAAATATCGTTTTTATGGCACATTAGCATACAAATTGCAAAAGTCGCGGATATCACGAAGCGGCTAACAAATTATTAAATTTAGCATACTCGAATTTGGTTTACATTGCTGCACAGAGGGTTGAAATGTACCAAAAGTGAGGATTAATTCAAAAGCTGAACTTTATCATACACATTCGTGTGTTTTACTGGGTGAAAGGTAAATCAATTCTACATCACTATTTGCCAAAAACTTTTGTTTTGAGTAAATTACTCTATCGACTGTGAGCTGTCAAAGTCAAATAATTTTTCAAAATTTTTCGTGCCGTGCCTAAAACTGAAAATTGAGATATTTTGGGTGGTGATAATTCTTATTAAGCGTTCTAAAAGTAATTTTATTAAAATGGAACCATCAACTTCAGGTATTTGGCTACATAATTGCATTAATGTTTTTTAGATAAATGTTTTGCAAATATTTTTAATATTTTTTTTAAAAAGTGCTCCATATTTGGGGTATTTTCGATATATACACAGAGTTTCAACAAATTTCTTGTTGCGATCCAGCAAATTTTATTAAGTGATATTTTAATATAGTATTTTAGCTTATATTTACTTGTACCAACTTTTTTTCACTATTAATAGTTGATCTGAGCACTTTGTTGGAATACGACCCAGCCTATTATACAATCCAATTTAAAAACAATGAAAAAAAAAATCGAAAAATTGTGAACAAATTTCAAGTTTTGTAAGGAAAAAAATTAAGTGATTTTTAAAAAAAAAAATAATTTAAATATTTTAACTGCGAGACCCAAAATACTATAAATGCAGGTCTTCAGTAAAAATGTTATATTTTGATTAACATGAAAGATAAAAAAAATCGATGAGGCCCTTTGACTTAAAAAATGCATTTTAAAAATGCAATTGCATAAAAAATGCATTCTGCAGTTCAACATTTTTTTTCTACTATAATATTGTAAGAGTAGACGATATTGGCAATTAAACTCATTTAAAATGATAAAAATGCATAAAGAATTGGCTGAGATATTAATTTACAAAGTTACCCACTTTTTCCAATTTGTTGATATTTCAAAAAATTAAAAACGCGAATAAAATCGAGGGTTTTTTAAATTTCTATAAACTGAAAACTGAATTCTCTTAATGGCTCCTTAGAGTTCCTACAAAAAAAGTTTTGTGATATTCAGACGACCCAAGGTCAAAAAATGCCCATTTTTGGCCGGTCTTTCCTGGAATGGCCGATATATATTTTTTTTTAGGAAGCTTTATTAAACAACTAAAAATTAACAAAATTGGTGACCCGCTAGTTAAATTTCCCATTGATTTGCTCATGTGTCAATTAACAGTCTTGGGCAAAACTAGTGTTAATACAACAACATTTAGTTGAGTATGGTAGTAAATCATATTGTCATATCAAACCAAAGAATACGAAGTTTTAAAATAAAAGAAAAATACAAAGAACTTGCAAGGCAATACACTCACATAACATTCTTACATACACACATACATAAGTAGACACAAATATACCACCAAACATATGGCAGTTAACAACTGGTTGCTACAACATGCATACCACCAGCGTTGCCAGTTTTTGTTGTAATTTGTCCCCAAAAAATCCTCAAATCGACTTTGATTCATCATAACTTTTATAATAAATGGGAGATAAGGTTTATTTTGGTCAAATTGGATTCGTGAACATGTTTTCTGTAAGTCTGGCCAATTAAACAAAGTCCAGATCCACGTACACAAAAATTATGTAGCAAAATGTTGAATAGAAAATTGTGCATCTTTTTTTTAAGTAGTCAACACATTTAAAGATATATTACTATGAAAAATTACTTTTTTTATGAATCAGATAGAAATAGAAAAAATTTTCGCGAACCCAATTTGACCAAAATAAAAGATATCCGGCATTTATTTAGAAAGTTATGATAAGTTAAAGTCGATTTGGCGATTTTTTGGGGACAAATTACAACAAAAACTGGCAACGCTGCATACCACAATGAAACTTCCTTTGCCAGAATCCTTTGTGTCGTTGTTGTTGTTGCTGTTGTTAAATATTTTTAAAGTTAAATATTTTTCCGATATTTTCGTTTGAAAATTCGAATCCGCCAATTTTGGAGTGTTTATGGTTCTACACTCAAAATAATACATTAGTAGATTTACTAATTTTTTTTGCTAATGCTGGTTAGCTAACTTTTAGCAAATTTTTAGTTGAGATTAGCATGTTAGTAAAAATATCTTATAAACTTCATTTAGCGCATTAGCAATTTTAAACAAAATTTGAACAAATTTTTTTTGCTAAATTTAAAATTGAGTTGACCAAATTTTTACAAGCCTTTTTGCTAATATTAGCAAAAATAAATGGTAATTTTTCTTTTATTTTCAGAAAACTTTAAATGGCGCTATCTCGGAAACTAAGCCAGATAGAGCAAAATGGAGGCCATTTTGGTTCTCAGACTTTCCATAATATTGCCGGTCCTCTTTACATGTGTGGAACCTAATGGGTCCTTACTTTGGATTAGAGTTTTTCTTTTCCCGGACTTTTTCAATTCCCGGGAAAGCGGGATTCATTTTTAAATTTCCCGGGATCCCGGGAATTCCCGCAAAAACTAAAAACCCAAATTTTTTGTAAAAAAATTTATAAAAACCTTATGAATGCGATTACACTATTTATAATGTTTATTAACACCATACAAATCTTATTTAGTACCTTTAAAACTAAAAAAAAAATAAGTTTCGAGAAAAAATAACAATTTTTGTTACCCAGTTTTTATAAAAAAAAAAAAAACGGTTCAAATATGTCGAAGTCATTTAAAAGTATTTTTAAGGGAATACGTTGTTTCACATCGCTTTATCTGTTTTAATAATAAAAATTGATCATTTATTCTAATTCATCTCAGTTCATTTTTACAATTGGTTCTCAACGCTTTGTCTCTAAAATACAATGAAACTGATTCACAGGAATTTCTCAATTATGTTTCTGAAACTGAATGTAACTGTTTCAGAGAAGTGAAATTATAAGAAAATTTACCCCAAAAAATTATTTAAAAAATTAAAAATTCTGGTTTCTAAAAAAAAATGTTATTTTCAGAGTCATTCCTTACACAGATTTTATATCAATTTATCGATTTAAAAAGAGACATAAATATTTTCTAAGAAACAAATAATCATACTGTAAATTTTTATAATGCTGGTCTCAGCAAGAAAATTTCTTAGGTTCTGAAAAAAAAGTATTAGGTTCTGATAACACAGCCCAACAACCAAAATCGGAATAGGATGAAACAAAAAGCAAATGAACTGATAATAAAACCATCGACACTTTTTGACACATTTGAAGTTGGTGAACTTTTATTATAATTATAATAATAATTGCTTGAAAATTGTATACGCCTTGTATGATTAATTTTGTAATTGCCTTTTAATAACAATCATACGCAACGGTGAACAGTGGCTTATTTTTATAAATTTGGCTATTCAGTAAGTAGGTACGGGACCGATTGGAGCGAAATTCATACCGGTTGTAGCTAACGTAATTTCGAGCTTATGTTTAGACCAGGGGACCCTAATGTAGGACATTTTTAGTATAGAAAAGCTTTTAAATCAAAAACTTTAAATATAATCTATCGCTGAACAAAAAAAAAGTCTTGAGGGCTTTGTTATGTAAAATGTAAACTTTCATTTCCTTTTGGTTTCATTCCATTCCGATTCGTAAATTTCGATTTTGTATCACTGAGTAATTATATCCAATCGAAGATTTAGATATTAAGAGACTTTTTCATTTCTTAAGTCTCAGATTTTATGACATTTTTTAGTTAGAAGGTCTCTCTTTTTGGGCCCTCATGGTCCCTGCGTACGTTTCTGTCATCAATTATCAAGAATTTTAATAAAATATCTAAAATAGAAGTCGAAAAATCAACAATTTATTTCCCGGGATTTCGGGATCGAAAATTTACGGGAATTCCCGGGAATTCCCGTCCCGGGAATTCCCGTGAAAAACTCTACTTTGGATCCAAAAAAATTAGCATTCCCGAAAATTTTAAAATGCTCATATCTCGGTAAATATTGCCGACAAAACAAAAAGTCCAAAAGCATTTTTGTAGCTCTCAACACGTAGAACAAGATAATCAAAAGCTCTCCGAGTAATATTTTTGAAGTAATCGAGTTTTGTAATTCTCAAAACCCCTGTGGTCCCCTAAAATCACGTATCTCAAAAACTAAGCAAGGTAGAGCGAAACGGACACAAATTTTGGATCAAAAACTATGACGATTTTTAACGAACCCAACTAGGTCTAGGCCCATCGGGGTCTGGACCTATCGGTTCCGAACCCAATGGGGTCCTAAAATGTGTATGAACTAAGTTAAAATAAAGAAAATTTCAGTTAAATAATTTTTGGCAAAACATTTTTGTTAACTTTACCAAAAAATTGTGGGTTCAAATTCAGCAAATTTTCTTGTAGGTTTACAAGCTTTTTTTTGCTAACGTTACATTTTTTTTTGAGTGTACTGTTACGTATTCGTCAGTTAGCGCGTTACATTTTCGAGATATTCACGTTTGACAACTTATAAAAAGTCATATTTAGTGCTCACTGCTACGTTTTCTCACGTAAGAGCCATAATAAAGGACCTGATTCCAAATCAGCAATACAAATTTTCGTCGAACATTCCGTTATCGAGATATTTGGACTTGAAAAATTAATTAATTTTTTAGCGCTTTTTGTGATAAAAAGATCTCTACTGTTACATTCCGTTGGCACAAGGGTGGATTTTTGTAAAATGGATCTCTAGATCCAAAATACGTAACATGCTAATGCGTACCAGATAGAAAAATCTCACTTACCATCTCTGGTAAAAAAAAATTGTTTAACACTCACATGTGAAAAACGATATCTAACTAAATGCAACCAACAAATGACAACTTTAAATAAAACAAGTATGAAAGTTATATTCGGCCAAGACCGACCATATGATACCCTACACCAGTGTTTTCCGGAAAATGGGTCCCAAAGCCAAACATGGACCGCTTGAGTATGTCTTTTGTTAGATCTTTATTTAGTGTAGAAAACACTCACAGATCTAATTTTAGTGGAATTGGTTTATTTTTTGTCAATAGACCGATTTAACTGAATATCGGTCGAAAATTTTATATGGGGGACTAAGTCCAAAAATGTTCCAATTATATTAACACCTAAAAATAAAATTTTTTCAAATATTTCCATTTTTATAAATTTTGATGGAATTATGTGAATATCGGAATGGGGTTTTTATGGGGACTACCAGAAGGACTAACCTGATTCCTTTAAAATTTGGAATGGTGATTAGTGTATACAAAATTTGATTACCTGCTAAATTTCAAAGCGATATCTATTATAATACGGTTATTAGAGTCATTTAAGCCGAATTCAAAGGGGCGTTTGTATGGGGGCTAGGTCTTAACATGGACCGATTTTCTCCAATTTCAACAGGCTTCGTCCTTGGACCAAAATATGCTAAAGTTTCAAATTTCAAGTCAATTGATTGAAAATGGCGACCTGTATCGTGCTTAAACCGATAGATGGACAGACGGACGGACAGATGGACGGACGGTCGGACATCGCTAAGTCGACTCAAAAAGTAATTCTGAGTCGATCGGTATACTTGAAGGTAGGTCTAGGAACAATATTTCGGGTAGTTACAAACATCAGCACAAACTCATTATACCCTGTACCACAGAGTGGTGTAGGATATAAATACAGTTTGCTCAAAAGTACAAAAAATTTCGGAACAATTTGAAAAATTCAAAACCATTTTATTAAATCAAGAAAAACACGTCAAATTTTAGAAAATCAGAGCTTAATAATTTGAAACTATCATGCAAGCGATATTTAAGGTTATCGACAATTTAAAAAAATTTAGAAAAATCTCAAAACATTAAAAGAACTACTGAAAAATACAGGAAATTAAAGAAAACTTCTGAAAACTTCTGAAACCCCTAGAATATGATAATTTAAAAAAAGTATTCAATTTTTAAGGTAAAAACTTTGATCAGTACAGACTTCTGATAACCCTAGAATATGATAATATCAAAAAATATTCCATTTTAATCAAATTCTGATTAATTTTTATTAAAAAATTAAAATGTTTCAAGAAAATTATTTTTCTGTTTTAAATTTATTTATGTTGGTAAATTTTTGCAAGACTTAATCGACACGTGTTTCGGATGGGATCTGACAAATTCCGAAACACGTGTCGATTAAGTCTTGCAAAATCATAGTTTTAATTAGTAAAGGAAATAATGACCTCGAGCTAGAATATAAGTACTCAAAATATTCCATTTTAAGGTAAAAACTTTGATCATTAGAGATGTTATCCATCTATGTAAAAAAACTGATTGGATCTGCTTTGATGGGTTTATAAATGGTGTGATCTGCTCATATCAAATTTTATATAATTGTGTCTGACCACAGATCTTCATAAGCTCCTTGATAGCATCGAAAGATCAGTTTCGGTAAAGCAGTAAACAATGGTGGCCTTTCTTGAGAGTGGGCCTTTAATATTGTCATCCCAGACTCTATAGTTGTGGAATTGTCTAGTATACGAGTGAAACATGTGATCGTTTTAATCGTAGGAAATCTATTTGCGAATAGACGTTTAATGTCTAAATTGAGAGCGTCTATCATAACTCGATTTGTCAATAGGTACACACCACAGGGAGGAGTTCTTTGGCTGATTCTTTGGAACCTGGCACTGAATTCAATTCTGTTCGCTCTAGAAACAAGCGGTTGCCATGTTGTCGCACATAACGACAGCAATAGCGATAAAGCGAAAACTCCTGCCATCATAAAGAGACATTCTTCCGGTTTCTCTGCTTTAGATTCTGTTTCTTTGGACGGCACTGAAATCTCCTTCTCAGATGGAGCCAAGTATCTTGAAGCATTTCTAGACAGGAAGTTGAATTTCAGGCAACGATTGCTTCATATTCCTTTAAAAGGGCCATTGGAAAACGTTGGGACTTTAGCGTTAGAGTCATTCACTGGATTTATAGAGCAATTGTGCGTCCAATTCTGCTGCATTCCGGGTAGTGGAGCCTCTTTAAATTTTTACACAGATGGTTCAAAGTGGGTTTTGGAATCTATTCGGAAGAGCTTTGGTTGATTTTAGCTCAAAGACTGTCAGATCACTGCATTACGCCATTATTCCGTGACGGAGACTAATCAGATATGGGCACGTGAGACTACACGACCGATTTGGGCTTCTCTCAGAGAGATTTCAAGAGATTTGAATGTGCCTTGAAATGACTTTTGCTGGAGTTCTATGGATGAGGAGGAGTTGGAAACTATCGAATACTTTATCTGCCATTGGACGGAACTTTCTGGTCAGAGACTTAATTTACTGGGATCTAGAAAACTGAACGATCTTTCTGATTTGTCGGATGTCAAAATTCAATATCATAGGAGTTTCATAAGGAGCTCAAATTAGTTTAACGGTAGGGACTAGTAAGAGCCTCTAAAAATGTTTGCACAGATGGATCGAGGCTACACAAACAAGTGGGCTTCGGAGTCTATGCTGAAGAGCTTGGGTTGAACCTGGCTTGAAGATTGACAGATCATTGAAGTGTTTACCAGACAGAGATGCTGGCAATATAGGAAGTGGCTGATAGGTTGGGTTGAAATGTCTTGACAATCCAGCCACTATGATACCATCCAGGGAGTCTAGGATGAGGGGCATTCGCGAAAGGGCAGCCCCCATTATTTTTTACACAGATGGATTGAAGATACACGAACAAGTAGGATTTGGAGTCTATTCGGAAGAGCTTGGGTAGAGCCTGGCTTGAAGATTACCAGATCATTGCAGTGTTTACCAGGCAGAGATGCTGGCAATGTTTCTGACAACATGATCTGTCCTGACCTGCCGCACGTCTTTAAATGAGGTGGCCAAGCAGTTTGACGTGCAACTCATTTGGGTCCCAGTGCACAGAGACTAGGGAATTGCAAAGCCAGGGAATCGCAAAGCCAATGAGCTTGCATGACTGGAATATACCTTACAGGTTCTAGCAGATTTGGAATGTGTTGGCATACCTTTAGACATTTGCAAGCACAATCTACGGCTTTGTTCCGCGACGGAGACTAATCAAAGATGGTCAAATGGATGGACGTGTGCACATGCACACAAGAAAGCTGATATCGCTTCCAAGAGGAGAGATTTCGACAGTGCATGCTGTAATTACCGAACACTGTCATATTGGGAAGCACGCAAAGCAGTTAAATGTGTCGTCAAATTACTTTTTCCGGAGTTGCATGGATGATGAGGAGTTGGAAACTATCGAACACTTCATCTTCCACTGCCCGGCACTTTCTGGTCAGAGAATTTCTTCACTGGGATCTAGGAAGCTGCACAATCTTTTTGATTTGTCAGATGTAAAAATTCATTATCTTAGGAGTTTCATAAGAAGCTCAAATTGGTTTAACGGCAGGTACCAGTAGGGAAAGCTATTGCAGTACCGTGGAATCACAATGTACCTCAGAGTCTATGTGTGCTGACGTAAAACGTCAGTAGCCACTCAAAACATAACCTAAACTCCTATTATAAGCCCTTTTGAGGGCCGCTTTAACACTATGATACCATTCAGGGAGTCTTGAATCTCTCTTAACTGCCGCACGTCTTTAAATGAGATGACCAATCAGTTTAACATACGACTCATAGGGTCCCGGGGGACAGAGACATTCGAGGGGATTGCAAAGCAGATGAGCTTGCAAGACTGGGAACTACCAAACAGGTTGTGGAATGTGTTGGTATGCCTCTTGAAACATGATTAACTATTTCTTGAAACATGAATGACTTTTTCCGGAGTTGCATAGATGAGAAGGAGTTAGAAAATATAAAACTTTTTATCTGTCAGAGACATGTTTTACTGGAATTTCGGTAATTAGTTTAACGAAGGAGACTAGTACCCATTTACAGTTCCGTGGTATCAAAACGTACCTCAGAGACGTTAAGCGTCAGCACACATTAAAACCTTATCTTACAAAACCTAACTTATTTGGTCAGACGTTAAGCGTCAGCACACATTAAAACATAACCTTACAAAACCAATCCTATCTGTTCAGATCCCGAAATTGGGCACTATTATCAGGATCTGTTATTGATCTGATCTAAACATATTCCGAATACCAAATTTGAGATCTAACGATCTAATCAGATACAATTAAACAGAAATGTGATGATCTGACTAGATATACGCAGGGGAGAATCTGATCATCCTTCATTTCTCTGTTACTTTCTAAGCACAGTGTGTATATGCAAGAGCATGCATTTGATTGTTGTAATCTCAACTATGGTAAAATGAAGAAGGATTCAAATATATAAATTTTCCATGATATCAAAAGGGAAAAAAAAACAACAGCAGCAGCAACTTTATGACATAATGGTTACAGTCAAGTTGTAATATGGATGAATATTTTGTTCATATATGTAAGTCGTAAAGACACATACACACATATTCATTTACAAGGACTCATCCAACGGTATAATGAAATTGAGACAATTGTGGTTTAAATAAAGAAATGAAAGACGATTGTTAAAAGAAGACAAAAAAAAAACAAAATGGAACTTTTTTATCTCTAGTTCTATAACATTTCATTTAAATTTGATAACAGTACATGGAACTCTTTATCTACTTTGACATTTACAGAAATGTAATTCCTTTTAATTACAATTTATGAAGAATGTAATGCATAGATGAAAGTTATCATGTTAACTGACTAACGAGTGAAAGTAATAGTTATGAGATAAATGATTATATTTTCCATGATTGCGGCATTGTATAGAAGGGAATTACTTGAATTTTAAAGTTAATTCCAACAAAAATTAAAGACGAACAGATAATTTTCTGTAAAAAATATGTCACAGAATTTGATTATAGTATTATTAATCAAATTATTCATTAGATCAAAAAAAATCATTGTAAAATTCAAGGGCCCCACGTTGGGCGCCAATTGTACGACTAGGTATTTGAGTTTCAAAGAATAATAGTGTTATTGTTTTGCCTCTCTTTTGTAATCTAATTTAAGCTGGAAATTATAAATTAATCCAAAAGTTCCTCAATAGGGATCCACAAAATTTAAAAACCTTAGGTTAGGTTGGAAGTGATTAATGTCGCTTTACATCTGCACATATAGAATATGAGATAGGTTGTGATACTACCGGACGGAGATAGGGTTTTCAGCTAGTCCCTGCCGTTAAACCATTTTGAGCTGCTTATGAAACTCCTAAGATAATGAATTTTAACATCCGACAAATCAGATAAATCCCTAAATCCCAGTAAAGCTAGTCTCTGACCAGAAAGTGCCGGGCAATGGCAGATAAAGTGTTATATAGTTTCCAACTCCTCCTCATCCATGCAACTACGACAAATGTCATTTGACGCCACATTAAACCCCTCAGCATGCTTTCCTATTAGACAGTGTCCCGTAATTACAGCAACCACCGTCGAAATCGCTCCTCTTGGAAGAGATATCAGCTCACTTGTGCACTTCTGATTAAGAGAAAACCAAGCCTGTCGTGTAGTCTCACGCGCACATCCATGTGCCAATCTCCGCTTATTCTTTATTTATTTTGCTTGCAATTTTCTAGAGGCATACCAACACATTCCAAATCCTTTGGAACCAGTAAGGTAGTTCACAGTCTTGCAAGGTAATCGGCTTTGCAATTCCCTGGTATGTCTCTATGACCTGAGACCTATATGAGTGGTATGTCCAACCGCTTGGCCATCTCATTTAAATACGGGCGGCAGTTAAGGCCAGATCATGTTTTCAGAAACATTGACTCCAAAGATTAGACCGCAGCTCAAAACCTTAAAAATGTCTCTAAATTTGTGATTTTGTTTTGGAAAGTGATCCTTGAATTTGATCTTTTTCAATGTCCCATATTTGCAATTCCATATGTTATTTGAAAGTATTTAAAAATAAAATTAAAATAAATTTGAAACTTAAAAAACTCGAGTCATCATACAAAATCCCCATGTTGGGCGCCATCTAGAGACTTGGGTTTTTGAGTTTCAAATAAGTAATAATTTATTTTTTTCTTTTTAATGATCGAATTTTAGATGTAAAGAAAACATAGCTTTATATACCGATATGTTACAAGAACAGGCCAAGGCTGGGAAGCTTTAACCGCCTCTAAAATAAAATTCCGATGTGATCTTGTAAAACGGCAACACACGTATTTTTTATGGTCTGCTCTACCAGAATCGTCGGAACCCCGCAATTTTGAAAAAAGATTGAAATTAGTGTACAGTGTAATCGAATAACTTTCTACAGGAAAAACGTTTGAGAATCTGAGTTTTTTTATAAGAAATATATTTCAGAATTTTTGTTATGGAAAAATGTTTAAGAATGAGAATTTTTCCGTTTTAAAAAAGCTTTTAGAATCTGAGAATCTTGCTATAGGAAAAGTTCATCAAAATACTTGATTTTTTTTTTTTTTTTTTGAAAAAAGTTTTAGAGATTTTTTTGGAAAACGGTGACATGACACAATCCCGGTGACAGGACATTACCCCCATTACGGAAATGGGGATTACGTCCGTTTCCTGTTGGGATTACGACAGAACTTTTTTTGGTCACAACCCCCATTATGGGGACTAACAATAAGTCCAAAGCAATTTCGGTCATAATCCCTCTTTTCTGCAGAGAGCTTGGGTTTAAACCAGAGATCCCCAAAACACCTCACATGTGAGGATGCTCTCATAAAAATTAAGTGTGCTTTCACACCGACACGCGCTCATACATTGAACAAAAACAATTCTCTCTTCTCTTCTTGCTCAAAATATACTTGGAGAAATAATCATAAAGAAATTGAATGTAAATATTTTGTAAAGCGAACATTTTTGATAGACCAGAATGCTTAGTTTGGCACGCTATGTTAAGTGTAACATAGCTTGACATTTTAACCAATGTTAGGTTAGGTAGGTTAGGTTGTAAGTGGCTGCTGACGTTTTACGTCAACACACGTAGACTCTGAGGTCCATTGTGATACCACGGGATCGTAATAGGTTTCCCTACTAGTCCCTGTCGTTAAACCAGTTTGAGCTTCTTATGAAACTCCTTAGATGTTGAATTTTGACATCCGACAAATCAGAAAGATTGTACAGCTCCCTAGATCCCAGTGAAGCAAGTCGCTGACCAGAAAGTGCCGGGCAATGGCAAATAAAGTGTTCGATAGTTTCCAACTCCTCTTCATCCATGCAACTTCGGCAAAAGTCATTCGACGGCACATTTAACCGCTCTGCGTGCTTCCCTATAAGACAGTGTCCGGTAATTATAGAAACCACCGTCGAAATATCTCCTCTTGGAAGCGATATCAGCTCGCTTGTGCGCCCCTGATTAAGAGAAGGCCAAATCAGTCGTGTTGTCTTACACGTCCATCCATTTGCCCATCTTTGATTAGTCTCCGTCGCAGAACAAAGCCGTAGGTTTTGCTTGCAAGTTTCTAGAGGCATACCAACACATTCCAATTCTGTTGGAACCTGTAAGGTAGTTCCTAGTCTTGCAAGCTCATCGGCTTTGCAATTCCCTGGAATGTCTCTGTGCCCTGGGACCCATATGAGTCGTATGTTAAACTGCTTGGCCATCTCATTTAAAGACGTGCGGCAGTTAAGGGCAGATCTTGTTTTCAGAAACATTGAATCCAGGGACTTGACCGCGGCTTGACTGTCAGTATAGATGTTGACTGCGGTTGTAGACAAGACATTGCAGCTCAACCAGTCAGCCACTTCCTTTATTGCCAGCATCTCTGCCTGGTAAACACTGCAATGATCTGGCAATCTACGAGCCAGGCTCAATCCAAGCTCTTCCGAATAGACCCCAAAGCCCACTTGTTCGTGCAGCCTCGATCCATCTGTGTAAAAATTTATGGTAGCTCCACTACCCGGAGTATCCCCCATCCAAGACTCCCTGGATGGTATCATAGTGGTAAAGTGGCGCTCAAAGAGGCTCAAAGAGGGAGCACAGTCCACATTTTGTGGTATTGTGATCTTTTTCAAGATCGCGCTATGGCCACAATCACTGCTCCTCCATTGCAGCGTGCTATTAAGTCGAATTGCCGACGCAGCCGCATACTGCCTACCCAATATGTCCAAGGGTATCAGGTGAAGGAGGATTTCTAATGCAGCCGTAGGTGTAGTACGAATAGCACCAGTGATGCACATTGACGCCATTCTCTGTACCTTCGTGATAAAGACAAAGTTCGCTTTTGTTCCCAAAGCAGGCCACCAGACAATGATTCCATACAGCAAAATTGGACGCACCACTGCTGTATAGATCCAATGAACTACTTGAGGGCTAAAACCCCATCGTTTTCCAATGGCCCTTTTACAGGAATACAAAGCAATCGTTGCTTTTCTCACCCGTTCCTCAATATTACGCCTGAAATTCAGCTTCCTATCTAGAAATACTCCAAGATACTTGGCTCCATCTGAGAAGGTGATTTCAGTACCGTCCAGAGAAATAGGATCAAAAGCAGGAATCTTATTTTTCCTTGTAAACAAAACAAGCTCTGTTTTACTGGGATTAACTCCTAGACCACAGTCTCTTGCCCATTTAGACAGATCTTTCAGAGAACCCTGAAGAATGTCCCGCAATGTTGGCAGATGCTTCCCCTTTACCGCTATCGCGACATCGTCAGCATATGCGATAACATGACAACCACGTGCTTCTAGAGATAGTAGCATTGAATTCAGTGCCAGGTTCCAAAGAAGCGGCGAAAGAACACCTCCTTGTGGTGTGCCCCTATTGACAAATCGAGATATGACGGACGCTCCCAATTCAGACGTTATACGTCTATTGGCAAGTAGGTTTTCCACCATTAAAACGATTTCACGCTTTACTCCCAGACCAGACAATGCCAATATTATCGATTCTGGAATGACATTATTAAAAGCCCCCTCAATATCAAGAAAGGCCACCATAGTGTACTCCTTTACCGAAAGCGATCTCTCGATGGTACCAACGAGCTCATGAAGAGCTGTTTCCGTTGATCGTCCCTTGCTGTATGCATGTTGCTTTGTCGAAAGCAACCTCGGGTCAATCACTCTACGCAAATATGAGTCTATCATTCGTTCCATTGTCTTTAACAAAAAAGAAGACAGACTAATTGGTCTGAAATCCTTCGGAGCTGTGTGGGAACTTTTCCCAGCCTTCGGGATAAATACGACTCTGGTATCCCTCCATTTTAAAGGAATATACGACCAGTTGATGCATGCTGTGTATAGATTATACAGCAACGGGGCTATATAGTCCAACACTTGCTGCAACTCAGCCGGGATTATACCATCAGGTCCCGGGGATTTATAGGGCCTGAAGCTCTTTATCGCCCAGATTAATGTTGGCATATTTATTATTTCCGAAGCAATTTCAGATGCTTGGGCGTCAGAACGTTCCAAAGCTTGAAACGGCGTCATGGAATTGCCCGGAAAATGCGTGTTTAAAAGGAGATCCAGCGACTCTCCACTGGAGGAAGACCACACCCCATTAGGATCTTTCAGGTATCCTAGGGTGCAAGGAGAAGAAGCCAGAACCTTGCGCAGCCTGGATGCCTCAGAGACGTCTTCTATGTTTCCACAGAAGTTTTTCCAAGAATCACATTTTGCATTTCTGATCATCTTTTTATAACTCTTAAGTTGCAGCCTGTATGCAGACCAGTCCTCGTCCGCTCTTGAAAATTTAGCCTTATTAAAGAGCTTTCTGCAGGAATCTCTGCTCGTCTGCAACTCATTTGACCACCAAGGTGGCTTTTTTTTCCCTCTAGGCTTTGCAGAAGGGCAAGACGCATCCAGGCACCTATTACAAACATTTGTTATATGGTCAACCAGACAGTCAATTTCCGCTAAACTATGCGGTTCAGATAGGGGTACTTCATCCAAAAGCAAAGAAAAAGTCTCCCTATATTTCACCCAGTTTGTTCTTCTCAGATTTCTAGAGACTGTCTCAACCCGGGCACGCTCCCTGAGTAAAAACTCAATGTAGCGATGATCTGAGAAAGAATGCTCTTCCAAAACTCTCCAGTCATCAATTCTGTCAGACAATGTATCTGATACAAGTGTTACGTCAAGAACCTCTTGCCGCGTACTTGTAACGAAAGTTGGTTCACTACCCTTGTTACAAATATACAGGTTAGTGCTTAACAAAAACTCCAAAAGTGATTCGCCTCTATCATTTGTGTCTGTACTACCCCATATCGAATGATGTGCATTAGCATCACAGCACACTAGTAACTGGTGTCCCCTAGATTCAGACTCCCGAATCAGACCGCCAACCTTCTCCGGGGGTATTGGCCCCGGATTAGGAAAATACGCAGAGGCGAGCCAAATAGATTTCCCATGAAGCTCTAAGCTAGCCGCTGTAACATCCATATCACTAAAAGTTGATAAAAAGAATATATTTAAGCCATTTTTCGCCAAGATGCAGGCTCTTGGTGAGCCCTCACCTTTGGCAACCATCAACTTAAACCCAGGGGTCTTCAATCCGCAAACCCTGCCACCCCGCACCCAGGGCTCTTGGATAAAAACCAAGTCAACTGCTCCTGTCGTCAGGCGCAGCAATAGTGCAGCTGAGGCTGCCTTACAGTGATGGAGGTTTATTTGTAGGAACCGCAACATCTTGCTTTTTTTCCACCATCCTTTCCACCACCGTGTTATTGGCTTCATCCTCCGTGTTATCATAGAGGTCGCATTCGTCCCCAGATTCGGTTTCGAATAAGCCAGATATGTGTCCCATCTGTTCTGAATCGGAGGCAACAGAACTCTCCGAATTCCTCACTGCATGGGCCTCGTCCTGAATGTCACCCATAGTGGCATCAGCTTTATCCTCCGTGCCATCACAGAGGTCGCATTCGTTACCAGATTCGGTTTCGAAAATGCCAGATGCATCTCCCATCAGCCTAGAATCGGTCAGCTGAATATCAACCTTTTCCAGATTCTCCTCCCCAGCCGACTCTGCCACTGGCTTGTCTGCTTCCAAAATAGGCTTCTGGTCGCCCTTGTAGACATTGACTCTTATATGAAAAAAGCCAAATCTAATAATGCCGTCAGTCCTGGCTAAAAGCGGAAGCGATTCCTCATTAACCAAGACCACTGCTTGACGACGAGCGCCCTCCATCTCACCCAATCTGGCAATTTGCCAATTCTGAGTTGGAAGGTCAGGATTGCAGACTTTTATCATCTTTAGAATCACCGCAGTGTCACTTGTAGCCATTGGGATCCATGCATGAGCTCTGGGTTGCGAGGGGATATCATGTTTTTCCACAACGTCCAGTCTGGCTCCAGGCCATAACTCTCCCACTTGGCTAATGGCCACCTTAAACACGGCTGCGGATCTTTCGTTTCCAAAAGCAACGAGTTTTACTCGCCCCTGATACCAACCTGCGTTGACAGTAGTAGGGAGAAAATCAGGCATACTCTCAAGAAGCCTATAGTAGATTTCATTTAGTTTAGTTTCAACTAAACTCCACTTGTCCCTTGGAATACTACAATCCCCATTTTGCCTGTTTATCACAGCCCTAACGAAGCTACCTTTCACCACTTCACTAAAAGACTGAGTCCAGACGTTGCCGGTCACCTTAGATCTTTTAGGTAACCAATGTTATTTATTATATTTTTTATTTTTGATATGAATAAATGTATTTATATTTTTACTTTAAGTTTCTCTAAGTGCATTGAGTAACAGAGAGCTCAAACTTACTCATACAAAGACAAAATATGATTGTGTGTGTTTGGGGACCACTGGTTTAAACCCACTTTTAAGACAAAAACTTTTAAGACAAAAACAAAATACAATTTTTGGGATTATGACCAACTAGTTAAGTGGACATAATTCCTGTAATGGGATTATGGCCATTTGTTACGTGGTCATAATCCCCATAAATCTGGGAATTATGTCCGTTTATTACTGGGATTTGGTCCAAATTATTTTCATTCATAGTCCCCACTACCATTATGGGGATTATGACCGAAACGAATTTGGTCATAATCCCCATAAAAGAAATGGGGATTATGTCATGTCACCGTCCATGGGAATAATGTACACAGAAAAAATAAAAAATTTTTTGAAGAAAATTTCTAATACTATTGAGTAAAAATTACTCAATTTTGCACCAGTAAACGATTTAATAGTAATGAGTAAATTTTTAATAAAAATTTATTAAATGTTTGAAAAACAATTTAAGTAAATTTTTAATTGACACATTTAAAAATCTTCTCAAAATTTATCTTCTTATTTTTTTTTTTTTTCAAAGTTTAAAAAAGTTAAAATATTTTTACAAAAAAAAAAAAAAAAAAACAAGGATGGGTACCAATTCGATAAAAGTATTGGTATTGGTTATTAAAATTATATTAGTATTGGTATAGGTATTGGTTTTAATTTTTTGTTGAATTGGTATAGGTTTCGGTATTGGTTTTGAGTTATTTAGGTATTGGGTATTGGTATTGGTTTTAGCCTCGAATCGGTATCGGTTTTTAATAAGTATTGGTATTTATCTTATATCGGTTTTGGTATTTGTATGCAAAAGGTTTTGTCGTTAATATTAATTAATTTAACGTAAGTCGTCCTTCTGTCCGCCCCACAGTGCACACTGGGGCGAGATGGTAGGTTTTTTGGCCAAAAGTCTCTACAGGTCGTAAATGTTAACCGATTTTTTTGAAATTCAGAATATAAGCCTATATTAAGGTAATAAATAAGTGCCTTGAAAGTTTTTGAAATCGGAACTACAACGAAACTATTTCAGGGTGGACACTTCATTTTTAATAAAATTTACAGATGTTATAGATCAATGGTTCCCAACCCATAGATGGGACTAATTAATTAAAGGGACCAATTAATTGATGGTTTAATTACCATTTAATTGATGTCAATGGTAATGAAGTTTTTTTCATTACCATTGGTTGTATCAATTGTACCAATTAAATTACTTATCAATTTAATTACTAATGAAAATTAAAAAAAAATAATTACCATTGGTATGGCATCACTTAAAAAAAATAATTACCATTAGTAAAAGTCGTCACAATATTGTCAAAATCGTTAATATTTGGAAAAATCTGTTGTTTTTTGTTATATGGTGTTTTTGTTTTTCACATTTTAAAAACCAAACACACGTTGAATGCCTTTGTATAACACAATCGTGTCTGTCATGACTTCAGAACGTTTTCAATTAGAGCGAAAATTTTCGAATCACATAAAAAAAGATTTGGTGTTTCCAAATCACATATTTCTTAATTATATGTTCGAAAAATTTTACTAAGATATGCTAGATGCGAAACACGGGCTTTTGTTTAAAAATAAATAAAATTAAATAAAATAAATAAATAAAAAAGTTTTGCACAATTTTTAAACAAAAATATATATTTAACACCAATTTATCATTGAATTTCTCATTAAATAATAAATATTCACGAATATGAGTTGAATAAATTACTCTTATGTACCTTAAACTCAACAATGTTTCGCATCTTGATAATTCTATGAACATATGGTAATAAACCCCAGTTGTAAAATGTAGTACTTTTCAATAGTAATAATAACTGGCAACACCATGGATTGGCATCACCATTTATCGAAAATTTTTCGAAGATAAACAACGCCATGTTGAATTTTGTAAAATTTTATAATTAATTTATTTTTACAATTTTTAAGTATTTTAAGTGAGTTAAACTAAAAGTGTTGTGCATTAAAAAATGAAAAATTTTGTGCTCTTTCTTTTGAATGTATTTCTCAGCCGGGAAAACGTGTAGTTATTGAAATATGTGATTTTTTTAATTTGTATACTTTTGTTGTTGTTTTTGCACAACTTCCGAACAAAATTTCGATAAATTATGGAGTGTTTTTAAAATAATTTTTACATATATTTAGTCTTAACAAAATTTTGATTTTTTAATGTAAATAAAAAGAATATATATCAAATTATAAATTAAACATGGGTTTTTTATTTTTAAGTTAATATTTATAGGGGAAAAAGTCCATTCTAATTACTTTCAGTTAGCTTTTTGCACACGAAAGTAAAACGAAAAAAAAATTCGGAAGTGAAACCCAGGACACCAAAATATTCGGAAGTGTTTCACTTTCACGTGGATGTGAAAGTCATGACAGACACGAATATTTGAAATTTTTATTTGCGTTTTGTTTTTTGTCTTTAACATTTTCTTTTTTTTTTTTTTTGTAAAAACATACTTTGGGCGTGTGTGAAACGGTAGCAAAGTATGCTTGTTGGTAAATTTTTGACACTATTGAGGTGAATAAAATTTCACTAGCCCATTGGGCTAGTAGAAATTTTGACAAAAGAAAAGAAATTTTTGAAATGTAAAAATTTGAAAACATAAATATATAAAAATAAACATAAACAATTCGAAGAAAGAAAAGAATTAAAAATTGTTTTTAAAATCTTTTCAATTAAAAAAAATATAAAAGTTTTTCAAATATTAGCCATGTTTTCGCATAACCGTATACATGTTAACATTAACCGATTAACCGAAAACGCACCCACGTTTAACAAAATTTACTTGGCATCACTTCTTTGAAAAAGGTTTGTGTATTTGCTATTAACAAAGAAAAAAAGTTTGTGTCTTTGACATTTCAGTAAAAATGTGAACTTGGCATCACTTTTTATCGACGCTTCATTTTAACGCCGATAATTATACAAGTCAAAAATAAGCGTGTATAATTTAAAATTTGTATGGGTAAGCGTATATACGGTTATGCGAAAACAGGGCTATTGTTTCGTTGCTAATAAAGGAGAAGAGGCGAAGAAAAGTTTTTGAGAAAAATCATGCATATTCCATCCACCAATCTTAATTGCCACCAATGATTTGTGTATGCAGACAAAATTAAACGGATTAATTGTCGTCCCTTCAAGATTCATCTTTATTTTTATGTGCCTACAATAAAACTTTTATTACATTCATATATTTTGATTTTTTTATAAAAAAGGATATTACAGAAAAAGTGTCGCAGAATCAGCGATTTTTTATGTTTTTTTATTGTTAGAAAAGTAGAATCTTTCAAAAATATTTCAGAGGCTTTTTTGTGAAAAAAACAAATGTTAGAAAAGAAGAATTCAGATTCTATCAGATTCTGAGGCCATTTCACAAATGGTGTTCCTATCGTTTTATATTCTCAAACAATTTCATTACAGAAATGTTTTAGATCCCGGGAAAATTTTCCTATAGAAAATCTGTAAAAATCTAAGAATTTTTCATTTGTACATATAACGAAAAAGAAAATTAATTATGATTTGCAATGATTGCGTTTGTTTGTATATTGCAATTATCAGACCAAAACGTTTCGTAAAAATTTTCATACATATTTTTCAAAATATTTTTTTTTTACTTTTATTAGGAAATTCTGATTAATTTTTATTAATAAATAAAAATTGTTTTATTCGACCTTTAAAATATTATATTTTGTGAGGATGTTTATTCTGGCTCGAGGTCATTATTTTCTTTACTAATTAAAACCATGATATTCTCATAGTATAATTTTCAAGAAAATTATTTTTTTTGTTTTAAATTTATTTATGTTGGTCATTTTTGCAAGACTTAATCGACACGTGTTTCGGAATTTGTCAAGATTCCATTGTCAAGATTATTTAGCAAAAATAGAAACGATATACTACAAAGTAGCAAACGAGTCTAATGACAAATCGTTTTTGCACAAACTAAAACATTAATACATATTCGACTCTATCCACAATGTGAATTAGAAAGACGAAGAAATTGTACTATGCTAGTAAGTAACAATTGTCAATAACCAACAAAAATATTTAAAACATTTTACATACGATAGTCCATTGGACTACAACAATATGTTTTTTGTTGCTGTGAATGAAATTATACCATTATTAGGGCTATTCATCACTATGGCGTGCCAACCATTATGTTCAAATTCTGATTAATTTTTATTAATAAATAAAAATTGTTGTCAAAATGTCAAAATTTACTTTGTCAAAAAAGATATCATTTCACACAGCAGAAATGTGAAATTTTTTCACCATAGAAAAAATATTATTTACTACAGCACTTTGCTGCCGTTTCACACACACCCTTTGATGTTTAAATTTTTAACTTTTCAAAAAAACAAAAATGTGCAAACCAATGGTTTTGAAACCAATTATAATTGGTGTTTTTCAACAATTGGTGCATTTCATTACCACTAGTAATTATTTTTTCAATTAAAAAAATTTAATTACCATTAAATGGTAATGAAAATTTTTTCATTACCATTGATATCAACCAATGGTAATTAAATTTCAATGGTAATGAAAAATTCCCATCTATGTCCCAACCTTTGATTCTCGCCCCACTGGGGGGCAATTTGAAGGTTCCAGGGGGGGCAACGAGCAAGATTTGTTTAGTCAAATTAACTACAAAAACTATTTTTTTTACCAAAATTAACTACAAAAATTTGTTAATTGGTAAAATTTTTACTAAAAATTTAGTTTAAATTCTTATATTACAAAAACTTTGCTAAACCAGTAGTAATTTTTCATTAAAAACAAAAATTAGAAAAATTAATTTTTTTTTGAGTGTAGGGGAACAAGGCAATTTCTTTAACTTAAAAGTGGGGCGTAAAAAAGGTTGGGAACCATTGTTATAGATGAAACAAATGAAGAGAAACTTGTCTTTTGTTTATGTATTTGAATTAGAGATGGTCTGTGGTCCCGTAATTTGCGTGACTCAAAAAACCACGTGGTTAAGGCGTGAGCGATTATTATTTAAATCACGTGATTAAAGAGTGATTTTCATTTAAATTAAGTACTATATTAGGGTAATAAATAAGTGAATTGAAACTTTTTGAAATCGGACCTACAAGGAAACTATTTCAGGGTGGACACTTCATTTTTAACAAAATTTACAGATGTTATAGATGAATCAAATGAAGAGACACTTGCCTTTTGTTTAAGTATTTGAATTGGAGATGGTCTCTGGTCCCGTGATGCACGCGTGAGCGTGAGTGATTTTCATTTAAATCATTTGGTTACAGAGTGATTTTCATTTAAGTCAAGAGACTATATTAAGGTAATAAATAAGTGCCTTGAAACTTTTTGGATTCAGACCTACAAGGAAACTTTTTCAAGGGTGGACACTTCATTTTAAATAAAATTTACAGATGTTATAAATTTAAACAAACGAAAAGACACTTGTCTCTTGTTTATGTATTTGAATTGGAGATGGTCGCTGGTCCCGTGATTTGCGTGACTCAAAAAAGTGATTTTCATTTAAATCTCGTGATTGTGAGTTGAAAAATTCTGAGTGAGTGTCTAGAGAGTGAGTCGAATTTTTGCGTGAGGGATGTTTTTTTTGAAAAACCCCTTTTAAAAATAAAATATTTTTTAGCAGTATTTGCATTCAGAATTAAGTCAAACTTTAAACTAAATAGTACATGCTTAACCCATTGTGGACAAAGATTCATTTTTTTTTTTTTTGGAAAAAGGTACCTATTTAGTAAAATTAGCACCAGCTGATCTCAAAACTCTTGTAAAAAAATTGTAATGTTCCGTTATTCCAGAAAAGCCTGTATTTCAACTTTTTTGCAATTTTAATATTTGGATTTATTTGCTATTTTATTAATTTATTTCGTTATTTTCAAAATAAATAGTTTCAAAATGTTTAATTAGTGGAATTTGATAATAAATTAAATCTAAAAAAAAATAATATTAATTAATAAAAAAAATAAAAAGCCTAAACTAAAAAAATGGAAATTTTTCGTTTTTCCTTGAAACAATTTCTGTGCTGATGCACATTGCATTTAATGCACATAAAATTTCCGGTGGTCAAGGGGAGATATTTTTTAATTGCAGAAAGATGAGACTTAAAATTTGTAACAAAATATACCTGAACTTCATCCTTTTCATATTTTTTTGAAAAAGGTGATCAAAATGGGTTATCATGCAGGGGGCCCCTTTTTCGATTGTAGATCTTTTGCCAATTGCGATTACACGGGTAAATTTTTTTCTTATATGGGGTTCACACTAACAAGTTGTTTAACAAAACACCAGTAACAGAATAAAAACGTAATGGATACAGAAAAAATAATTTTTTAAACACGTAGCCCTTAAACTCTCAAAAATAGCAAGTGTGAACTGCACATTATGCGTTCTTAATTTCTTATATAACATGACTGTGCCTCTAATAAAACAATAAAATTTTTTTCTGAATTCTGGTGTTGTGACATAAAATTTTGTAACGTCTGCTTGATTAAAATTTTGGAATTTCCAAAAAAGGACATTAGTATTTTTTTTTTTACAACGCAAAGAAGAGTGCAGTGATATTCAATGTACATATATCAAATATTAGCAATGTTTGCAAAAGAAAAAATTTCATCACAGAAAAGGTTTAAATTTTTTGAGATGTACTTTTATTAGGGGTCATAAAAACTGTGACAAAAAAAATATTTCTTTTATGTTTTTATGGCTTTTAAAATTCAAGTAGCTAACTCCTTTTTGTTATGTGACATTGCATGCAAACGATTACTGATCGATGTAACATCTTTTGCAATTCGTTAGTCAGGTAAAACCTAATAATGTGATGGAAATAAAATGTTTGACGTCACAATTAAAACAAACGAAAATAACCCAGCAAATGGGTAGTGATTATATAACACATTACCAGGTAATGTATATACCTTATTGGTAGCATTATTTTAGGATGTCTTACCAAACATTTGTTCCACAACGTATTATTTTAAAGTGAAAAATAATGCATTACTAATAATTTGCTACGTAATGCATGATTATTGGAAAAAATGTATTTCATATTTATTATTTCTAAACAATAAATCATGGACGACTTATATTTGGTTACATTATGTATTATTTGAAAGTTTGAAATAATGCATTATTTATAATTGGATACATAATGCATTACAATAACATAAAAAATAATTATTTTATAAAAAAATGCATAAGTTTAAACTAGAGATGGGCTCACGACAGGAAATTTCTAACGACACACACTCACGAGCATATTTTATCTACTTACACTCACTTACAATCACGTGAGTAAACTTAATACAAAATTACTTTTTCACTACTCGTAACACCTTATATATTATCTTCTGGTATGCTATATTATTTCATTTCTCGTAACCTATAAAATATCATATATTTTACACCTTACTCGTATTCTTCGTTATAAATTTATGACTTATTTTATACCTTACTGGTATTCTTTGTGATAATGTGGATGCATTACTTTGAGTCTCATCGCCTGTTAAAATCATCAATGCTGCAATGTATAAAATAAGAGATCCTATGCCTTATTTTATACCTTATTTGGTAATCTAAGTTTTGCTGGGAAGAATACAAAAAACCGAAACAAAACCGAAACGAAAGTAGAAAAAAATGAATTGGTATTGGTTTTTTATTGGTATTGGTTTTGAAGAATAAAAGTATTGGTTTTTAATTGGTATTGGTAGTGGGGAATCGGTATTGGTTTTTTATCGGTATTGGTATCGCACAAATAAAGGTATTGGTTTTTAATTGGTATTGGTTTTCAATTTGAATTGGTATTAACGGGTATTGGTATCGAAAAGGTATTGGTACCCATCATTGCAAAAAACTTGTTTTTTCAAACTTTACCAAACATATTTATGTCTCAAAAACATAGGAAAATTTTATAAAGACGATTATAAACTTTCATATACATACACAAAAAACTATAAACTACACTCTAATTAATTTTCATGTAAATTTACCCTGTTTATAGTAGGTAACTTGTCTCCTACTATAAACCGTGTAAAAATACTTGTTGTGCTTAAAGTGATAGACACAAAGTATGTAAACGTACATATTCATGTGTCTACAAAATGCTTCGCAACAAAAATGTTTCAGGAAAATTTACACGTTTTGTGTGTAAATAAACATGTTTATTTAGTAAACTTAAAGTAGAAATGCCTGGAAATACATGAAAATTATGTACTTATATATTGAAATTGCTTTTTATAAAACCACCCTAACTTTTCCAAATTCAAATATCAAAAAACAATAAATGCATTTTTATATATTTTATTTAAAATAAAAAAGGCTAATGAAGGCTTAAAACAAACGTGTTAAAATTAAATAAAAAAAGCTAAAACAAATAAAAAAATTAATTAAAAATGTAACCAAAAACATTTCTTTCTATAGAAAAATTTTCAGATACTGGGATATTCTTTCCATAGAAAAATTCTCAGATTCTGAGACATTTTTTCTATAGAAAACAGATTCTGAGACATTTTTTCTATAGAAAAATTCTCAGATTCTGAGACATTTTTTCTATAGAAAAATTCTCAGATTCTGAGACATTTTTTCTATAGAAAAATTCTCAGATTCTGAGACATTTTTTCTATAGAAAAATTCTCAGATTCTGAGACATTTTTTCTATAGAAAAATTCTCAGATTCTGAGACATTTTTTCTATAGAAAAATTCTCAGATTCTGACATTTTTTCTATAGAAAAATTCTCAGATTCTGAGAAATTTTTTCTATAGAAAAATTCTTAGATTCTGAGACATTTTTTCTATAGAAAAATTCTCAGATTCTGACATTTTTTCTATAGAAAAATTCTCAGATTTTGAGACATTTTTTTCTATAGAAAAATTTTCAGTTTCTGAGACATTTTTTTCTATAGAAAAATTTTCAGTTTCTGAGACATTTTTTTCTATAGACAAATTTTCAGTTCCTGAGACATGTTTTTTTATAGAAAAATTGTCAGATTCTGAGACTTTTTTCTATAGAAAAATTCTCAGATTCTGAGACATTTTCTCTATAGAAAAATTCACAGATTCTGGACATTTCCTCTATAGAAGAATTCTCCGATTCTGAGACATTTTCTCTATAGAAAAATTCTCAGATTCTGAAAGATTTTTTCTACGGAAAAATAAAAAAATGTAGAGTAATTTTCTATAGAAACAATATTCTGAGACATTTTCGATAGAAAAAAATATCTATAGAAATATACTCTATAGAAAAAATGACTCGGCATTTGGGAACTTTTCTTTAAAAGAATATATCTCAGAATCTGAGAATTTTGCTACAGAAAAAACGTCACAGAATCTTAGAATTTTGCTTTAGAAAAAATGTCTCAGAGTATTAAAATTTTTCTACAGCAAAAATGTCTCAGAATCTGAGAATTAAACTTTTCTATAAAAAGTATCTAGAATCTGCGATTTTTTTACCAATCTGTATTTTACAAGAATTTTTTTTTTCAAATTGTTGGTTTATCAAAATTAATTTCTGTTCTGTTGTGCTTTAGAACATGCTGCGACCTACCCAAACGACCCATTCCCCATATCACAAAATATTGAAATTCTTGAAGTGGAATACTTCCACCGAACATTGTTTGGCCTATTGGGTCAAATGTTTACCCAAATTTTGATGCAAATTGTGGCTCTATATTTTGGATGCGTTTCGCTCTATGATTTCCATATCCCTTTCAAACCAAAAGGACCTTAAGAAATAAAAAAAAAAAGAAATAGAAAATTAAAATGCGAGTTTTAATATTAAACATTTGAATCTAATAGGGCCAGCACACGTGAAGAAGAATCTTCATAGAAACCAAAATTCCCTCATGTGCGAAACTATCAAAATGAATTCATTTACTTACAAAGAGAAGCAGAGATTATGGTATTAGATTCCTCAGTTGCAAGCTGTGTTGCTCGTATTTGATTTTTTGGTTGTCTTATTTTCCAAATTATTTTTTAAAAATGAAGTTTTGACAATTTCCACAATACTTTGTTAAATTATGTACGATTACATATTTTGTGTCTGAAACAAAATTTACATGGAAAAAATGTATATTTAAAGTGAAAGTGTTTATAATCTTATAAACATGTTTCACAACACACACTGTACTATACTTTGTGTTTAATTCCTTACAAATAAATGTGTAACTATTTTGTTCAAACACTACGAGTTTAAATTTGCGTATTTTCTGTAAATATACATGAAAATTTACTAATTTGATAATAGTAAAGTTACATGCATTTTTTAGAGTGTAAACAAGAATTCAAAAAACTATGATAGTTTAAAAAAAAATTAAAAAAACTACTAAATTTTTATTAAATTATTTACTTAAATTGTTTTTAAAATTTTTAAGTAAATTTTTAATTGCGTCAATTAAAAAATTACTCAATTTTTGTTTTAAATTTAAACAAGTGATTACTCAAATTTGTTTCCTCCATATTTTTTTTTTGTGTCACCACAATTTTATCACTTCTTAAATTTATATTTTATATCTACGCCCTTAAAAGGGTCGAACAAATATTTTTTTCTTTTCCCCTGGGTCCAAGTGAAAGACTTGGAACTTCTTCCTACATTAAAGTGTTTTATTTGTTTAACGAAATTAAAAAAAAAAAAATAATAATAGTACGCAAAAAATTGCATTTTTCTCATTTATGTACGCAACCTTATCAAAATGTCAAGTTTGAGAAAAAAAAACTGTGAAGAAAAAATCTTTCCATTTATATTTAGCACCAGAAATTGTTCAATTAGTTAAACAAATGTTCAATTTTAATGTTTACCCAATATTGCAGATGTTCACATGCTGCACTCATTAAAAGTATATTTCAAACAAATCACACTTTTGCATATTCTTGGAGAAAAAAATATTCTAACAGGAAAACTTTAAACATTTTCTGTGATATCACATGTGTAGTATGCGTTATTTTGTGGAAAATAAAAAAAGAAAAACAAAAAGAAATTACTTCGGCAACACCAAGAGCTATTGAATTTTATGAGAAAATATCACAAATGTGCATATATTATGCACTTTACTACATACATGTACTATACAAACTTGCAAAAGAATTGTGTTTATACACAAAAAAATTAGATTCACTAGTAAAATCTCTGAATAAATCTAAAAAAAAAATCTTGACGAAAATCTCAGGATCTGAGACAGTTTTTCTATAGAAAAAGTCTCAGATTCTGAGACAGTTTTTCTATAGAAAAAGTCTCAGATTCTGAGACAGTTTTTCTATAGAAAAAGTCTCAGATTCTGAGACAGTTTTTCTATAGAAAAAGTCTCAGATTCTGAGACAGTTTTTCTATAGAAAAAGTCTCAGATTCTGAGACAGTTTTTCTATAGAAAAAGTCTCAGATTCTGAGACAGTTTTTCTATAGAAAAAGTCTCAGATTCTGAGACAGTTTTTCTATAGAAAAAGTCTCAGATTCTGAGACAGTTTTTCTATAGAAAAAGTCTCAGATTCTGAGACAGTTTTTCTATAGAAAAAGTCTCAGATTCTGAGACAGTTTTTCTATAGAAAAAGTCTCAGATTCTGAGACAGTTTTTCTATAGAAAAAGTCTCAGATTCTGAGACAGTTTTTCTATAGAAAAAGTCTCAGATTCTGAGACAGTTTTTCTATAGAAAAAGTCTCAGATTCTGAGACAGTTTTTCTATAGAAAAAGTCTCAGATTCTGAGACAGTTTTTCTATAGAAAAAGTCTCAGATTCTGAGACAGTTTTTCTATAGAAAAAGTCTCAGATTCTGAGACAGTTTTTCTATAGAAAAAGTCTCAGATTCTGAGACAGTTTTTCTATAGAAAAAGTCTCAGATTCTGAGACAGTTTTTCTATAGAAAAAGTCTCAGATTCTGAGACAGTTTTTCTATAGAAAAAGTCTCAGATTCTGAGACAGTTTTTCTATAGAAAAAGTCTCAGATTCTGAGACAGTTTTTCTATAGAAAAAGTCTCAGATTCTGAGACAGTTTTTCTATAGAAAAAGTCTCAGATTCTGAGACAGTTTTTCTATAGAAAAAGTCTCAGATTCTGAGACAGTTTTTCTATAGAAAAAGTCTCAGATTCTGAGACAGTTTTTCTATAGAAAAAGTCTCAGATTCTGAGACAGTTTTTCTATAGAAAAAGTCTCAGATTCTGAGACAGTTTTTCTATAGAAAAAGTCTCAGATTCTGAGACAGTTTTTCTATAGAAAAAGTCTCAGATTCTGAGACAGTTTTTCTATAGAAAAAGTCTCAGATTCTGAGACAGTTTTTCTATAGAAAAAGTCTTAGATTCTGAGACAGTTTTTCTATAGAAAAAGTCTCAGTTTTTTTTTTTTTTTTTTTAATTTTACAGTTTTTTACAATTTCCAAGATTTTTTACAAAAAAAATCTAATAGATTTACGAGAATTCCTTGTAAGTTTTATTTCGCCAAAAAAAGTTGTAAACTTACAATTTTATTGGTAAAAATCTTGTAAAATTACAAAAAAGTTTGAAATTTTTACTAATAATTCTCGTAAAATAGGTGGTAGCAAAAGATCTAGTAAAATCACGAAACCTCCTTGTAAAATTATCGCGTCAAAAAAATTGTAAATTTACAATTTTTTTGGTAAAAAGCTTATAAAATTACAAAATTATTGGTAAAAATCTTGTTAAATAACACGGAATTCTTGTCAAATAGGAGGTAGCAAAAAAAGTTACAAACTTTTCTTGTCATTTACAAGTTTTTTTTTGCGAATATTTAAAATTTAAAAAAAAATGCGTTTTTCCAACTTTTAACAATTAAAAACAAGTGAGGGTTAAACTCGGCTGTGCCAAAACTTTTATACCCTCCAACATGCTAAAAAAAGGGGCTGGCCATAATTTTAGGAGGCTAGCTCTGTTGTTTTGGACTTCATCGTGCCATCTACAGCCAGACGGACAGACGGACATTCACAGAATATCTTAGAATCGATCATGGATCAATAATATATATGGGGCATTCCATGTCAAATCGGACACTTTGAAAATTTTTTCTTAGATTTTCCCAATTTGTTTACAGTTTTTAGTACCCTTCGAAAACTCCTTCGTAGTAAATTTTCAGATTTTTTTGATGACCCGTTCAAAAGATATAGAATTTTTAAAAATTGGTAGTTTGTTCCTTTACTCAAACTTCTTTTACTCATAACTTCTTCAATAATGGTCCAAATTTCAAAAAAAAAATTTCAAAATTTTTGTTTTTTACATACTTAAAAAAAAAAATCCCAAAAAATTCTTAAATTTTTAAGTTTTAAAATTTAAATCTCATTTTTGAAAATGTTTGTACTCTTCGATTTTTTTGAATTTTTTTTTGTGTTAAATTTCTATCGATTCTACAAATTTTTTGCCCAGGAGGATCGTGGGATAACGATTGTTACTATTTTTAAAAATTTTTTGAAAAAATTTTATTGTAATTTTCCAATCTTAAAATCATTTTTACTGCTCCAATGGTGCGTCATACAGGGGTCATTGATAAGACCGACCCCCATTAATTTGTACATCTTATCATTTCTTTGGAACAAACTAATACCCTATCTCCAATTTCTAAGGGGGCTCCCGCACAAAACGAAATTTTTTAAAATTTGCTCCAACCGCTCTAACTGCCCTAGTAGTGCACTTAGAGCAACAAAATGTATGACTGAACCACAATATTTTTTTAGTCCAAACATTTTCTCTGAACACACCTAACCTCTATCTTTAACTGTTGAGGCGGTCCCCATACAATTTTTTTTATTTTTTGTAAATTTGTTTTATTTAATCAGCTTCGTCCAATGCACAGTGGTTTCCCTTATATGGACAAGCGGTCAAAAATCAATATCTCCAAAACTAAAAAAACTAGGGTCTTCAAAATTTTTCACCTCATAGTATGCCCGAAGAACTTAAAGTTTGCAAATTTTTAGGACAAAATATTAACAACTGTAGCCATTTGATCTTTGAAGGTTTAATTGGCTTATAGATCTGTTTTAAAAATGTTTGAAATAAAGTATATCAAATGAAAATTAGTTTGTTTTAATTTCCATATTGATATTTTCGAAACTTCTAAATCTATCGGGAAAACAATTTATTATAAGAACTAAAGTTTGACCTTTGTTTTGACACTTTTCAAATGCAATGAGTAAGCTACACTTAATCCATTAACGACAACAGGCAAGTACACTTGCCAAAAGGTTTTTGGCGATTATTTTCGTTCAAGTTAAAGATATGGTAAATGTATTAAAAGATGAAGTGAAGAGAACGGTTTCCGCAACAAAAGTCCCCTTTACAGTAAGTCTCTAATTTGATCCACTTACTCACTGTAAGCCCTCAAAGTTTGTAAAAAAGTTTTCTTTATTTTAGGGGCAAAAGGATATTTACTTGTAGAGCAAAATCGGGAGCAAGAAGGGTGTAGAGTTCCAAATTTTTGCAGCCAAAAAGTACTGTTTGGCCACTATTCGGCTTCGGCCACATTCGGCTTCGGCCAAATAATTGTATTAAATTTGTACTCACGAGTTGAAAAACACATTAAACACACTTTGAATCACATTAGTAAGCCACTAAAACATTTTACAAAGCGTTTTTGCGCCTAAAACAAGAAAAAAAAAAAGTTTTATTTACAAAAATGTCTGACAACAGGTTTTTGCTCAAAATAAATCATTCTAGACAAAATTTGTATACATTTGTATATTCCGCCAAGTCTAGTTTATCTCTTTTCTTGTTTTTACTACAAAAAAAAAATTTTTTTTAATATTCGGCTTCCGCTGAAAATTTGGCCGAATATTCGACTTCGGCCAAAAAATGTGTATTCGGTCGGACACTAGTAACTATTATTCAGTTGCAGATCTTAAAAATCACAGCCAGAAGCAAAAAGCTTTGACCAGAACTGGGGAATCGTCAAAGGGCAAACATTTTCACCAATAAAATAAGGGGGAAGAAGAGAGGTAAGGGGTCCAATTTTTGTTTCTAAACTATTATTATGTCACAGATCACGACCATTAGAAGAAACTCAAAATCGCTTCGACAGCAAATGTATGGTCGCCAAAGGGTTAAACCGAAAGTCAAATACCTTAAAATTGCAATATAAAGTTTAAAACAACAATTTAAAAAAAAAAATACCTTAAAACACCTAAAAATTGCAATATAAAGTTTAAAATAACAACAATTAAAAACAAAATATTTCTCTTTACTTATATTCTTAACCCTTAATATCCTACCAAAACAAAATCGTTAACTTTATTAAACACCTTGTTGAAACTTCTGTGACTTAAACAATGTTTATTGATACAATATCTAACATTTTCGCCTTTCACCACTTAGAAGCACCTTTTTTGGCACCCGTATGCTCATCAGAGTATCCCTCGCAACCTCAAAAAAACCAAAAAATTTGGTGAAATTATGTATTTTCGAAAAATCATTTTTTGTGTTAAATACATCGAAATCGAAGCCGAAAAAAATATTTCAGTGATTTTTTTTTAATTTTCAGAATGTTTAAAACAAAAAAAAATGTGTAACAAAAAGACCTTGGTAAAATTTTGATCTCCGGGTGCCTGGTTGAGTTGCAAGGGTCCATCCAGGTTTTCTTCACATAGTTCGGGTAAATGTAACCTATAAACAAAGTTGTAAAACAAAAGTTGTTTAGAATTTAGAGTTTTATAACATATATTTTTTCGGCCCAAAAAAAAAGTCAGAATATTAAGGGTTAAAAAGAAATAGTACAAAACAAACTGCAATTTTTCACCATTTTTCGTTGGATGACTATGTAAATCACATCGATTTGCGAAAATATGCAAAAACCCGCGGCCACAATATTTTTTAATTTAAAGAGGGGTAACAAATCTTTAATTTGATGTATAAAAAGTTGTGGGCAGATGAGGGCCAAATAACTAAAACTCTATGTGAAAAAGTAGTTTTTAAAAAACGTGTGTTTTGAAAAGGTTAAAAAAGTATTCTTCAGGGATTTTTTAATGGGCTTATATTTTTGCAGCTTTTATTATTTAATTTGGTAGAAAATAGTTTAAAATTAAATGTTTGTAGGGTTTTTTGAAACTTCTGCCACAATATCGCGTAAAATTTTTTAGATAAACTTAAGTATTATTTTATGGCTATGCAACCTCAATATATGCAATATAAACATTCACCCACTTTCAACGAACACAAACATTAAATCTCGTAAACAAAACAAGAAAATTGGTTAGATTCATCAAATTTAGAGTGTTATCAATTAATTTAGTGCAATGAAACTTAGAAAAAAAACATTAATTTTTTTGATTTTTGGCCAATGGGGGAAACCACTGTGCAATGGTGCGTCCGAGAGGGGTCCTTAGAGAGACCGACCCCCATTTATTTTTACCCAACAACATTTTTCTAAAACACACCTACGCCCTATCTCATCTCCCTGAGTAGGCTCCAATACAAATAAGAGTTGGAGCAAATTTTATAATAATGTAATTTTGAATGGAACCTACTTAGGGAGTGGAGATAGGGCTGTGGTATGTTTTACAAAAATGTTGGAGGATAAAAATAAATGGGGGTCGGTCTCACTAATGACCCCTCTCGGATGCACCATTGGACCGGTAGAAGCTGATTAAATAAAACAAATTTACAAAAAATAAAAGAAATGTATGGGGACCGCCTTAACAATTAGAGATAGAGGGTAGGTGTGTTCAGAGAAAATGTTTGGAATAAAAAAATATTGTGGGTCGGTCATACATTTTGTTGCTCTAAGGGCACTATTAGGGCAGTTAGAGCGGTTGGAGCAAATTTTAAAAAATGTCGTTTTGTGTGGGAGCTCCCTTTGAAATCGGAGATAGGGTATTAGTTTGTTCCAAAGAAATGTTAAGATGTAAAAATTAATAACCCCTCTATGACGCACCATTGGACCAGTAGAAATGATTTTAAGATTGGAAAATTACAATAAAATTTTTTCAAAAAATTTTAAAAATAAATAGTAATAATCGTTATCCCACAATCCTCCTGGGCAAAAAGTTTGTAGAATCGATAGAAGTTTTACACAAAAAAATTTCAAAAAAAATGAAGAGTAAAAACATTTTTAAAAATGAGATTTAAATTTTAAAACTTAAAAATCGCATACTAGAGCGCTTTTAAGAATTTTTTGGGTTTTTTTTTTTAAAGATCGTAAAAAAACAAAAATTTTGAAAAAAAAATGAAATTTGGACCATTATTGAGGAAGTTATGAGTAAACGAAGTTTGAGTAAAGGAACAAACTACCAATTTTTAAAAATTCGATAACTTTTGAACGGGTCACCAAAAAATCTGAAATTTTACCACGAAGGAGTTTTCGAAGGGTACTAAAAACTGTAAGCAAATTGGGAAAATCTAAAAAAAATTTCAAAGTGTCCGATTTGACATTGAATGCCCCATATACTTTATGGGGTCTCCGACCGATATTTCGATGCGTTACAAATGGAATGACAAAGTGAGTATACCCCCATACTGTGGTTGGAGGGTACAAAAAACAAGAGTGTTAAATTCGGCTGTGCCGAATCTTTTATACCCTCCAACAGTTAAAAAAAAAATGCAGGGGGGTTGGTTTGGGGGGCTTCGGTGGGTGCTGTATAACTTTAGTATTTTGTACTTAAGTTATACAATTTTATCATTAAATTTAAACTAGTTTTTTATATTCACGCTCTAAAAAGGGGCGGGCAAAAAAAATATTTTTTTTATTCTCTTTTCCTACTGCAGGACTCTGAACTTCTTCTTGCATAAAAATTTTCATTTGTTTCACAAAAATACAAAAAAAACGTATAAAAAATTGGTTTCAAAGGTTGGTTTAGTCCTTAACGGTGGAACTTTTTCCCCCTGATCCTATTTTGCTTATTTACGAACCTAACGGACCATTAGACATTATCGTGCTAAACTTAAAGGGGATATCTCTATAATTTTGAATTGCACCGCGCCATCTACAGAGAGACGGACAGACATTCATAGCATGTCTTAGAATCGATCATAGATCAATAATGTGTATACTTTGTGGGGTCCCCGACCAATATTTCGATGCGTTACAAACTGGATGACAAAGTCAGTATACACCCAAAAAATCTCAAATTCTTTCCTATAAACTTTTCACAAAGTTTAAAACCTTTCATTTAAAATCAATTGGAGCGAAATCCTATAATTTCGATCAAAGTTTTGGATTTTTGGTAAATTTCCATCAAAATTTTGAAGTTTTGAAAATTAAAGAAATAAAAATATCTTGCTATACATATTTTTTATTAGTTTTCGAATGTTAAATACGATATCTCTATTCATCAAAAAATTTCTGAAATCTGTCGAGCGGTTTTTGAGATATCGAAATTTGAATTAAAAAAAAATCCAAAAATGGCGGGTTTTCCTACACTTAATAATTATTTTTTTTAATTCTCAAATTTTTTTTTCCTATTGACTATTTCATAGAGATTGAGACAAACTTTTATTTAAGTTAATTTGAGCTCAATCAGACCCTTTGATTTAAATTTAGGGTTTTTAGTGAACATTTTCTAAAAACAAAAACTTTGGTCAAAGGGCGCTTCGTGTTAAAATGATCGGATTTGGCTCAAACTAATTTTAAATGAAAGATCATCTAAAGCCCAATGAAAGGGTCAATGAAAATAATTTTAAAGATTTTTTTTTTTTTATTTTTTACCGTAAGAAAATCCAAAATTTTTGCAAATCTCAAATATCCAAATCTCAAAAATCGCTCGACCGATTTTAAAAATTTTGTTGTTGATATTTTTCAAATTACAATTGGAATCTTCAAATTAGGTTAGGTTAGGTTAGGTTGTTAGTGGCTGCTGACGTTTTACGTCAACACACGTAGACTCTGAGGTCCATTGTGATACCACGGGACCGTAATAGGTTTCCCTACTAGTCCCTGTCGTTAAACCAGTTTGAGCTTCTTATGAAACTCCTTAGATGTTGAATTTTGACATCCAACAAATCAGAAAGATCGTACAGCTCCCTAGATCCCAGTGAAGCAAGTCTCTGACCAGAAAGTGCCGGGCAATGGCAAATAAAGTGTTCGATAGTTTCCAACTCCTCTTCATCCATGCAACTTCGGCAAAAGTCATTCGACGGCCCATTTAACCGCTCTGCGTGCTTCCCTATAAGACAGTGTCCGGTAATTAAAGAAACCACCGTCGAAATCTCTCCTCTTGGAAGCGATATCAGCTCACTTGTGCGCCCCTGATTAAGAGAAGGCCAAATCAGTCGTGTTGTCTCACACGTCCATCCATTTGCCCATCTTTGATTAGTCTCCGTCGCAGAACAAAGCCGTAGGTTTTGCTTGCAAGTTTCTAGAGGCATACCAACACATTCCAATTCTGTTGGAACCTGTAAGGTAGTTCCTAGTCTTGCAAGCTCATCGGCTTTGCAATTCCCTGGAATGTCTCTGTGCCCTGGGACCCATATGAGTCGTATGTTAAACTGCTTGGCCATCTCATTTAAAGACGTGCGGCAGTTAAGGGCAGATCTTGTTTTCAGAAACATTGAATCTAGGGACTTGACCGCGGCTTGACTGTCAGTATAGATGTTGACTGCGGTTGTAGACAAGACATTGCAGCTCAACCAGTCAGCCACTTCCTTTATTGCCAGCATCTCTGCCTGGTAAACACTGCAATGATCTGTCAATCTACGAGCCAGGCTCAACCCAAGCTCTTCCGAATAGACTCCAAAGCCCACTTGTTTGTGCAGCCTCGATCCATCTGTGTAAAAATTTATGGTAGCTCCACTACCCGGAGTATCCCCCATCCAAGACTCCCTGGATGGTATCATAGTGGTAAAGTGGCGCTCAAAGAGGCTCAAAGAGGGAGCACAGTCCACATTTTGTGGTATTGTTATCTTCTTCAAGATCGCGCTATGACCACAATCGCTGCTCCTCCATTGCAGCGTGCTATTAAGTCGAATTGCCGAGGCAGCCGCATACTGCCTACCCAATATGTCCAAGGGTATCAGGTGAAGGAGGATTTCTAATGCAGCCGTAGGTGTGGTACGAATAGCACCAGTGATGCACATTGACGCCATTCTCTGTACCTTCGTTATAAAGACACAGTTCGCTTTTGTTTCTAAAGCAGGCCACCAGACAATGATTCCATACAGCAAAATTGGACGCACCACCGCTGTATAGATCCAATGAACGACTTGAGGGCTAAAACCCCATCGTTTTCCAATGGCCCTTTTACAGGAATACAAAGCAATCGTTGCTTTTCTCACCCGTTCCTCAATATTACGCCTGAAATTCAGCTTCCTATCTAGAAATACTCCAAGATACTTGGCTCCATCTGAGAAGGTGATTTCAGTACCGTCCAGAGAAATAGGATCAAAAGCAGGAATCTTATTTTTCCTTGTAAACAAAACAAGCTCTGTTTTACTAGGATTAACTCCTAGACCACAGTCTCTTGCCCATTTAGACAGATCTTTCAGAGAACCCTGAAGAATGTCCCGCAATGTTGGCAGATGCTTCCCCTTTACCGCTATCGCGACATCGTCAGCATATGCGACAACATGACAACCACGTGCTTCTAGAGATAGTAGCATTGAATTCAGTGCCAGGTTCCAAAGAAGCGGCGAAAGAACACCTCCTTGTGGTGTGCCCCTATTGACAAATCGAGATATGACGGACGCTCCCAATTCAGACGTTATACGTCTATTGGCAAGTAGGTTTTCCACCATTAAAACGATTTCACGCTTTACTCTCAGACCAGACAATGCCAATATTATCGATTCTGGGATGACATTATTAAAAGCCCTCTCAATATCAAGAAAGGCCACCATAGTGTACTCCTTTACCGAAAGCGATCTCTCGATGGTACCAACATGAAGAGCTGTTTCCGTTCGTCCCTTGCTGTATGCATGTTGCTTTGTCAAAAGCAACCTCGGGTCAATCACTCTACGCAAATATGAGTCTATCATTCGTTCCATTGTCTTTAACAAAAAAGAAGACAGACTTATTGGTCTGAAATCCTTCGGAGCTATGTGGGAACTTTTGCCAGCCTTCGGGATAAATCTTCAAATTACAATTGATCTTTTTCGAATTGTAATTTATCATTTTCGAATTATAATTGATATTTTTCTAATAACAATTAATCTTTTTGAATTACAATTGATATTTTTAGAATAACAATAAGAATATTCAAATAACAATTGATCTATTTCGACTTACAATTGATCTTTTTCGAATTACAAGTAATATTTTCCGAAGTACAATTGATCTTTTTTCGAATTACAATTGATCTTTTTTGAATTACAATTGATATTTTTCGAATTGCAATTGATCTTTTTCGAATTACAATTGATCTATTTCGAATTACAATTTATCTTTTTGAATTACAAGTGATCTTTTTCGTTAATCAATTGTTAATCTTTTTCGAATTTCAATGGATCTTTTTCGAATTACAATTGATCTTTTACGAATAACAATTGGAATTTTCGAATTACAGTTGATAGTTTTTAAATAACAATTGAAATTTTCGAATTACAAGTAGAATCTTCGAATTACAAATGGAATCTTCGAATTACAAATGGAAACTTCGAATTACAAATGGAATCTTTGAATTACAAGTATAATTTTTGAATTACAATTAATCTTTTTCGAATTACAATTGATATTTTTCGAATAACGATTGATCTTTTTCCAATTATAATTGACCTTTTTCGAATTACAATTGATCTATTTCGAATTACAATTGATCTTTTACGAGTTACAATTGATCATTTCCGAATTACAGTTGATCTTTTTAGAATTAAAATTGAAATCTTCAAACTACAACTGATCTTTTTTGAAATTGAAATTTTCGAATTACAAGTAGAATCTTCGAATCACAAATAGAATCTTTGAATTCCAAGTAGAATTTTTGTATTACAATTTTGATTTTTTTCGAATTACATCTGTAAATGGTGTAGTAGAATCTTAATTTGCCCGGACACTTGGGAAAATGAAAAGTTAAAGAAAAAATGTCACTCTAATGAATATGCACTTTAATGGATATTATTCATCCATTTTTTTTTGTACTCCCAAAAGTAACATGAGGAAATTCTTATACAATCTTTGTATGATTGACTGGCTTACTGACTGAATGATGTTGATGAAGTTAAAGGAAAATTGTTGTCGAAGGGTGTATGTATGTAATTGCAAGTTTAAGTATGTTTAAAAATATCAACAGTGGAACCGCAGTTAAATAACTCTCGTGGATATTAGCTTTTTGATCCCAGCAAAACTTAGATTACCAAATAAGGTATAAAATAAGGTATAGGATCTCTTATTTTATACATTGCAGCATTGATGATTTTAACAGGCGATGAGACTCAAAGTAATGCATCCACATTATCACAAAGAATACCAGTAAAGTATAAAATAAGTCATAAATTTATAACGAAGAATACGAGTAAGGTGTAAAATATATGATATTTTATAGGTTACGAGAAATGAAATAATATAGCATACCAGAAGATAATATATAAGGTGTGACGAGTAGTGAAAAAGTAATTTTGTATTAAATTTACTCACGTGATTGTAAGTGAGTGTAAGTAGATAAAATATGCTCGTGAGTGTGTGTCGTTAGAAATGTCCTGTCGTGAGCCCATCTCTAGTTTAAACTTATGCATTTTTTTATAAAATAATTATTTTTTATGTTATTGTAATGCATTATGCATCCAATTATAAATAATGCATTATTTCAAACTTTCAAATAATTCATAATGTAACCAAATATAAGTCATCCATGATTTAATGTTTAGAAATAATAAATATGAAATACATTTTTTCCAATAATCATGCATTACGTAGCAAATTATTAGTAATGCATTATTTTTCACTTGAAAATAATACGTTGTGGAACAAATGTTTGGTAAGACATCATAAAATAATGCTACAAATAAGTTATATGCATTACCTGGTAATGTGTTATATAATCACTACCCATTACCAACGTTTTGCTGGGATATTTCGAGTTGTCAATAAAATTTCTGAATAACAACAAAATGTCTAATTAGAACATTATAATAAATTATAAAAAAAAAACACAAAATTTAAAAAAAATTTACCGGGAATCAAAAATATCAGAAAAAAACAAAAAAAAAACAAGTGAAAGTGTTAAATTCGGCTGCGCCGAATATTTTATACCCTCCAAAATGAAAAAAAAAAAATTGTCAGGGGCGTTTGTTTTTATGGGGGGGTGATAGGGGTCAGTGGTGGACGTTGAGAGCACCTTCCTATCCTGAGAAATATAACAAATGTTTCATTTATTAAGCAAAAATACAAAAAAAACATGTAAAAAAAGTCTATTTTTTCAGAGGTTGGTTCAGTTCTTCAAGGGGGAACTTTTTTCCCCCTGAGCCGATTTTGCCCATTTACGAACTTAACCTGCCTAGGACCAGAAGACATATTCATGCTTAATTGCTGAAAGCTAGCTCTTTTATTTTGGACTGTATCGTGCCATCTACAGACGGGCGGACGGACATTCACAGAATGTCTTAGAATCGATCATGGATCAATAATATATATCGTGAACCTATATTCAAAATATGCCAACTCAAATTTGACCGATATGAGTTTCCGATGGCAAATAGCTCCCCTATGCAATACCCATCTGTGGTAAAAATTTCAGAGCAAAAAAATAATTTGTTGTCGTTTTACATCCATTTTTGCTATTCTGCTAACTCAAAGTACATATTTTTTTGGTGAAAATAAATGCCAACTCCCATTGTAAATTTCCAAAAAATTTTCAAAATTTTTTTTAAAAAAAATTTGACTACATATCTCATTGCATTTGTCATGCTGAACACGAATCTGGTAAAGATTTTGATATCTAATGGCCAGTTTTCGAGAAATTGATATTTTGAAAATATCGGTTAATAGTGTTTGTAAAAAAAAATTGCTTATATAGATGTAACTTTCAAACTATTTATCAGATTGAAACATTATGAGTGGGGCAAATAAAGTCAATGATATAAGCTTTCAAAGTTGCTAGTTTAAAGTGACCCTTTTACAATACAGCGTGAGTTAAAGAGTGCCAAAGTTGACCACCCTGAGATAAAAAGGATTTCGGAGCTAGTAACTTTTAAAAATATGCAAAGATTTTTAATTTTTTCTTTTCAGTTTTTGCAATTATTGTACTAAGGATAACAAAAACCAAAAAAAAAAAATTATAAAAATTTTTCAAAAAAAAAATATTTCTTTATTTTCCGACAAAATATGCCAACTCTAAAAAAATATTTGTTTTTTGATGTAGTAATAAATGCCATCTCTCAAAAATACGCAAACAAGTGCAAAATATAAAATTTTTGGCATAGGTAAAAATTATTTAGAACATTTAAACCATGTTATGGAAGGTACATTGTTAATTTTTACAATAATATGCGAAATAACTAGTTTTTTAGCTCTCCTGAACAGTAAGCTTTTTCGAGTTGGCATTTATTGAATATAGTTCGACGATATACTTTATGGGGTCCCCGACCGATATTTCGATGCGTTACAAACGGAATGAGAAAGTGAGTATAACCCAATACTGTGGTTGGAGGGTATAAAAATAAGTCAATTAAATTTTTAATTGAAAATTAAATAATTTTTGATTACTTCTTATTTGAATAAACTAAAAATTTTATTATTATAACAATTTATTAAAGTAACAGTCAATAATTTAATTGACAGCAGTTTTTTAAAAGTTGTTATACCAACAAGTATAAACAAAAATTTGAGAAACTTTTAACTTATAAGAAACTTTATCCAAAATAGCAGAAAAATATTTTTTGTTTTAATTCTTGTAACTTAAGACTATATAAAACTCAATAATTCTTTATTTTAATTCATGAAAAATTTTATTATTTTGCGCAACTACTTTTAATTGTTATATTCAAAAGTTGTAATACCAACAAAAGATTTCATTAATTCAATAAGCATAGTAATTGACTTTGGTTTTATTTTCAATAAAATTTTTTTATCGACTAGGAGAAAAATAAAGCTTTTTCTCCCACTTTCAATCCACACTTTACTGGATATTAAAAAATGTTCCTTATTTAAGTTCTACTGTCGTTACTCCAGAGTTTGAAATCATCCAAAAATTTGTATGTTACACAGTTCCATTAACATATAAAGTGAGTTTTTCGTTGGATATACAAAAAATTGTAAAAGAAAATAAATTTTTATTATAAAATCTAGAGTTGCTAAAGGCTACACATTCACAAACACACATACAAAAACTCACACACACACACACGCACGCTCACAGAAAAAAATATGGAGGAAACAGATTTGAGTAATCACTTGTTTAAATTTAACAAGTAATAGTGTTAAATTCGGCTGTGCCGAATCTTTTATACCCTCCAACTCGTTTCAAATTAAAAAAAAAATCGCAGGGGCGTCTTTTTTTTTTTGGTGAGGGGGGTCGTCGAAGTTGGTGGGGGACACCTGTACCCTCGCTATATATGTTTACAAATTATTTGTTTATGATATTAACGCTTAAATAATAAATTTTTATCGTTATTTTTAATTAATTTCTATAACCACGCCCCCAAAGGAGGGGCGGCCTGAAAAAAATCAAATTTTCTAACCCATTTGGTCCAAGCGCAGGTCTATGAATGTTACATTTGTAGAGCAAAAATTAAAAAAAAACTCGTAAAAATATCGTATTTTTCAAGGGTCGTTTTAGTTCTTCAAGGGGGAACTTTTTCCCCCTGGTCTGATTTTGCCCATCTTCGAACTTAATCTTACCAGTAACACAAGTGATATATGCCCAATTTCAGGGGTCTACCTCTTTTGGTTTAGACTGCATCGTTATTTCTACAGACGGACTACCATCGCTAGAAAGTCTTAGATTCTATTATGGATCAATATTATATATACTTTGAGGGGTCCCCGACCGATATTTCGATGTATTACACACGGAATGACAAAGTGAGCATACCCCCATACTGTGGTTGGAGGGTATAAAAACAAAAATTGGGTAATTTTTTAATTGACGCAATTAAAAATTTACTTAAAAATTTTAAAAACAATTTAAGGAAATAATTTAATAAAAATGTAATAGTTTTTTTAATTTTTTTTAACTCTCATAGTTTTTTGAATTCTCGTTTAGTTTATAGTTTTTTGTGTATGTATAAAAAAGTTTGTAATCGTCTTTATAAAATATTTATGTTTTTGAGACATAAATATGTTTGGTAAAGTTTGAACAAACAAGTTATTTTGTTTTTTTTTTGTAAAAAAATTTTAAACTTTTTTAAACTTAAAAAAAAATAAATAGATAAATTATGAGTAAATCTTTAATTGTGTCAATTAAAAATTTATTCAAATTTTTTTCAAACATTTAATAAATTTTTATTAAAAATTTACTCAATACTATTAAATCGTTTACTGGTGCAAAATTGAGTAATTTTTTACTCAATAGTATTAAAAATTTACTCAAATATTTTTTTTATTTTTTTCTGTGCACGCACAGTATTCAGCAGAAACTCTTAAACTTACTACGTGCTGGATTTCTTGGTACACCATTACTCGAAAGATGAAGAATAAAAGTTTACTTTATTGTTATAAAATATGCTGATTTATAATCAACATCATAAATAGTTATGTTATTTATAATAACAATTTAAATACTCATAAGTAGAATACATTTTTTTAATTTAAGAAACGAACGTTTAAAATTTAATATTTAGTTAATTTTTGTAATTCGGCTGTGTCGAATCTCTTAGAACAAATCTGTTCAGCGGCGTTTTGGAAAGGCATCCCGACGGTGGCCGCCGCGGAATTCTAGGGAACATTTCCTACCGCGATAAATGTTTACATTTATTATGATTTGTTGCACTCAAGTATTCCAATTTTATTATTTTTGTACTCTACACAGAGGGGCTGTGGTACAGGGTATAATGACTTTGTGCTGCTGTTTATAACTACCCGAAATTGGTAGCTTGATGATTGGTCCTAGACCATCATCAAGCATGCCTATTGACTGGGAATCTGTCTGTCCGTCCGTCTGTCTATATTAACGTTGTGCACACGATACAAGTCGAAATTTTTAATAGATTTGTCTGATAATAGAAACTTAAGCTTCTCTTGACTCAGGCGCGGATCCACGGGGGGGGGGGGGGAAAGGAAATTTCCCCCCCAACCGAATTAGAAAGAAATAAAAGGAAAAAGGAAAAAAAGAAAAAAAAGGAAAGAGAAGAAAAGAAGAGGGAAAAATGCCTGCGAATTTTGTACTCTTGCCCAAAATATTAAATTATGATAATGTTTTGCGGAAGATTTGGGTGTACTTGCCAAAACAAAGTTTTTTTTAGAAAAAATAATGTTATATTACTTTGCTAGTCCATGCATAACGAATTGAAATATCAGTAGAGGACCCCATATATATATATATTCATGATCCTCGATCGATTTTAAGTCGATCTAGCAATGTCCGTCCGTCAGTCTATCTGTCCAAAATCGGCCAAATCGGCCAAATCGGTCCAGTGATTCAAAAGTTATGTGCAAAAGAGTAAATTTCGGCAAGGGGTTTTCGCAAATTTACGAGATAAAAAACACAATATCTTTCGAAAAACAATAATGAGACTGTTGAAACGTGGCATATATCTTTGCCGTTCCTCAGGTCTGTTTAGTATTGAATTTCAGGTCAATCGGTGAAGTGGTTCAAAAGTTATAAGCAAAACCCCGAATTTCAGATTTTGTTCATCTTAAATGCCACGTGGTAAACAAGTTTTAAAAGCATTGGTGGTAACTAAGCGATGCTTTTCCAACTTGTTTAGTTTTAAAGCGATGCTTTTTAAACTTGTTTAGTTTTAAAACAGGGACATAACGGTTATAATTTATATTTAAAAAAATTACTAACTTTTAAATACTTTAAAATTTTTATATTTCAACAAAAATCAAACAGTTTGGTAACGATTTTTATTTTAAAATTTAAAATATTCAATCAATATTTTGATCATAGCTGTATTATTGATTTTTTTTATTTGGATTTTTTGGAAAAAAATAAAATACTTTGATATTTTAGTTGGCTATCAAAAAATAAAATGTTTTGTTATTTTATTTATTTTGGTTTGAATAAAATAAAATTTTATTTTATTCAAATTCATAAAAATGAAATAATATTTCTTTCCAAAAAAATCAAATATTTTTTTCTGATTGCTTATTCAAACAAACAAAATAGAATTTTTCAAAATAATCAACAAAAATTTGTGATTTTTTTTGGTTATTCACAAAAATTCAAATGAATAACGTATTATTTAAACAAAAAAAAGAAATATTCTTGAAAATTTTGTGTTTGAAAAATATTTTTTTTTTTATTTATTTTGAATTTTATTATACAGTAAAACACACAATTATTCTTACAAACCACTATTGTTTTACTTATTTAAGGTTTTCTTTACTAAAACATTAATTAGATTATTTTTAATTTTTTCCCAAATTGACTTTTACTGATTAAAAAATGTTCTTAAAACATTTTCTTATGGAAAATTCGATATTTTTCTTAAACAATAAAAAGTCGTGAAAGGATGTATAATTACTTAAATACCCTTAATTGTAAAGGTTTATTTTGCAAAACATTGAGATTTTTAAGGGTTTTTGCTTTGGTGACATTTTTAAGAAAATATTCTATAGTATTAACTGTGAAATGTTTCTACTACACAAAAATTATTTTAATCGAAAAAAATTTCATTCTTTATACAATTGAACATTTTTGCAATAGAAAATGCATTATTCTATTTTTAAAATTTAAATGCATATTTGCTTATAATATTTTTTTATTTTTGACTACTTTTGAGGTAAAACTGATGTTGTACTGATGATGTAATTTATTGTGATTCTCTAGCACATAACGATCTATCCGTCTATCCCTCATTTTACGGATTAACTGTTATATTTTTTAAGCGAGATACATTGAAGTCTACCAAAAGGGAAAAAATATTCTACGAATTAGTGCATGAAATTTCACTGGGGAAGTATCATATTGAAAATAATTAAAATAATAAGTTATAATATATCAAAAATGTTTCAAATTTACTTTATAACTATATCACATAGGCCTGGTAAAATTTGTGACTTTGACCAACCAAGTAAAACACGGGTGGTTGGAAACAGTTTTTGCCTAAAAGTGCGAATACTATATTTTCTTTTTTGAATACGTATTTGGAATTTCTAAGAATAATATAGGAACAAAAACCAAAACATCAATCGAGCACTTTTTTCAAAAATCGCGGTTGAATTGCAAAAGATTATTATATTCGAATTTTCTCGAAAACTAGAGATATCAAAAAAAACAAATATTATTTGGAATTATGCATTTATATAAAGTATTCAAAAAAATTTACATTGCAGTATTCAAACGGTCAAAAATAAACATAATTATTTTGAATGTATTTTATATGGTATGGAATTGGGCACATTTTTAAGCGCGAAAAACACAAAAACGAAACAAGCTACAGCATTTTAGATGACAGATTTGGATTCTATAGGTCCATATTATATAAAATCCACTCTTAGTTTTTGACATTAACGCAATAATGTCTAACAGTGGTGCTACAAAAACGCTTATAAATAACATTTTTTAAATTTCTATTCCGAATATCTCGAAAACGAGAAGCTATAGAGAAATTGCATATTTCATAGAGTATGCGGTACGTTTACGTTTTTAGACTAACTACTTACAATTAGACCTTAATGGTCAAAACGTACTCTGAAAATTTAAATACTTTTAGGCATTTCTTTTAAAAAAGGGAAAATGGAAATTAATTGTTTATTTCTTGTAAGAGTCCTAACACCTTAAATGGGAAATGAAGTGTTGATTTTTTAGAATCCTAACAGGTATTGCTTAGACTTTTAAGCTCTTAATTTCCTTAGTTTTTCTCTTCCTTGCTTCTGCAGAAACAAAGTCAGGTCAAAAAAAAAATATGTATATCGTTGACTGTGACTTTTCATATCCCATTATGCCAATAGTTAATCAAGCTGGAGAGAAATTGGCATCGGCCTGACCAATTTTGCTCGGATGCGGCTCAATTTTTTATTTTTTTTTTGTAAAACATAATGGCCGGCTTTTAAGCCGGTTGGTTTGTTTGTCTGATGCCAAAGTGGTCCTATATTACATAAATACGCCCACGAAGACTTTTCGAAATTTCTTAAAACTATATAATCATACTGATGGCCAGGTAAAGATATGTAGTTTTGGTTCACTTACGTCAACGTTACAAAAAATTTCTTCTGTTTCTGTTGTATGTTTCAATAAAAATATTTGAAATTCAAAAAAAAAAATCAAACAAAGAAACTTAAAAAAATTGTCATTTTGTATAAATTTTTCTAGATAATAGAAATTTTATTCTATAACAATTGTTTGTAAAATTTATTGTCAGTTTTTACGGATTTTTACAGTTATTTATATAAGTAGTCTTTTTTTTAAATAAAGTTTCATTAGTTTCAAACGTATTTTCTGTTGAATTTACTGACATAATATTTTGAGTGTATATAATAAATAAACATTTCGGTATTTATCATTATTATCAGATATCATTCCATTTCGCAAATCGCATGTTTTTAAATTTGGTTATATGACCGCTAAATTTTATCATAAAATTTCATTTTCTAGTCCCCTGGATTCAACTGCAGGACGTTGAAGTTCTTCTGCCATAGAAATATTTCATTTGCTTCTGCCTTTTTTCAAATTTTTAAATATGATCCGATTTGGCCCATTTCCGTACTTAACCAGCCTCAGACCATAAGATATATTTCTTTTATTTTGGATTGTATCATGTCTTCCACAGACGAACGGACGGACATCTGCAGAATGTGTAACAATCGATCACTAATAAATAATATATATTTTATGGTTTGTTAGATAGATATTTCGATGCTTACACACGGAATGACAAAGTGAGTATTCTCCTTAAACCAACCTATGAAAGTCGCCAATTTTTACAGATTTTTATACTTTTCTTTAAAAAAAAAGTTTTGTTAAGTAAAAATTTGCAGAAGTTTATAGCTCTGCACTTGGAATTTCCTAAATCACAACTTAACTTTTCTGAATTCAAATGGACTTTTTATAAATTACAATTTATAAGAACCTGATATTAAAACAAAACTGTTTTGTAACCCGAGTAAAAATAAACATATATAACAATATATAACGAGATACAAACATAATAAATCATATATGATTATACATCCCGTGAGGTATTTTCTAATTTTTTAAATGCAGTCATATGTAGTAATATATAATTTAATCATGATTCGGATTAAAAGGTATACGGTTGATATAAATATATGAAATAATATGAGGGCCAATACAAAATTTGTTTTTCTGTATAATTTAACATAAAATTATATATAGCTTATTCTGTTCCATATATAACTATAAATGTTCCCAATTAACCAAAAATGTTCTAAGTTTTAAAAGCAAAGTATAAGAAACTTCTAAAATGTTCCTAAACATTTCCTTGTTAGGGTTATGTATATCACCTATCTGGTTCGAAGCGTACCCGAACATTTTTTTTGTTTTAGAAAATTATATGTTTGGTGAATGTATCGTTGACCTGTGGTGTTACTCACCCAAACCAAAACACACCAAGATTTTTTGTGTTTTTATGCAATTAGATCTAATTGGATCCAATGAAATATGGCAATGTCTGGTCAAAACTCGGATGAAATCGAATCATATTTTATACAAGTTGATCTTTTTTAATGCAAAAACATCCACCATTATTCGGATTAAATTGCGTATAAATATATATTGTGTTATATATCATTATATATTGCATCATATAAGAATTTTTACTCGGGTAAGAATAATTTTTTGTTAAACTGTACAAAATAAATAAAATAGTTTTTTTTTTCAAACACAAAATTTTCAAGAATATTTATTTTTTGTTGTTTGAATAATACGTTATTTATTTGAATTTTTGTGAATAACCAAAAAAAATCACAAATTTTTGTTGATTATTTTGAAAAATTATATTTTGTTTGTTTGAATAAAAAAAATCAGAAAAAATTATTCGATTTTTCGTTATTCAAATAAAATCAAAATAAATATTATTCATTTTCAAATATTTAAATAATCTGTTATTTGATTATTTTTGAAAAAATATTGTTATTTATTCATTTCGTTATTTCAATCATAGCATACAGCTATGATTTTGATTTTTATTATTTGAAATATAATAACGGTTATTTGATAACCAAATATAAAAATCAAAATAAATAACAAAAATAAAACAAACAAATTTATTTGACTTTCAAATAAATAAAATACAATTTTAACAAAATTGAAAATATGTATGTGAAGCGAAATTTGTTTAACAAAAAGACATTTTGAAGCATCCGCAAATAGTCTTTACGAAAATTGACGATGACCATTAAAGAGCGGATTGTGTAATAAAATTTTTAATACATAAATGCTTGAGACAAACAGAGCGCAAAGAAATTTAGTTTTTTATTAAAATTCGTATGATTTGTTTTGTTAAATTTGCTCAAAGTTTCGCGTAATTTATGGACAAAATATTTTAATAATTCTAAAACCGGGATTTGTAATAAATTCTTGTTGGACTAAAATTTTTAAAATCTTGTGTAGACAATGGCAAAATATTTTATGATCCTAAAACAGCGATTTTAACCATATTTTCCCCAAATCAGCATTATGATTTTGCTCATAATGCTGATTTAGACCATCGCTACTTTTCTCAATGATTATTTCCGGATGCTTCGTTTGTGAATGTCCATTAATATATGTCTTGAAAATATGAATAGAAAATAGATTACCAAAAAAAAAAATATTTTAGAATCCTGAAACATGCGATTTTGGTCCAAAGATTCTAATCAAAATTTTGGACCAACATTTTTATTTGCGACATTTTCCCTAAAATCAGCCTTTAATGGCCAACGTCCGGAATGTCTTTTGATATAATACGGCTTTGTAGATCTTGTAGAGATTATGGAAAAGGATAAAAAGTTTTGAATAAAATTCTCACATTTAATAATCAGCTCTTCAATTCATATGCACATATAAGTTTGTAAAATATATCTACAAAATTGATTGAATAAAATAAAAATCGAAATAAAAGTTATTTCTTGATTAAATAAACAAATCAAAAAATAACTTTTATTTTTAGGTTGAAAATAAAAATCCAAATAATACCCGAAAAGTTTGAATAAAAAAATAAAAATTAATTTTAAGAAATCTTTGCAAATTTTTGTTAATTTTTAACTAAAATATGTCTTCATATATTTGTTGTTAAATAATTAACAAACTTTTTTAAATTTTTTTGGTTGATTTTTATGAAATCATAACGGTTATTTTTGGTCCCTGTTTTAAAAGCATTGGTAACTCGAAAAAAATTTCACACTCAAAAACAATTTTACACTCAAAAAAAATTTTTCACTCAAAAAAAAATTTTGTTTTTTTTTTACAAAAATGTCAATATTTTGTGTACATACGTACATGCATTCACTCAGAAATATTTTTACAGTATAAAAAACATTACACTCGAAAAAAAGTTTTACACTCAAAAAAAAAACATTAGTAATTTTTCTTTTAAATGACAAAAAAAAAGAGTTTTTACTCAAAATAAAATATTTCTAATCAAAATTGTTAATTTTTCACCTTAAAATGTACTATCCTTTAAAAAAGGCATTGTGGAGGGTATTCATAGATTCGACAAAGTCGAATTTAACTTTTCTACTTGTTTAAATACCATTTGGTGTTCAAGTATGTTCACAAATGTCAACCAGCAGCCTAATTAAAGCATTTTGCATTTTTAGGTTATGTTGAATGTACTGAAATTTTTTAGGTGTGCTTACATTTTCGTTCATAACTTTTGAACCGCTGAACCGATATCGCTCAAATGCAATACCAAACTTCTCGGGAGAACTTCCAATAAATATGTTAAGTTTCAGTCATCTCTGTGCAATATTTTGTCCGTGGCAGGATTTTCCACAGACAGACAGACGGACAGACAGACATCGCTAGAATGTCTTAAAATCGATCGGGCATCATGAATATATATGTATACTTTATGGGGTCCCAGATCAATATTTCGATGAGTAACAAACGGAATGACAAACTTATACACTCCGCATCATAACTATAGCCGCATTGCATTTTTCGGTTTGTTTAATGTTCAAGAAGTATTTTTATGAAACCTATTATGGTATATTACAGTGTTATAACAGTTCTCTTGTTTTTGTAAATTTGAGCCATCAGCTGTTTGAATTCAGAAAACGGCGACCAATAACTGTATTTGTCAGTGTTTCATAACTATAGCCGCATTTCAATAAAATCAGTTGAAATGAGTTCAAGTCAAAGTTTCGTGGCCAAATTAATTTTTTTTTGGTAAAATTCGTTCCTCTATTAATTTTTTAACAAAATGCCACGTGGTAAATTTTTAAATGAAGTCGAACAAGTGAGAGTGTTACATTCGGCTGTACCGAATCTTTTATACCCTCCGAAATGTAAAAAAAAATCCAGGGGCGTTTTTTTTGGGAGGGGGGTTCGTGGGAGACGTTAGGGGGCACCTTCCCCTTACGATTTTGAACTTCTTCTGAGATAAGAATGTTGCATTTGCTTACCAAAAGTACAAAAAACTCTGCAAAAAATGCGTTTTTTCTTGGGTTGGTTTAGTTCTCTAAGGGGGAACTTTTTTCCCCTTGGTCCGATTTTGCCCATTTCCGAACTTAACCTGCCTAGGAATATAAGACATATTCGTGCCAAACTTCGGAAGTCTAGCTCTTTTATTTTGGACTGTATCGTGTCCTCTACACACAGACAGACGGAAAGACGGACAGACGGACGGACGGACGTCGCTAGAATGTCTTAGAATCGATCACTGATCAATAAAATATATACTTTATGGGGCCTAGACCGATATTTCGATGCGTTACACACGGAATGACAAAGTGAGTATACCCCCATACTATGATTGGAGGGTATAAAAAGTCATAATTTTAGCCTTTTTAGAAAGTGGTTTAAGTTATCGCGAAATTGGACGAAAAATTAAGCGATCTGACAAAGTTATCCGAAATTTTGTAAAAAATAAAAGTGGATACGGGATGAACAAAACAGGGGGTCGAAAAAAATGCTATCTGAGAGAGATCAACGCCGTATTATTAACGCTGCTAGCAATTCTATGAAAACTCTTTCGCAGATTGGTAATGAATGCGGCTTGAATGTGTCCAATTCTACAAAAAGTAGAGTCTTAAAGGAGTCTGGAACGATAACAAGACTTTTATTTTTTACAAAATTTCGGATAACTTTGTCAGATCGCTTAATTTTTCGCCTAATTTCGCGATAAATTAAACCACTTTCTAAAAAGGCTAAAATTTTGCCTTTTTCGACTTCATTTAAAAATTTACCATGTTGCATTTTATTTAAAACTTAATAGAGGAACGAATTTTACCAAAAAAAAAATTTATTTGGCCACGAAACTTTGACTTGAACTCATTTCAACTGATTTTATTGAAATGCGGCTATAGTTATGAAACACTGAGAAATACAGTTATAGGTCGCCGTTTTCTCAATTCAAACAGCTGATGGCTCAAATTTACAAAAACAAGAGAACTGTTATAACACTGTAATATACCATAATAGGTTTCATAAAAATACTTCTTGAACATTAAACAAACCGAAAAATGCAATGCGGCTATAGTTATGATGCGGAGTGTATATACCCTCTATCATTAAGTGGAGGGTATAAATACAAAATTGATAAAAAAAAAAATTTTATGAAAAAAAAAAATTATGAAAAAAAAAAATTTAATGAAAAAAAAAAAAAATTATGAAACAAAAAAAAATTGATGAAAAAAAAAAAATTGATGGAAAAAAAAATTTATAAATAAAAAAAAAGTGAAGAAAAAAATTAATGAAAATAAAAAATTGATAAAAGAAAAAATTGATAAAAAAAAATTTTATGACAAAAAAAATTGATGAAAAAAATAAAATAATGAAAAAAAAAAATTGATGAAAAAAAAAGTTTGATGAAAAAAAAAATTGATGAAAGAAAAAATTTTATGGAAAAAAATTGATGAAAAAAAAAAAATTTGATGAAAAAAAAAAAATTTGATGAAAAAAAAAAATTGATGAAAAAAAAAAATTTTTATTGTTGAAAAATAATTATGTTAGTTTTTATTCACCAGCTGGTGAAAAACGGTTTAATTCACCACGAGGTGAATTATTAACCAAGTTACAAACCCAAGTTATTAAAATTTTTGGTTTTAAGAAAATGAAAATGGTAATTCTTGTTTTCTTTTTCGTTAATTGTTAGCTTATATAGTCCAACTGAGGTGGCGTCCTGCAACTTTTTTAAAATTAGACACCATCCTAAAAACATTATCTTGTTAAAAGGAAAGTGGAAAGGAAATAATCCGAAAAAAAAATTTCTGTGAAACATGTCCAAGGATCTAAAAAAATGTTCAATGAAAAATGTTAACAAATCTTAAAATTTTTCTAAAGGGAAAATGTCGCCGGAATGTTAAAATTTGTCTATATGAAAAAATTTGAGAATTTTTTTTAGAGGAAAAATTGGGAATTTTTTTATAGGAAAATCCTTAAAAGTTTTCTATAAAAAAAATCGAGGAATTTTTCTATGTGATAAAAGTCTCAAAAAATTAAAGCTTTTCTTAAAAAAAATACAAGAATTTTTCTAGAAGAAATATTTGGGAATTTTTCTTAGAACTTTTTTATAGAAAAAATCTTATAATTTTGACAATTTTTATATGAAAAATCTAACAGTTTTTCTATAGGAAAAATCGGAGAGTTTTTCATAGGAAAAATCTGAGAATTTTCTATATTGAAAATTTGACAATTCTTCTGGGTTAAAAGCAAAGAGGATATGAAATCATGAGTAAGCATTTTTTCTTAAACTTTCAAAAACTTCAAAAGTTTTCTTTAGAAAAATCGTTTTTTATAAAAAGTAAAATTAAAATAAAATTTTTCTGTAGGAAAAATAAGAAAATTTTCTTCAGGAAAATTTGAGAATTTTTTATACAAAAAAATACAATAGAATCTTAGACTTTTTCGATATGAAAAATTATAGAGAATCTGGGACTTTTACAGGAAAAATGTCAAGGGAATCTAAGTATTCTTCCCTTGGATAAATGTCTCAGAATCTGAGATTATTTTTATTAGAAAGATGTCTCAGAATCTAAGACTTTTTTAGAAAAACCAAAACCGTCATCGATCACCAGGCAGGCGAACATGGATGTGACTTCAGATTGTGACACCAATGACCAACTGTCGGGCTTGGATGACCTTGCTTTATATGATACCGACGAGGAGGATATCTTGCTGCTATCCCCCAGACCGGTTCAGGAAGCAAGTGTTATTTCTAAGCCCGAAAAAGGGGTCAAGGGTGATGCAGGTGAAGCCATCGCCACGGAAGCCCGTCTGGTGAAAGATGACACAAAACGTTTGGCAGGCTACAGGCGCTCTCTCAGGTACTTGAGGAAGCTGGCTCTACGCGATCCAGCTACAATAAGTACAAGGGATAAGCGTCTAAGGCGGAAGCATGAATTCCATGTCAAAGTGTATGAGAGAATGAATACACCAGACATGGAAGACAGGCCAAACGTTCAAGCACAAGATCGGTGCCAAGCCATGGCGATCTCTGATCAATCTGGGCGCCATGACAACTCCGATGTGCGAAAACCGGATTCCGTAGTTCCTAGCGGATCCGGACTGATCACGTCCGCCAAATCAAACGCACTGGACACACGCCCCTCCACATCACGTGGGGCGGCTGTGGGCGGTACCAAGATTTGCGGGGGTCTAACCGCCAAAGCCAGAAATGGAGACGGTAAACCGAAGGGGCAAGCCGTACACACCTCGAATAAAGGTGGTACTGCAGGCTGCAAGGTTGACGCCTCCAAATCTGGAGGAAAGCGGCAAAGATCCGGTGAAACGCAGGTGTCTGAGGGAAAGAGGTTGAAACCATCAACTAGCTTGACATCAGCACCTGAGCTACAAGTAGCCATTATCGACCGAAGTCATCCAGAAGGCAGGATGGCTACGGACAGGTGGCTGCTTATAGAGGAACGGATCCTAAGGTCACTAGTTGACGCGCTCAAGGACAGTGATGATGATTCATTCACTGAATTTGACCACGCCAAATGGAATAAGGGCATCAAGATCGTGGGCTGCAGCAATGATAAAGCGCTAAACTTTCTCAAAACCTGCATCCACGGTCTTGATGACCTTTGGCCTGGGATGAAGGTAGAGGTCGTCCCTGTTGACCAGGTTCCTTACCAGGCCACAGTGAAGGTGTGGATTCCTCCTCCAGTTATAGAGGATGAATCCATACTTACGCTGCTTAAACGCCAAAATAAGGGGCTTGGTTCTGATGATTGGAGAATCATCAGGGGACGTGGGAGGGACAAGGGAGACGGTAAGGATCTCTGGCTAAAAATCAGCTCGGAGTCCTTGCGCCTTCTGCGCCTCTCCAAAGGCGAAGTAAAATTCGGGTTGAATCATCTGAAGATGATTCTTCCCAAAGAAGAAGCGCAAAAATGAATCCCGGCTGCATCAAGGTGGTACAGATTAATCTGCATCACTGCGAAGCAGCTACGGATGAATTGCTGCGCTTCATGGAGAGGGACGGAATTGACGTGGCTTTGATCCAAGAACCCTGGTTGCTTGCAAACAGGGTTCGGGGACTGAAGTCGCAAAAATTCATGCTCATCTCTCCACCTGGTGAAGGTAGGTTGCGAAGCTGCATTTTGTATAGGAAAAGTATTAATTTATTTCTTCTGTCTCATTACAGTCATGGCGATCTAACGGTGGCTGCGCTCGAACGCAAGGGGTTGCCAACATTAATCCTTGCGTCCATGTACCTGCCATATGAGGAGGAAGACCCCCCAGGACAACATCTACGAACCCTAATCGAAGTTGGCATGATCAAGGGCCTGGATATTGTGGTAGGTGGGGATGCCAATGCTCACCATACATTATGGGGTAGCACTGACATCAACAGGCGAGGTGAGTCCATTTTTGATTACCTTTTATCCACTAATTTAGTTATATGCAATAAAGGCAATAGGCCGACTTTCTATAACAGAATTAGGGAACAGGTTATCGATATAACCTTGGTCACAAATGCGGACTCAGTTAGAATTTCAGACTGGAGGGTATCGAATGAATGCTCTTTCTCGGACCATTACTGGATACTCTTTAGCATTGACCTCTCAATCGAGAATAGGATCCCGTACAGGAACCCCAAGAGAACAAACTGGGCTAAATTCCGTAATCTTGTTAAAGCACTACCGGCCCCTGAAATGGATAAACCGGTCAGCATATTAGATGTGGAAAACTCGGTTAGTTTAGTGACGAACACCCTTAGGGAAGCGTATCTTAAATCATGTCCAGAGCGCTTGCCTCCGAAAAAGATCCATCAACCATGGTGGACACCGGAACTCAAGCTTCTAAGGACGGAAAGTAGGAGACTCTTCAACAAGGCAAGGAAAGATGACACGACGGAAGACTGGGAGAACTATCGTCTCAGTTTTAATGCTTTCAAAAGGGAAACCAGGAAGGCGAAAAGAGAATCCTGGTCCATTTTCTGTGGGGAATTGGAGGGAACTACGGAAGCGGCGAGACTCCGTAAGGTTCTCTCCAAAGCTCCCAGTGTACCGGGATTTCTTTATAAGCCAGACGGATCCTTTGCGGAAAGCAGTCAGGAAACCATTGAACTTCTGATGGACACCCATTTTCCGGGTTGCAGTGACGAGGTGAAAAGAAATATTCCTTCGGGTACACTTTCACCGACTACAATTCCGGTAAATGAATTCATCAAGACAGTGGTGGACGAACGCAAGATAACGTGGGCGGTCCACTCCTTCAAGCCCTACAAATCGGCAGGGCCTGATGGTATTTTTCCGGCACTCTTGCAGGAGTCCCTCGGGATAATCATGCCATGGCTACTACGTATTTTTATGGGTAGCTTGGCATCGGGGTATATACCCTCCGAATGGAGGGAGGTAAGGGTGGTCTTTATCCCCAAAGCGGAAAAGATAAACCACAGTACCGCAAAGGACTACAGACCTATCAGTCTGTCATCATTTTTATTGAAAACACTGGAAAGACTGGTAGATGTCTATGTGAAAAGTACCCTCACATCAGACAATTTCAGCGTGGCCCAACACGCCTATCTTAAAGGTAGGTCTGTTAAAACGGCTTTAAGCGACGTTGTCGGGCTGATTGAGGACACTCTTCACAGAAAAGAGTATGTTTTGGCATCATTTTTGGACGTGGAAGGTGCGTTCAACAATGTCAAAATATCATCTATTCTTAATGCCCTACAGAATACGGGCACGGACACACAGATTACCTCATGGACGGGCAACATGCTGAAAAGCAGGGCAATTAACTCGAAGATAGGTGATGGTGAGGCGAGGAAAATAGTTACAAGGGGCACTCCACAAGGAGGAGTCATCTCTCCTCTTCTGTGGAATCTTGTAATAAATGAAATCCTCGAGTCACTTAACGAAATGGGTATCAAGGCGGTTGCTTACGCTGATGACGTTGTGATCCTAATAAGAGGTAAGTTTTTACCAACGATTAGTGAACTAATGGAATCAGCGCTTAAGATACTCTCAAAGTGGGCAAGGGACAACGGTCTGGGAGTCAAACCCGCCAAAACCGAACTCGTCTTGTTCACGAAGAGGACTAAGATAGACAGGTTTGTCCTTCCCAAATTAGATGGAATCACCCTGGAGCTATCCAATGAGGCGAAATACCTGGGTGTGATCCTGGACTCAAAGCTTTCTTGGAAAAGAAACACAGAGGAAAGGATGAAAAAGTCGTTATGCGCTTTTTACACCTGCAGAAGAACTTTCGGGAGAAGGTGGGGTTTAAAACCGTATATCATACACTGGATGTATGGTGCGATAATTAGACCAATACTTACCTACGGTGCCCTTGTGTGGTGGAAAGCAGTGGATAAGAAATCATATCTCTGCAATCTACAGAAGGTACAGCGACTGGCGTGTGTGGGTATCACTGGTGCTATTAGATCAGCACCCCAGGCGGGTTTGGAAGTGATACTAAACATTCAGCCCGTGGATATTTACGTCAAGAGCACAGCAGCAAAATCGGCTCTCAGGTTAAGAGAGTCGCAAATGCTTAAGCAACGCTCTTGGGGACACTCGACTATATTAAGTACGTTGGGCGGGACGGAACTGGAACAGAGAACCGACTATATCTCACCACAGATGAACTTTGACAGAACCTTCGAAGTCCAAATACCGACTAGAGAAGACTGGGCGGAAAACTCTGTTATTACAGAGAATGCGATCTCAATCTTTACGGACGGATCGAAAATGGAGATGGGTACGGGTTCGGGAGTCTACTCTGAATGCCTCGAAATCGGGGTCTCATTGAGGCTTCCGGATAAGTGTAGTGTGTTCCAGGCTGAGGTGCTTGCAATTGACAAAGCCGCGCAGTTAATTATGGCAAGGGATCTTCGTCCTTGCGTCATTAACATTTTCGTGGATAGTCTCGCAGCTCTGAAGGCCTTAGAGTCAAATACTGTGAAATCGGGAATAGTTTTGAATTGTATACGATCGCTTCGTCGAATCGGTCAGCACACAATCAAGCTAATCTGGGTCCCAGGCCACAGTGGGGTCGCTGGGAACGAATTGGCTGATGAGTGTGCGAGGAAGGGCTCTGAATCGGTGGGGGAACGTGTAGAACCTGACATCTCGATTCCTATAGTAGAATTGATGAACGAAATTGATAGGATATCTGAGAATAGTATGAAGGATAGGTGGACATCACTGACTACGTGCAGGATATCTAGAACCCTGTGGCCATTGCCGAATCCTAAGAGGACAAAAAGTCTTCTTACTTTTAGCAAACGGACAGTTAGCCTATTAGTTGGAGTACTTACAGGACACTGTATGATTGGCCAAATGGCCGTGCGTATGGGAATTTCTGATAGGGACTATTGTATGAGCTGTGGGGAAGTGGAGGAAGAGGAGTCAGTGAAGCACTTGCTATGCGAATGTCCGGGTCTGATGAGGAGCCGCCTTAAGCATTTAGGGCAAAGATTTTTCGATGACCTAGACTGCCTAAGCGGTGTCTCATTGACGTCTCTAGCGGAATACCTCAGGGAAACGGGGTGGTTTAAAAGGTAGAATTTTATATTAGGGAGAGAGAGGGGGAATATGATTAGGGGAATCACAATGGGCCTTATGGCCTCCGAGTGAACTCGCCAAATGGCGAGCGCCCATCCAACCTAACCTAAGACTTTTTAATAGGAAAAACTGAAACCTTTTCTATAGGAAAAAAAAGACCTAGAATCCCAGAAAAATTTGCAATTTTTTTCGATAGCAAAAATATCCCCGAATTTTTGAGTTTTAATATTAAAAAAATATTCTAAAATCTATGACTTTTTCGATAGGAAAAATAACTCAGAATCCAAGAATTTTTTCTATAAAAATTGCCTTAACTCTGAGAATTTTAGAAAAAATATTCTGAGAATTTAAAAAAAAATATCACAGAATCTAAAATAAAGTCTATCCCCCAGTTTCTGTAATACGAACGCCATTCGTCTGCGACGAATTTGCATGTATTTTGTTTTTGTTACAATAACAAAATACACACAAATTCGTCACGAACGAATGGCGTTCGTATTACAGAAACTGGGGGTATGATTCCGAAATTTTTTTTTATTTGAAAAATGTCTCAGAAACGAATTCTTTTTTGTAGGAAAAATTTCGGAGACTCAGACTCTTTTTATGGGATAAATGACTCAGAAACTAAAACATTTTTTTTGGGAAAAAATTTCTTACACTCTCTAATGAAAATATTTCTCAGAAAATATTTGACTATTTTAAACTTTTTCTAGGGAAAAGTTTCCCAGAAAAAAAAAAACTTATTTTAATAGAAAAATGTCTCAAAATCTAAAAAATTGGCTCCAAAATTTTTAAAAGCCTTAAAGTCTTAAATTTTTCTAATCCCAGGTACTTTCTACGGAATATTTTCTCAAACCCTAAAAACTTTTATGTAGAAAGATCGTTTCGGTATCTTAAACCTTTTCTGTAGAAAAATAGAATAGAAAAAAATTTTACAGCTTTACCACAAGAAAATAAAATAAATTTGAAATTAGCTTTTAATTTTATTTCCATACAAATTGTTTTTGTTTTTAAAATCGACTTTCAAAAAATGTATTGAAAATTTGAAATTTAAAATAAAACTTTTGTTAAAATAGACTTTTTATTTTCTTGTGGTAAGGGCCTTAATATTTCAGAACCTAAGAAGTTTTCAATGAGAAAAAATTCACTAAATCTGAGAATTTTTCTTTACGAAATTTTTTTTTCTAAATATATAAATTTTTGTTATGAGAATTGCATTAGTATCTGAGAATTTTCTATATGAAGGTGTATCAGAATTTAAAAAGTTTTGTATAAATTCTGATTAATTTTTATTCAAAAATAAAAATTATTACATTCGACCTTACACTCAAAATAATAACTCTGTAAAATACTCTGTAAAATGACTGCAATCTCAATTTAAAAGATATTTGACAGAGTTTTCTGTCAAAATAAAGATTTAAAGAAAAAACTTTGTATTTTATTGTGACAAAAAAAAAATGTTCCTCTGTTATATTACTTTTTACTTTGTAATCTTAATTTTACAGATAATTAACAGAGTTTTCTGCTAAAATACAGATTTAAGCAAAATAATTCGTATATTTTTATAACCAAAAAAGTTTTCTGTTTTGAGTAGTTTTTGTTTTTGTTACTAAACATCAAAATTTTATCCGATTTTTTTTTTTTTTTTTTGAGAAAAAGGTGAAAAAGTTGGAAAAAAGTCATCAAAATTTTTATACCCTCCAACTACAGTATGGGGGTATACTCACTTTGTCATTCCGTGTGTAACGCATCAAAATATCGGTCAAGGACCCCATAAAGTACATATATTTATGATCAGTGATCGATTCTAAGACATTCTAGCGATGTCCGTCCGTCCGTCTGTCCGTCCGTCTTTTCGTCTGTCCGTCTGTAGTTAACACGATGCAGTCCAAAATAAAAGAGCTAGTCTCCCGACATTTGGCACGAATATGTCTTATACTCATAGGCAGGTTAAGTTCGTAAATGAGCAAAATCGGACCAGGGGGAAAAAAGTTCCCCCTTGAAGAACTAAACCAACCTCTGAAAAATACCATATTTTTACATGATTTTTTGTGTTTTTGTTTAACAAATGCAACATTTTTATGCCACAAAAAGTTCAAAAGTTCGGCCCGCCCCCTTTTATGGGCGTGGAATAAAACATTTTTTATTTTTTTAAATAATGATAAGTGTGCAAAATTAATTAGTGCAAAAAGCATAAGAATGAATTTTTAAACACATATTCGAGGGAGAATTTGGCCCCCCCTCAATTACTACTAGCGACCCCCTGACCCCCCCCCCCCCCCCCCCCAAAAAAAAATAAAACGCCCCTGCATTTTTTTTTTTATTTTTTTGCATGTTGGAGGGTATAAAAGATTCGGCACAGCCGAATTTAACACTCTTACTTGTTTTTTTCAGAAATCTTATAAAAATTTTACAAAATAACATGCATTTAACTAAACTCTGTAAATTTACAGGGTTTTTTCTGTATTTTTTTTTTTTTTTGCATCAAATGCATTTTACAAATATATGTAAATTTACATAGCTTTCTTTGTTAAATGGTGGTTTATTTAACCAATATTTTACTAGAAACTCTGTAAATTAACAGTTTTCTTTGTCCAAATCATTTAACAGAGTTTTTAAGTAAAATTACAGAGTTTTCTCTGTCAAAAACCTTTCATATTTAACCAATATTTTACTACTTATAAACTCTGTAAATTAACAGTTTTTTGTCAAAATCATTTTACAGAGTTTTTTAGTAAAATTAACAAGAAATGTTGTTAGCTGGAAAAGTATGGTGTACTTTGTTAAATTAGCAGAGTTTTTCTGAAATTTAACAGAGTTATTATTTTGAGTGTAAAAATATTATATTTTCTTAAAGAGACATTTTGCAAAATAACAAATATTTAAGTTTTTTTTATTATAGGAATAAATTTTTAAAATTTGAAAATGTTTCTATAGAAAAAATCATAATAAACAAGAGTTGAAGACTTAAAAACCTTAAATTAAAATTCGACCTGAAGTTCCCTGGAAAAAAAATTTTTGAGCAATATTTACAATAAAAAGTGGTAAATTTACAAATTTTATTGTATATATACCATTTTTTCTAATTTTTTTGCCGTAAAAACAGTAGTTTAACCAAAAAATTTGTAAATTTACAATATTGTTTTTGTATTTTCTACTTAATTTTTGTAAAATTACAACTTTTTTCGTAAGTATACAATTTTTTTTTTTAATTTTCATATTTGTTTTGTAAATTTACAAAAAATTAGTTTTTTTACAAATTTGTTTTGTAAATTTAAAGGTTTTTTTCCATTGGTGCATCTTATTTTTCCTTCTTCGGCAGCAGGAGTAACACTTCAACAACCTGAATTTTTTTTTCACTTGAACACTTTTCACTTGAACTTTTTAAAGTATAACACTCCACTTTTTTATTTTTTTCGGCATTTCGTTTTTCTTAAGTAGAACATATGAGAATTGCGAAGGAGGCTACACAAGAAATTTCTTATATTTTCAGGAAAAATTAGTCAAAAAATAACAATTTTTTTTTGAATTTTTTATTATTTTTACAAGTATTTTTAAAAAATCGGGAAAAAAAATTTGTGGATATTGTAGATTGGATGTTTAAGTACCTGTTAAAATAAGAAAAACTTAATTTTTCATAATTGGCAGCTTTTTATTGACATTTTAGGTGCCAAATTAAAAAAAAATACCAAAAAAATATGGTAAAATTACAAAAAAAAGATTGTAAAAATACAAAAAAAAAAAAACTAGAACAATTATATAGTAGAAACACATAAAAATTGTGGTATTTTACTTAACGCAAATTACCAAAAAATGGTGCAAAAAATCAATTTTTTTGCTAAAGCTTACAATTAGTTGAAAAATGTTTGTGTCCGGAACTTAAAAAATTTCCAAAAATTTTTTTCATGAAATTTTATTTTTATAAAAAATTATTTTTAACTAAATTTTTTACTCCAAAACGCAAAAAAAAATCTGAACTTAGAAAATTTTTGCGTGTCCTATTGTTAAATAATTATTTTTTTTGTAAAACTACATTAATTCAAGTAATAAAATAAGTTTTGTAAAATTACATTGGAATTTTGTACTTTTCAATACATACATTTCAAACTGAAAACCTTGTAAACGATCTTAAAAAAATGCTTGTAATAAAACATTTTTTTGGTAGAAAGACTAAATAACATCAAGTAAAATTTTGTTGTACAATTACAGTTTTCTTGTGTAAAAGAACTAAACACCTTGTAATATTTTTTTAATTTGTAAAATAATTCACTTTTTTTGTAAATTTACCTAAAAAATTTGTAAAATAAATTTACCAACATATAATAGTAAAATTACAAAGCAAACTGTACTTTTCGTTTTATTAAATATACCACAATTTTTGTAAAAAGACAAAAATATTAGTAAAAGAGAATTACAAGACCTTTTACTTGTAATTTTACAAACTTTTTTTTTTGAGTGTACTTGTAGTCCCCTTACAAACCACCCTCCCGATATTCACATAAATCTCTAAAATTTAATGAAAATATCAAATATTTTATTAAAATTTTGTTTCTATGTGTTAAACGCGCACTTTGGTAAACTAATCAAATCTGATTATAAATAGACCATTTTTGGACTAGTAAGGTCCCTTATAAAAAGTTCGGCCGATATTCAGTTAAATCGGTTATGGCAACAAATAGAAGCCTATTTCACTCAAATTTGGTTTGTGTGTGTTTTCTACACTTCTTTAAGATCTAACAAAAGATAGAACGAATCGGTTTAAGTTTGGATTTGGGACCCATTTTCCGGGAAACTCTAGTGTAGGGTATTAAATGATCGGTCTTAATCGACTATAATATTCTTATTTAATTTTTTTTTTATTTTTTTTTTTCCTGTTTTGCTTGTAATTATTTTTTAATAGTAGATTTTTTTAAAACAAATTTCCAATTAATTGAATATGTATTTATCATTCAAAAAGTTTTGGATGATGTTGAGAATATTGAGCGTCATTATACTGATCAATTTACTATTAAAAATAAAGTATTACAAATACTTAAATAATTCATTGCAACATTTTCAATTAAAATCCAAAGTTTTTGTCAAAGTTTTATGAAAGTTATTTTTTATTGAATTTTTTACTTTGTACGTAGTTTAATATGATGCGTTGTTCTGTTAAAATTAGTAGACAGCTAGATGCACTCAAAAAAAAACCTTGTAATATACAAAAATTCCTAGTAGTTTTACAAGATTTTTACAAATAATATACAAAAGGGGCGCGCCAAAAAAATATCAGTTTTATTAACCTGGGAGCAAGTGCAGGACTTTGACCTTAAGATAGTTTTAGAGGGTATTAAAAGTGGTATATCTACATAAATGTGAAAAGCGAGATAGGCCGGGCCTTTATGTATTTTTCGAACTTCCGTTAGAGGAAAATATTTTAGTTCAGTTAGTTTTTGCTCAGTTGTTAACAAATTTTAACTTGACTATGATTCATTTATACTTATGTTAGTTGAGTAAAAGTAACCAAACTATTGCAAACAAAATTCATGAGTAGAAAATGAGTAGATACTTAACACCCTCCTTACTATTTAGTAAAACTAGTCAGTTATTTATGAAGCACAGTGTTTCAGAAGCAAACTTATGTGAAAAACTAATCCAGAAATACCAATAATATTGTAATTCTGATGTGCCAAATCGTCAAAAAGGTAAAAAAAAAAAATCTGAAAAAACAAGTAAAAAAATTATAGTTGATCAAGACCGACCACATAATACCCTTAACTAGTGTTTTCCGAAAATGGAAATTTTTAAATAAGGACTAATTGTAAGTCCAAAAATGGTCCAATCATATTCAGATATAAGGTTACCAAAGTACATGTTTAACGCCGACAAACAAAATTTAAATAAATTTTTTTGTATTTTCATGAGTTTTGAGAGATTTATGTGATAATCGTGACGGTGGTTTATATGGAGACTTAATAAGGAATGAATGATGAAGACTGGCTACCTGTTAAAACATGTCATTAGCCCCATTTAAGCTATACACAAAGGGAACGTTTGTACGGGGGCAAGATCTCAACATGAGTTGAGTTTTTCCAATTTCAATATTCTTCATCTTTGCGTCAAGTAAAGCTTAAATTTCTATTTTCAGACAAATCGACTAAAAATTGCGACCTGCATTGTGCGCACAATGTTTACATAGACAGACAGCCAGGCGGATATCGCCTGTATCGGTATACTTGAAGGTAGGGTAGGACCAATAATTTGGGTAGTTACAAGTATCAACACAAAGTCATTATACCCTGTACCACAGAGTGGTGTAGTGAATAAAAATAACTCCTCTTTGTATATGCTGTGGTCTGGGAGTTAATCCAAGTAACACAGAGCTTGTTTTTATACCATCCAACTACAGTATGGGGGTATACTCACTTTGTCATTCCGTTTGTAACGCATCGAAATATCGGTCGGGGATCCCATAAAGTATATATATTATTGATCAATGATCGAATCTAAGACATTCTGTGAATGTCCGTCTGTCCGTCCGTCTGTCTGTAGATAACACAATGCAGTCCAAAATAAAACAGCTAGACTCCTGAAGTTTGGCCCAAATATGTCTCATGTTCATAGGCAGGTTAAGTTCGTGAATGGGCAAAATCGGGCAAGGGGGAAAAAAGTTCCCTCTTGAAGAACTGAACTAACATCTGAAAAAATAAAATTTTTTTACATGTTTTTTTGTATTTTTGTTAAATGAAAGAAACATTTGGTATATTTATCGCGATGAGAAGGTGCGTTCAAAGTCCACCACTGACCACCCTCACCCCACACCACCCCACCCCCTTCCCCCCAAAACGCCCTTGAATTTCTTTTTTTTTTAATATTTTTTATCATTTTGGAGGGTATAAAAGATTCGGCACAGCCGAATTTAACACTCTCACTTGTTTTTGTTTACAAGGAAAAATAAGATTCCAGCTTTTGATCCTATTTCTCTGAATAGCAATGAAATCACCTTTTCAGATGTAGGCAAGTATCTTGGAATATTTCTGGATAGGAAGTTGAATTTCAGGCGTAATATTGAGGAACGGATGAGAAAAGCAACGATGACTCTATATTCCTGTAAAAGGGGCATTGGAAAACGATGGGGCTTTAGCCCTCAAATCGTTAATTGGATCTATACAGCAGTGGTGCGTCCAATTCTGCAGTATGGAATCATTGTATGGTGGCCTGCTTTAGAAACAAAAGCCAACTGTGTCTTTATCACGAAGGTACAGTGAATAGCGTCAATGTGCATCACTGGTGCTCTTCGTACTACACCTACGGCTACATTAGAAATACTCCTTAACCTGATACCATTGGTCATATTGGGAAGGCAGTATGCGGCTACGTCGGCAATTCGACTTAATAGCACGCTGCAATGGAGGAGCAGCCATTGTAGCCATAGCGCGATCTTGAAGAAGATAAAAATTCCACAAAATGTAGACTGTGCTCCTTCTATAAGCCTTTTTGAGCGCCACTTTTCCACTATGATACCATCCAGGGAGTCTTGGATGGGGGGCATTCCGGGAAGTGGAGCCACCGTAAATTTTTACGCAGATGGATCGAGGCTGCACGCGCAAGTGGGCTTTGGAGTATATTCGCAGGAGCTTGGATTGAGCCTGGCCCGAAGATTGCCAGATCATTGCAGTGTTTACCAGGCAGAGATGCTGGCAATAAAGGAAGTGGCTAACTGGTTGAGTTGCAATGTCTTGTCAACAACCGCAGTCAACATCTATTCTGACAATCAAGCCGCGGTCAAGTCTCTGGAGTCCACACTCAAAAAAATAAAACTGTAAAGTTAGCAAAAAATTTAGTTAAATTTAACTAAAAAAACACCTGATTTTGAACCTACTAAATTTCTAGTTAATTTAACAAAAAATATTTAGTTTACTTTTCGTAGAATGAATGTAGCAAAAAAACCGTAATTTTAACTAAAAATTCAGCTGAAAATTTCGTAACATTTTTAAGTAGTTGAATTCAGCTAAACTTTTTGTAAAAAATTTTAAGTTTGGTAAATATTGGTTTTAAACACTAACACTTCACTTATTTTTTCTTTTTTTTTCACAGCATTAAGTTCAGCTTAAGTAGGACTTGTGAGATTTGCATAGGAGGCTACACAAGAAATGTTTAAAATTTTTTACTTGACAAAAATGTTACAAAAAATCAGCAAATTAATTAGTAAAAATTCGTAAACTCAGTTTTAAAGTCAACAAAAAAAATTAATTCAAAATTTGTACAAAACTAGTATTTTCGTAAATTGAACTTAACTAGAAAAAGTAGTTAAAACGCTGATTTTAACTAAAAATTTGCTAAAATGCCAGTAAACTCGAGTTAACAAAAAAAAATTTGTTAACTTTACAGTTTTATTTTTTTGAGTGGCATGTTTCTGAAAACAACATCTGCCCTTAACTGACGCACGTCTCTAAATGAGATGGCCAAGCAGTTTAACGTACGACATGAGTCCCAGGGCACAAAGACATTCCAGGAAATTGCAAAGCCGATGAGCTTGCAAGACTGGGAACTACCTTACAGGTTCCAACATAATTGGTATGCCTCTAGAAACTTGCAAGCAAAACCTACGGCTTTGTTCCGCGACGGGGGCTAATCAAAGATGGGCAAATGGATGGGCGTGTGAGACAAGACGACTGATTTGGCCTTCTCTTAATTAGGGGGGCACAAGTGAGCTGATATCGCTTCCAAGAGGAGAGATTTCGACGGTGGTTTCTATAATTACCGGACACTGTCTTATAGGGAAGCACGCAGAGCGGTTAAATATGCCGTCGAATGACTTTTGCCTGAGTTGCATGGATGAAGAGGAGTTGGAAACTATTGAACACTTTATCTGACATTGTCCGGCACTTTCTGGTCAGTGACTTGCTGCACTGGGATTTAGGGAGCTGCGCGATTCTGATTTGTCGGATGTTAAAAATCATTATCTTAGGAGTTTTATAAGAAGCTCAAATTGGTTTAACGACAGGGACTAGTAGGAAAACCTATTACAGTCCTGTGGTATCACAATGGACCTCATAGTCTACGTGTGCTGATGTAAAACGTCAGCAGCCACTTACAACCTAACCGTCTTTCCTCTTTCATATACCCTATTTTCCTGATCAATATAATGCACTGCATCAGTAGGGGCCATGCCTATTGTTTTAATTAAAAAAATGAAGTGGCACCTTCCTCCTCGGGGGGAAGAATTCCGTTATATTAAAGTAACATGTCCCTCATTTGCAAAAGTACGAGTTTAAGACCGGTCCTCGGATGGTCTCTTTTCCCGCAGGTGTGTCTAATGACAGCTTGTGTGGTTTCAAACCAAAACACTGTGTGGCTTTCTGTCAATGCTGACTGTAAGCAATTACAAACTAAACAGTTTTCTTTTTATTTTTTGTGCCGGAAGATATTTTAAAATTTGTCAACGACTAACTTTTTTTCTGACGGTTTTCTTCCCTATATCTATACTTCGAACTTTGAGAATATCTTCATTTAGATTTAACTATAGTACATACTCTTCTTAGTAGTTGATAGAGTAGAGTTGAAAGAATGTTGTAGTAGTTTGTTTTATGACACAAATTAAAACGACAATAGAGAAAGACAGATATTTAAAATAATGAATACTTCGAAGAAGATCAATTGAAATTTAAAGACGGAAATTTGTAAAATATCACTTGAAATTCACAAAAGATCACTTGAAATTTGTAAATCATCAATTCAAATTTGTGAAATATCAATTAAAATTTAAAAAATATCAAGATTTAGAACATATAAATTTTTTACATCATCACGTAGATGAGTTTAAAAAATGTCAGAATTTCATATTTTGATGACTTTAAAAAAAAGTCATTATTTTATATTTTGCGCTTCTCAGCTTCGTCGAAAGTTGCCCAATTGTTAACACAAATCTCAACTTTAACCTACCAACTTTTCCCTACCAAAACACACATAGATTCTCTAATATGTACACTCAAAAGAAAAACTCTGTCAAAAAATCTGTAAATCGACTTTCAATTTGAATTAGCAATCTTTTAGCAGATTGTTCTGCTGAGAAGGATATTTTTAGTAAAATCTCTGTCATTCAGTTTAAGAAAATAACTGACATTTTACTATCTTTATACTGATTTTGTTTGCTGAATTTCATTATTTTTTCAAGAAATTTTTTTATATAATAAAAAAAGCAGAACAGATTGTCAGCAGATTGCTCTGCTGAAATCAGCAGATTGCTCTGCTGAAATCAGCAGATTGTTCTGCTGAAATCAGCAGATTATTCTGCTGAAATCAGCAGATTGTTCTGCTAAAATCAGCAGATTTTTCTGCTAAAATCAGCAGATATTTCTGCTAAAATCAGATTTCTCTGCTGTCGATCAACACACATGTTTAATAACTAAAACGCCAGATAAAAGTATAAGCTTCCGTAGCCTAGTGGTTAAGAAGTGTACTTTCAAATCGGAAGGTGGCGAGTTCGATCCTGGCTTGCGGCGTATGTTTTTTTTTTCTTGTTATATTTATTCACCTCTTATGACAGATATTAAGCAAACCGTGTCTGCTAAAATCAGCAGACTTCTCATATGGCTCAAAATGGGTGTATTTTCAGCAGATTTTTCTGCTGATTGGACAGAGAATTTATTTTGAGTGTATGTAAGTAGCTTACAACATAAATAGTTAACAATCCCCGCCTTTTATATAGGCGTGGCAGCAAAAATTGCAACAAAAAAACTGGTTTTTTGGAAATTTTTAACAAGCAAATTGGGAATTAGGGAATTTCTAAGATCAGATCTACACATTTTGTTTTGTTTTAACATTTCCTATAGAAGGACCTATATAAATTTAAAATTTCATTATAATATGCTCAAAAACAAAAAATTGTTTTTAGGCACTAGTTGGTAGCGTGCTAGCCTACATTCAAAAAAAAAAAGTTTGTAAATTTACAAGTAAAAGGTCTTGTAATTCTATTTTACTAAAATTTTTGTCTTTTTACAAAAACTCTTGTATTTTTAATAAAACGAAAACTACAGCTTGCTTTGTAATTTTACTATTACATGTTAGGAAATTTATTTTACAAATCTTTTAGGTAAATTTACAATAAAATTAATTATTTTACAAATTGAAAAAATATTACAAGGTGTTTAGTTTTTTTTACACAAGAAACCTGTAGTTGTACAACAACATTTTATAGTATGGTGTTTAGTCTTTCTACCAACATAATGTTTTATTACAAACATTTTTTTTTTAAGATCGTTTAAAAGGTTTTCAGTTTTTTAACACAAAAAATATAATTAAACAAAAAGTTCAGATTTTTTTTGCGTTTTGGAGTAAAAAATTTAGTTAAAAATAATTTTTAATGAATATAAAATTTCATGAAAAAAAAAATTTTAATTTTTTTAAGTTCCGGACACAAACATTATTCAACTTTTTGTAAGCTTTAGCAAAAAAAAAAATAAATTTTTACACAATTTTTTGGTAATTTGCGTCAAGTAAAATAACATAATTTTTATGTGTTTCTACCATATAATTGTTCTAGTTTTTTTTTTTTGTATTATTACCATTTTTTGGTAATTTTACCATATTTTTTTGGTATTTTTTTTTTTAAATTTGGCACCTAAAAGGTCAATTGAAGCTGCCAATTATGAAACCTTAAGTTTTTCTTATTTTAACAGGTACTTAAACATCCAATCTAGCCAATTTTTTTCCCCCGATTTTTTAAAAATACTTGTAAAAATAATTAAAAATTCAAAAAAAAAAATTGTTACTTTTCGACTAATTTTTTCTGAAAATATAAGAAATTTCTTGTGTAGCCTCCTTCGCAATTCTCATATGTTCTACATTAGAAAAACGTAATGCCGAAAAAAAATAAAAAAGTGCAGTGTTATACTTTAAAAAGGTTGTTAAAAGTGTTCAAGTGAAAAAAAAATCATTTCAGGTTGTTGAAGTGCTATCACAGCTGCCGAAGAAGGAAAAATAAGATGCAGCAGCAATGGAAAAAACCTTTAAATTTACAAAACAAATATGTAAATAAACCAAATTTTTTTGTAAATTTACAAAACAAATATGAAAATTTAAAAAACAAAATTGTATACTTACAGAAAAAAGTTGTAATTTTACAAAAATGAAGTAGAAAATACAAAAACAATATTGTAAATTTACAGATTATTTGGTTAAACTACTGTTTTTACGGAAAAAAAATAAGAAAAAATGGTATATTTACAATAAAAATTGTAAATTTAACACTTTTTATTGTAAATAAACAAGTTTTTTTCCATAAAAACAGTAGTTTTTCAATATTTTTTTGCGGTAAAAACTGTAGTTTAACCAAATAATTTTTTAATCTACAATTTATTTTTTCATTTTCTATTTTTTCTTTGTAAAATAACAACATTTTTCTGTAAGTTTTCAATTTTTTTTTTGTAAATTTACCAAATTTTTTGTAAATTTCCAAAAAAAAAATTTCATCTAGATTCTAGAAGTTAATATTTTACAAAAAAAAATTGTAAATTTACATTTTCTTTTGTTAAATCAATTTACAAATTATTCCCGTTACATTATTGGGATTCTTGCTAGTACACATTTTACAAAACCCGTCCCGTAAAATCACGGGGACTTTATGTCATTTTACAACCTTTTTTTTAGTGTGCTCTATAGGAAAAATATCTTAGAATATGAGACTTATTCTATATTGCAAAGGTCACAGAATCTGAGACTTTTTCTATAGAAAAAGGTACAGAACAACTCTAATATTTTTTACATCCTCAAACATTTTCTTTTTCGGACTTTTGTAGAAGAATTCACAAATTCTAAAAGTCGCAGAATACAAGACTTTTACTTAAAGGAAAAAGGTCTTAGAATTTGAGAATTTTTCTATGGGAAAAATGTCTCAAAATTTGAGACACTAAAAAAAAACCTTGTCAAATTACTAGAAAAAGTCTTGTAATCCCATTGTACCAATATTTGTCAGTTTTCCTTGTATTAAAAAAAAATAACCAGCGAAATTTATATTTTTTTTGTAATTTTACAGTTTTTCTTGTAATTTTACAAATTTCCAAGATTTTTTACAAAAAATAATTTAGTAAATTTATGAGAATTTTTTGTAAGTTTTACACAAAGTTGTAAATTTACAAATTAATTGATATAAATCTTGTAAAATTACAAAAAAAGTTCGTAATTTTCACTAAGAATTCTCGTAAAATAAGAGGTAGCAAAAAATCTAGTAAAATCACGAAACCTTGTAAATTTTATCGCGTCAAAAAAATTGTGAATTTACAATTTTTTTTGTAAAAAGCTTGTAAAATTACAAAATTATTGGTAAAAAGCTTGTAAAATAACAAGGAATTCTTGTCAAATAGGAGGTAGCAGAAAAAAAGTTACAAACTTTTCTTGTAATTTTACAAGGGTTTTTTTTAGTGTAGGAATGTTTCCGTGACCCCCTAGGGGGTCGCGACCCACCGTTTGAGAACCATTGTTTTACAGGGTATCTTACAGAGTTATTATTTTGAGTGTTTAAACGTTTTGAAACGTTTTGATTTGAGAGTACACAGAAAAAACGAAAATTACAATAAAATTTTTTCAAAAAAGTTTAAAAAATAGTAATAATCGTTATCCCACGATCCTCCTGGGCAAATAATTTGTAGAATCGATAGAAGTTTTACACAAAAAAATTTCAAAAAAATCGATGATCATTTTCAAAAATGAGATTTAAATTTTAAAACTTAAAAATCGCATACTAGAGAGCTTTTAAGAATTTTTTGGGATTTTTTTTTTTTAAAGTACGTAAAAAAACAAACAATTTGAAAAAAAAAAATGAAATTCGGACTATTATTGAAGAAGTTATGAGAAAAAGAAGTTGGAGTAAAGGAACAAACTACCAATTTTTAAAAATTCGATATCTTTTGAACGGGTCATCAAAAAAATTTGAAAATTTACCACGAAGGAGTTTTCGAAGGGTACTAAAAACTGTAAACAAATTGGGCAAATCTAAAAAAAAAATTCCAAAGTGTCCGATTTGACATGGAATGGGGCATATGGGGCATATATAGATTTACTTAAAAAAACATCATTATAATTCTCTTCTTTGAATTGAGGAAGTGTACTTCTTAGAATTTAGTTAATAACTTCTGAGAGTTTAGGAAATAACTTCTTAGAATTTACACTCAAAAAAAAAAAGTTTGTAAAATTACAAGCAAAAGGTCTTGTAATTCTATTTTACTAATATTTTTGTCTATTTACAAAAATTCTTGTATTTTTAATAAAACAAAAACTACCGTGCGCTTTGTAATTTTACTATAATATGTTGGTAAATTTATTTAACAATTGTTTTAGGTAAATTAACAAAAAAAAATAATTATTTTACAAATTAAAAAAAATTACAAGGTGTTTAGTTGTTTTACACAAGAAAATTGAAATTGTACAACAACATTTTATTTGATACTTATTTAGTCTTTCTACCAAAAAATGTTTTATTACAAACAATTTTTTTCCAAGATTTTTTAGTTTACAAGGTATTTAGTATTTTGACACAAAAAAATGTAATTAAACAAAAATTTGTATTGAAAAATAATTATGCAACAATAGGAGACGCAAAAATTTTCTAAGTCCATATTTTATTAAAAACTATTTTTTATAAATAAAAAATTTCATAAAAAAATTTTGAAAATTTTTTAAGTTCCGGATACAAACATTTTTCAATTAGTTGTAAGCTTTATCAAAAAAATTGAATATCAAGACAATTTTTTGGTAACTTGCTTTAAGTAAAATACCACAATTTTTATATGTTTTTACTATATTATTGTTCTAGTTTTTTTGTTTGTATTTTTAACATTTTTTGGTAATTTTACCATATTTTTTTGGTACTTTTTTTAAATCTGGCACTAAAATGTCAATCAAAAGCTGTCAATTATGAAAAATTAAGTTTTTTCTTGTTTTATCAGGTACTTAAACGTCCAATCTACAAAATCTAAAGTTTTTTTATAATTTTTTAAAAATACTTGCTAAAATAATTAAAAATTCGAAAAAAAATGTAATTTTTTTGACTAGTTTTTCTTGAAAATATAAGAAATTTCTTGTGTAGCCTCCTTCGCAATTCTCATATGTTCTACTTAAGAAAAACGAAATTCCGAAAAAAAAGTAAAAAAGTGCAGTGTTATACTCTAAAAAGTTTGTTAAAAGTGTTCAAGTGAAAAAAAAAAAATCATTTCAGGTTGTTAAAGTGCTACTCCAGCTGCCGAAGAAGGAAAAATAAGATGCACCAATGGAAAAAACCTTTAAATTTACAAAACCAATATGTAAATATACCAATTTTTTTGTAAATTTACAAAACAAATATGAAAGTTTAGAAAACAAAATTGTATACTTACAGAAAAAGTTGTAATTTTACAAAAATGAAGTAGAAAATACAAAAACAATATTGTAAATTTACAAATTATTTGGTTAAACTACTGTTTTTACGGCAAAAAAATAAGAAAAAATGGTATATTTACAATAAAAATTGTAAATTTACCACTTTTTACTGTAAATATACAAGTTTTTTGCCATTAAAAACTGTAGTTAAGCCAAACAATTTGTAAATTTACAATTTTATTTTTTGATTTTCTACTTTATTTCGTAAATTTACAACTTTTTTTGTAAGTTTACAATTTGTTTTGTAAATTTTAATTTTGTTTTTTTTTGCAAATTTACAATTTTTATTGTAAATATTTTTGTTTTTCAATATTTTTTTGCGGTAAAAACTGTAGTTTAACCAAATAATTTGTTAATCTACAATTTATTTTTTTCATTTTCTATTTTTGGCTGTAGGCAAAATCGCCCAAAATTTTTTTTTAAAAATCGCCCAAATGCAAAATCGCCCAAAAAATATGAAAAATGACCCAAAAAGAAAAATACGAAACTTCGCCCAAAATTAACGAAAAAAAAGCCGAAATCGCGTGATTTTTTGTTAAAATTTTTTGGTAAAATTTTTCGACTGCGGCGCTTTTATCAGAGTTGCCAGTTTTTAAATTCATTGCTTTTGATTTTCTACTGCGCTGCGATAGATTAATATATATCGTGGTAATCTGCATGTAAGAGCAGGGGTTTTGGGTTCGATTCCCACCAGAGCCTTCGTATGTTAGCAACAACGGAACTGTTTTGCTTCACCTTATTCTTGGTTAGTTAAATATATAATTTATAAAAAAAACACGATAAATAAATAAAAAAGTTTCTAAAAATAATAATATACTGATTTATTGTGACATACATATTTCAGTTTTGACATTTTAAGATTTTGACAAAAAATAAAACCAAAATAAAATTGGGAATTTTTTATATAAAATTTTTGGGTAATTTTTCGTAATAAAAACTCACCCAATTTTTAATTTCGAAATTTTGCCCAAAAACTAGGAAAATTTGTCCAAAAATGTTGGGTAACTTTTCATGTGAAATATGACCCAAATTTGTATGAAAAATTTTTGGGCGAATTTTCGTTTTCTTTTTTGGGCCATTTTTCTTTGGGCGATTTTGCCTACAGCCTCTATTTTTACCAAATTTTTTGTAAATTTCCAAAAAAAAATGTTCTCTTGAAGTTAATATTTTACAAAAAAAATTGTACATTTACATTTTCTTTTGTGAAATCAATTTACAAATTATCCCCGTAACATTACGAGGATTCTTGCTAGTACACTCAAAATAATAACTCTGTAATTTTACTAAAAAACTCTGGAAAATAATTTGGAAAAAAAACTGTTAATTTACAGAGTTTATAGTAAAATATTGGTTAAATATGAAAGCTTTTTGAAAGCTTTTTGACAGAGAAAACTCTGTAATTTTACTTTAAAACTCTGTAAAATGATTTGAACAAAAAAAAAACTGTTAATTTACAGAGATTCTAGTAAAATATTGGTTAAATAAAACATCATTTAGCAAAGAAAACTATGTAAATTTATATATATTTGTAAAATGGATCTGATGCAAAAAAAAATTACAGAAAAAACGCTGTAAATTTACAGAGTTTACTTAAATGCATGTTATTTTGTAAAATTTTTATAAGATTTCTGAAAAGATTTTTTGATAACTTTTTTTGCTACTTTTTCAACTTTTTCTCAAAAAAAAAAAATATATAGTACAGATAAAATTTTGTTGTTTGGTAACAAAAACAAAAACTACTGAAAAAAGAAAACTTTTTTGGTTATAAAAAAAATACAAGGTATTTGGCATAAATCTGTATTTTAGCAGAAAACTCTGTTAATTATCTGTAAAATTAGGATTACAAAGTAAAAAGTAATATAATAGAGGAAACTTTGTTTTTTTGTCACAACAAAATACAAAGAATTTTCTTTAAATCTGTATTTTGACAGAAAACTCTGTCAAATATCTGTTGAATTGAGATTACAGTCATTTTACAGAGTATTTTACAGAGTTATTATTTTGAGTGTACATATTTTACTAAACCTGCCTCGTGTACAAAAGCAGATTGAAATCAGATTTGAAATCAGTTAAAATCTAAGTCCATATATTTGAATTGTGAAGAGTGATTTTTTTAAATTTTTTGCAATTTAAACGCGATTTTAGCAAAAAGTGATCATTTGAAGATTTTCGGTTTTGTTGCTAAATTTTTCTTACACATCCCAAATACATATTAAAAAATATGGTATTCGCACTTTTAGGTTACAGCTGGTTCCAACCACCCGTGCCAAAAGAGCAAACATTTTTCCAAAACAATAAGTTAAATATTTTTTCTTCAAATATTTTGTAAATTAAATATCACAAGGGCCCATCAAAGGTTATAAAAAACAAAAGACATAAGTCGTCAAAACTCTTCGAGGGTGTTGGTCTACACTCAAAAAAAAAACTGTAATGTTAGCAAAAAAAGCTTGTAAACCTACAAGAAAATTTGCTGATTTTGAACCCACAATTTTTTTGGTAAAGTTAGCAAAAATGTTTTCCCAAAAATTAGTTAACTGAAATTTTTTTTATTTCAACATAGTTCATACACATTTAAGGACCCCATTGGGTTCGGACCCGATAGGTCCAGACCCCGATGGGCCTAGTCCTAGATCGGTTCTTTAAAAATCGTCATAGTTTTTGATCCAAAATTTGTATCCGTTTCGCTCTACCTTGCTTAGTTTTTGAGATACGTGATTTTAGGGGACCACCGGGATTTTGAGAATTACAAAACTCTATAACTTCAAAAATATTACTCACATAGCTTTTGATTATTTTGCGGTCTTGTTCTACGTGTTGAGAGCTACAATAATGCTTTTGGACTTTTTGTTGTGTCGGGAATATTTACCTAGATATGAGCATTTTAAAATTTTCGGGAATGCTAACTTTTTTGGATCCAAAGTTAGGAGCCATTAGGGTCCACACATGTGAAGAGGACCGGCGATACTATGGAGAGCCCGAGAACCAAAAATAGCCTCCAATTTGCTGCCTTAGTTTCCGAGATAGCGCCATTTTAAGTTTTCTAAAAATAAAAAATAAATTTACCATTTATTTTTGCTAATATTAGCAAAAAAGCTTGTAAAAATTTAGTCAACTCAATTTTAAATTTAGCAAAAAAAATTAGTCCAAATTTTGTTTAAAATTGCTAATGCGCTAAATGAAGTTTACAAGATATTTTTGCTGACATGCTAATCTCAACTAAAAATTTGCTAAAAGTTAGCTAACCAGCATTAGCAAAAAAAATTAGTAAATCTACTAATGAATTATTTTTAGTGTACTGAAAGTCAATTTTTTTTTTGTCTCATTACCGAATAAACTCTTTTAAATGTCTCTTATCATCATCCTCAAAGAAAAAGTTTGTAAGAAAGTAATGAAACTCAAACAAATTGATATGTTTCCTGTATACGAGTGTTTGTATGTGTAGTTCATGTTATATAGTAGAAGTGTTGTAGAGTGTTATACTTTCGGGTAAAATAAAATTTACAAAGTTTGTATATTTTTCCCCATTTATTTTTATTTTTTTCTATAATTTTCTTGTTTCTCTTTAACGCTTAAGTTTAACAAAAAACTTAAAGTTTGCTGGCATTCTTTTATTTATTTTTATTTTCCACAGAGCTTTCACTAAAATGTCATCTTGTTGAGACAGTTTTATTCAAAAATAGCAAAATAGCAAAAAAAAAAAAACATGTAAAAAAGAAAATAAAGAAAACATTCTTAAACGAAAGTGGATACAAAAAGTCAAAAGGTCGTCCTTAAAAGTTAACAACAGTAGCCCGTAATTGTTACATTTTATTAAAATAATGTCAAATAAGACAAGTGCTGATGGATGTGTATGGAGTTGTAAACAAATACATTTAAGAATCTTTGATGTTGTGTGAAATGTGTTGTGATATAAGGACTCTTTACATCATATAAGAAGTTCTTATTAGTCTTAAGATAAAAAAGCAAACATTATTTCTTTAGAATTAATTAAATAGTGCTCACAAGAGAAGTCTACCAGGTGTCACCCTCCAATCCTCATGAAATTTGGATATGTTGTTAAGAACGAAAATTAATTCAACACGTATTTTTTTTAGCGCCCCAAACTCATTTGACTTTTTCAGTTTTTTACGATTTACGCCTATTTATACAAAATTAATACAGGCATATGTGGTATCACAATAAAGGTATTAAAAATACCTATCTCTTGGTGCTAACAATGGGCCAAAAAAATTAATATTTTTCGACTTATTATCAAAAAATTCCTAAAATTTTGTTATTTTACTCAAAATGATGAAAAGTTGTGCATGTTTGGACTCGTTCTTAACACACGTAGATAGTTTTTCCAAAGACCTTTCATTTGGTATGTAACATGACTAGGTTTCTTTGCATAATATAGGAGATAAACGAAAAAAAACTCCCTAAATATGAATTTGGGCCGCTAAAAAATACGTGTCCCTTTATTTTTTCTGCTCTACAAAATAAAACCAATTCCATAAAGATCCGCGGGTGACACTAGGGAGACTTCCCTTGTCAGTGTTTATTTATGCATACACTCAAAAAAATAACTTACTCAAAATATTAGTAAAAGGTGTTGTTATTTATGTCAACCAAACTTTAGCAAAACAAATTGTAAAAATTTAACTTTAACAGATTTTTTTTGGCAATTTACTATTGGTAAAATACTAAAATTTTTTGGTATTTTTACTATATTTTCTTGCTAGTTTTTTTAAGATAATTTTAGCAAAAAAAATAGTATTTTCCTTAAAGAAATGGCAATACTTTTTTATTTTTATACCCTCCACTTAGTGATAGAGGGTATATATAAGTTTGTCATTCCGTTTGTAACTCATCGAAATATCGGTCTGGGACCCCATAAAGTATATATATTCATGACAGAGCTCCCTATTACTCGAGTAGTCGAGTACTCGAGCTACTCGAGCAGCTCGAGTAGCTCGTCAATTACTCGAGCAGCTCGAGTAGCTCGAGCTACTCGAGTAGCTCGAGTAGTAAAACACACATTTTTTTATATTTAAACTCCTGTAAAACAAAAACTATTATAGCTATTTTCAAAATTTTTACATTTTTGGAATGCTATGCTTCCAAAGAATATACATTATAAATATCAAATTAATAGGATTATCGTAGTGGCTTTGCTAAACTACTACTCGAAAAAGATCGGCGAGTTTTCATACAAATGTATGAAAATCCGCCCTCCTTTAAACTTTAATATCAAATTATGAGAATATTTTCAAAAAAAACATGTCATTATTTTTTACCAATTATGATCGCATATACGATAAGAATACTTCTTCGAAATTTCAACTCATTTCTACAACAAATGTGGCATTGGCGATCTACTACTCGAAAAAGATCGGACGCTTTCCATACAAATTCATGAAAATCAGTAGAATTTAGTTCTTTGAGTAGTAAAACACACAGTTTTTATCTTTGAGCACCTGTAAAACAAAAACTATTATACCGATTTTTACAATTTTTACATTTTTGAAATGGTATGCTTCCAAAGAATAAACATGATAAATATCAAGTTAATAGGATTATCATAGTGGCTTTACCACGCTACTACTCGAAAAAGATCGGCGAGTTTCTATACAAATGTATGAAAATCCGACCTCCTGTGAACTTTAATGTCAAATTATGACAAAATTTTCATGAAAAGATGAAATAATTTTTTACCAATTATGATAGCATATATGATAAGAATACTTCATCGAAATTTCAACTCATTTCTACCAAAAATGTGGTATTGGCGAACTACTACTCGAAAAAGATCGGCCCATTTTCATACAAATGTATGAAAATATGCCCTCTTTTGAACTTTAATGTCAATTTGTAAAAATGTTTTCACGAAAACATAAAGTTATTTTTTTGCCAAATATGATCGCATAAATGATAAGAATACTTTCTCAAAATTTCAATTCACTTCTACAAAAAATGTGGCATTGTCGACCTACTACTCGAAAAAGATCGGCCGCTTTCCATTCATAGACTAGATAACTTCAGTAAAATTTAAACAAAAAAAATTTTTAATAAATTACGTAAACATGTTAAAGATAATTGTTTTTTTATGAAAGGAGTCACAAACAAATATTTGGAAAATCCATGGCAGTAAAATTTGCTGAGACCACGTGTTCTTTTATTTGGTTGTAAAATCTTTTGCTGTGCCTTTTTTAAAACACTGCCTATAAATATTGCACTAAAAGGTAAAATGAAAAAAAAAATGTACGGTACATTATAAATGGGAAATTTTAGGTAATAAAACAATTTGGGTTAAAAAATTCACAACAGGTAAATTATGTCAAAATTAAAATGATTTAAGAAGTGATATTATCATTGCAATTATAATATGTAAAATAATAAATTTAGTGGTCTAAAAAGATTTTCACAAATTGAAATTAAACTTCAAACAAGTGCTGGTTTTCAAACATTTGTATAAAAAGCGGCATATCTGTTTCGAGTAGTAGTTCGCCAATGCCAAATTGTTGGTAGAAATGAGTTGAAATTTCGAGGAAGTATTCTAATCGTATATGCGATCATAATTAGTAAAAAATAATGCATGGTTTTTTGAAAATATTTTCATAATTTAACATTTAAATTGGAATAAGGGCACATTTTCATACATTATTATGGAAAGCGGCCGATCTTTTTCGAGTAGTAGTTCGCCAATGCCACATTTCTTGTAGAAATGAATTAAAATTTTGAGGAAGAATTCTCATCATATATACGATCATAATTGGCAAAAAATAACGTTATGTTTGCTTGAAAACATTTTCATAAAGTGACGTCAAAGTTCAAAAGTAGGCTGATTTTAATACAGTTGTATGGAAATGGGCCGATCTTTTTCGAGTAGTAGTTCGCCAATGACACATTATTGGTAAAAATGAGTTGAAATTTTGAGGAAGTATTCTTATCATATATGCGATCATAATTGACAAAAAACAATTTTATGTTATTTTGAAATTTTTTTTACAAATTGAAATTAAAATTCAAAGGCGGTCGGATTTTCATACATTTGTATAGAAACTCGCCGATATTTTTCGAGTAGTAGTGTGGCAAAGCCACTACGATAATCCTATTAATTTGATATTTATTATTTTTATTCTTTGAAACCATACCAAATCGGTGTAATAGTTTTTGTTTTACAGGAGTTCAAAGATAAAAACTGTGCGTTTTACTACTCAAAGAACTAAATTCTACTGATTTTCATAAATTTGTATGGAAAGCGTCCGATATTTTTCGAGTAGTAGATCGCCAATGCCACATTTTTTGTAGAAATGAGTTGAAATTTCGAGGAAGTATTCTTATCGTATATGCGATCATAATTGGTAAAAAGCAATGACATGTTTTTTTTGAAAATATTCTCATAATTTGATATTAAAGTTTAAAGGAGGGCGGATTTTCATACATTTGTATGAAAACTCGCCGATCTTTTTCGAGTAGTAGTTTAGCAAAGCCACTACGATAATCCTATTAATTTGATATTTATAATGTATATTCTTTGGAAGCATAGCATTCCAAAAATGTAAAAATTTTGAAAATAGCTATAATAGTTTTTGTTTTACAGGAGTTTAAATATAAAAAAATGTGTGTTTTACTACTCGAGCTACTCGAGTAGCTCGAGCTACTCGAGCTGCTCGAGTAATTGACGAGCTACTCGAGCTGCTCGAGTAACGAGCTACTCGATTACTCGAGCTACTCGAGTAAAAGCGTAGGCTGT